>BMAV01000820.1:0-87354 GCA_019973955.1 Trichonephila inaurata madagascariensis
AAATGACTGAAATTCAATTTAAAACTGCTTAATTTTTTTTTTTTCATATTTTCACCCTTTATTATTACTTGAGAACTAGCTGATATAATTTTTTCATAGAAATTTAAAAAATTGCGAATTTAAGGATTAAAAAGATTGTAGTTCTACACATATATCATTTATTCTAAAACTTAGGATAATACTTTGAATAAAGGACTTCAAAACATATATAAGAGCACTGAACAAATGCATTTCAGGTCTCTTCGCAAAAAAGGGGATGCGTGTTATACGCAATACTGGTTTGTCCATTGGACGCTTGGGGCGGGCGCCCAGGGGTCCGGATAAACTGGAAATAACCAGATTTTTGGCTATAAATTTCGATTTGACAGTGCAAAGGGGCCCGTAGATTTTCTGCGCCCAGGGCCCGAAATGAGCTTAAACCGGCACTGGTTATACGGTGAATATACCAAAAAATTTAAAAGTAGAACTTGGAAGTATAGGTACGAGTTATACGCCGGATTTTACGGTTTATTAAAAAAAGAATATAACCCATAAAGCATAACTATTTGCACATAAACCCTAAAATTCAAAGAACATAATTTATTAACAAAAACGAGGAATTTCGAAAATCTTCCCAATATATAATTATGTTCTACTTTCAGAGTTAAATTGTATTTATAAGCGCATTAAAATTTGCGCATTCTATTTTTGAAGTGGTTTTGATAACTGAAATAAATTTCCCGACTTAATTTTCAGTTTAAATTGTATTTTCAAATATTGTAAAATCCAAAAATGAAAAAGTAGTTTCCGTAACAGAAGGTACTTTAAATTATTCAATTGCTATTTAACTAAATTGTAATTTTTTTTTCGTGGGTAATTCTGAACATGTTTACACATTTAAATGCAACTTGAATTAAAAATATGACTTTTTAGCTGTCAAAACTAGAAAATAGTGTTTATATAAATGAAATGCATAAATATTACAGAATTTGATTATAATGTTAGTAACTCTGAAACAATAAAAAAAATACGTATATAGATTCAATAAAAGATTTACTTTATCATATAATGAATAGCAATTATATAAATATTTCATCAAAAGTACATGTAATTAACTAAATGTTAATATAAATAAGAAATTATATAATTATATAATCTTTCTTACCTTAATATTCTAAGAAAACAATAAGAAAGATAAGGACTTTACCACGGCATGTAATGAAAAAAATGGTACACAGATATATAAATATAAATCAGTCCTCCTTCTTAAAGAACGGTTTTATAGAGTATATTCTAAATATAAAATTAATTTTAAATTTTTGGATGAGAATCGAAAAGAAACTCCTACATAAAAAATAAATTATTTTAGTTTATCGATTGAAGTATTAACTTTATGTATAAATTCACAAGGATCCAGAAAATGATCCTATAAATAGTGTTTCAAATTTGCGTGAGGGGAAAAGCAGCTTACGACACCAGTTATTAGAATAATAACAGATTTATTAACAAAGGATGAGCAAATAACTACACGAAGACAAATGAACGTATATACACAAAGGAATATTATAATAGATTATTTACAGCAGTGGAAAATAGCACTCGTTATAAACAAGCTATGCAGTGCTACTGAACGATTCTTTAGAACAGAGTGCCACTAGCAGGAACTCAGACAGTTAAAGCCTCTTGCAGACAACACATAAGCAGATTCTCATCTCGACTGAATTGATCTTCGTCTTAAAGGTCTCTTATCAGTGGCGTAACTACTGCCATATCAATGGTACAGGACCCCAGAAAAATTTTAAAATGTTAAGGGACCCCAAAAAAAGAGCTCCAAAGGAATTTTGATACAAGGCCCACCAGGACTAGCTTATATAAGTCCAGTGGGCCCAGTGTCCCTTATATAAGTAGTACGATCCAAAAATTCGGGGACTGCAGCCTTTAATGACGACGACAGCAAGTACCTAAAGTTAATCCGTTTGAAATGAATTCTCACAACCCTCCCCTACCTGGCCAGGTTGGTTTAGTCCATGTCATGTGATCGAACCGCACGCGCAATTGTTATCTTCCGGAGCTAGTTAGCTTTGTTTCGCGATCTAAGCAGGATGGCTTTTCTGGAATAGCGTTGAACATTAAATTCTGTCAACGCTTAGGTAAAAAACCAATGGAGACTTTATAAACAAGGCGAGACTCAAGGTTTACGAATGGCATCGGCGTTTTAAAAAGGGCCGAGAATCCATCGAATACAATGAATGCGTTGGACGACCATCGACTTCACGAAACGCGGAAAATGTTGCTTTGGTGTCTGAATGTGTTCGAGAAGATCGTCGCCAAACACTTGAACAAATCTCTGAGGCTACTCACTTCTTGAAGACGTCGTTTGAGGGAATCCATTTGTCGTAAACGTCCTCAATTCTGGCAGAGTGACGACTGGTGTTTTCTGGATGACAACGTACCAGCACATCGATCCCAATTGTTAATAGTTTGCCAAAACTCACAGTAACGTGCTTCCACGTCCCGCCTATTCACCAAACTTAGCCCTGTGCGACATTTGCCTGTTCTCATCAATGAAAAAAATTTACAGGAACGTCGTTTTGTGTCATCAGATGAAGTGCAATCAACATCGCAGGAGGCTTTACGGGAGGTTGCGAAAATAGCTTCCAGAAGTTATACGAACGCTGGCAGGAGTGTGTCGTTACTCAAGGGGACTACATTAGAGATGGATGTGCTTCGGTTCTGTGAACTATTCAGGGTAAAGTTTTCTACATTTTGTCCCCAAACTTTTGGATCATACTACGTATATATAGCCTCAATGAAATTTCCAGAAGGATCGATTCCAGAGACCTCGAGGGTTCCTCGGTGATATTGCCAAATTTGTCGCCAAGGTCGACAAAGTCACTAATCTGGTAATCCTGCTCACATCTTCCAAGGTTGCCGTAATCTTATTCAAATTCTAAAACAATTTTCTGAAGATCAGTGTATCATTACAGAGGGATAACATGCATGGCATGTTTCAGTAAGCTAAAACTAAGCAGATTTCAAGAGCATTATTAAGGCTGCTTATTCTCTATTCTGTGCGTTCGGAGATAGGAATTTTTTGATCTCTTGATATTTTTTGAAGATTGATTTGATCTCTCTATGAAGAGCACCTTTGATTACCTTGTCGCGATTTTTACCCATCAAACGCTGTTGTTTTTAGCTACCAATAAATTTCATACCTAACCACTTTTCAGAATGAGGTCGTACAGCCAGGGACATCTTTAGAGGTCCTGGGCAAAGAGAAGACTTCCTGAGGCCCTGGGCCCAAATGCAAAAGTAGGCTCCACTCGTGATTTTTAAAAATAGATAGTATATAGTATCCATTGTCAAATACTCGTACAATCGGTAATTTGAAACACATACATGTGAACGACTCACAATCCTACAAACCTAAGCACAAATCGGCTCGACCGATAGACCCATTTCGATTAAATGAGTTGAATGATTGTTTATGGTGTTAGACCTAGGCCTAGACATGGACAACGGTCATCACATAATAATACAGTCTTGTCACTTTTGCCAGTTGACATGCAGTTTGAAATGCGCTGTTTTTTGGAGAATATGTACGGGAATAATATTTGATCATTAAAATTACCGGGATCATCTTATTAACGCTGAGTCGAGAACAAAACTAGGCCTCCCACCGAGGGCGAGGCTCTGGACCCGGGTCCAGTTGGCCCATGACTTAATACGTACCTGCGTACAACAAGTGTTAACATCCGCGTCTTGAAATGATTTATTTCTGCATGATGGAGCCACTATTTGTTCGTTAGTTCATTCATTCAACACACACACACGTGCAAACGCACACTCACACACATACTGAAGAGCCATTACACATTGTGACCATCTACTTAATATGAAGTAAGACCATCTTTGGCTTAAAATGATTTTTGGAATTGCTGGAATTAACCAAAAGTTTCTTAGAAAAGCATTTAATAAATGTATTTTCTTAAGTACAACATTGAATCTTTTTTTAACTATTTAAATGTGATCACGAAAAAAAGATGTTACGGCATACTTAAAAATTTCAATAACTAATACAATGTCAATCATCATATGAACGAGAACAATATGAAATTTTAATGAAAACATGTCTTTATTTTTTATATATAATATATCCATTTTGTCAAAGCTTTTATACTTTTCATACTGCTTTTATCTCAATTTCTGATATTTAATACTTTCATCATCTGATTCAGGTGTCTGAAATTTCGTATAAGCGTCTTCACAAATCATATTTATTGTCCTTTCGGTATCGATTAGTGCAGATAGGACAGTTCCGATTAAATTTCCCTTGAGAATAGTTAACGAATTTAAATTATTTCTTATATTATATCGGCACTTACGTACTATACTTCACCAATTTCACCAAATGTTGTCATTATTATTATTACTGTGTTCCAGACTGCGCGGGAGGGCTTCCGTCGTATTGGCTTTATATCAAGACATTTCGCAACGTCCTTTGAATAGACTAAATTTGTCGACGGTATACTCTTTGTGTAAGTACTTTACCATCTTACTCTTAAAATCGATGAAATTGAACCCTCATATGAGTCACACTATTCAAAGTTGTTAAAATTATAATGTTTTAAGAATTATTTCGAACTATTATTGTCTGAATAAAATAATACTAGTTTGTACAGTTCACGACAATGAAAAATCCCCAGAACAATAGCCATGGAGAACGCCATGCCTCGAATTAGGGTGGTTGAGATTGCATCATTCGAATGCACTGGTAATTTCAGAATACACTCTATCTGACGACCGAAGAACCTATTAAATCAGAGATGGCCCACCTTTCTGGGTAGAATGCCACTATCTGATTAAAAAAAATTATGCGTGCCATTTTCAACTTTTCGAACAAAAATATGAAAAGGCGAAAGAATGCTACTTATAAGCTTATAATGGATTTGTTTACGTAAGTAGCACATTTTTTAAGCAAATCGAAATAAAATGGGAAAAATACAACATTTTTCTATAATCTTAATATTAACTTATTTAAGTGTCCCATAATATTAGTGAGAAAAGATAAATCCCATAGCCAATCTCTTAAATTCTTGAGCAGTAAGCACTTTAGACATTTCATAGTTTTCTTCCAGATATTTCAAAAAACGCTCCCTCAAATTTCAAAATCTCGCGAGTACAAAAGTCAGAGCACACGTCAATGAAGAGTATTTTCTACAACAAGGGTGGGTAGACTTTTCCAGGGTGCGGCTACTTCTAATTTGCGGTCCACCCAGTATCAGTGGCACACACAAAGGATGGGAGATTTCACGGGTCCGGACCCTCCTCTATAGCTCATGATTTTTTTCCCGATCAATTATATAATCCCATGTATATAGTAAGTAAAATTCAATTAAGTATTTGTTATGAATAATATCTTATTAATTAATGCTAATTATTTATTCAATAAGTTATTTCTTACTGTTCTTTGTTCCTGACAATCTACAAAATGAAAATAAAAAAATGTTCGACTGCGTATTGGGGTAGGATATGAGAATGGTAGACATTCGACCCTAGACCATCGTGCCGCGCCCCCTTTGAAAAATTCACGAGTCCGCCCACTTCCCAGTGTCGTAGGTGTGGAGAGGTAAGCAAAAGGTCAACAATATTTATTGTAACTTAATAATAAACACGGAATATGTACTTACCTACGTAAATAAAACAAAAAAGCTCTTTTTTGAAAACGCGTTTAGAGCAAAACGCAAATACACACACACACACACAAACATAATAATAATAATAGCCACAAATGTAATAAGATCTAATGATGCATTTATAATCAAACAATTCAAAATTTATTAAAAATAAAACATTTTCATCTAAAGTTAGTTCTCGTAATTATACCTGTAGTCTAGAAGACTTAGTCTGTGTACTGTCAGCCAATCTTGAATATTTCCGTATAGAATTACCAACTGCTAATCTTCAGGCGGTCGCCCCAAATTGTCTTGGCGATCCACCTGTCGATCGCGATCGACGCAATGCCCACCCCGGCTTTTCAAGAAAATTTTCTATTGTAATTCAATCAATTAAGTATATTTAAAATAAATTATGTTTTTTGTCTGACACAACCGCATTTCAATGAAATGGTAAAAAAAGGGGGGAAAAAATGGTTATTTATTATAATATTTTTTCAATTTTAAAATTTTTTTAAGTTTTCGCGTTTTACTGTGACAACTCCTCCATGCCACACTGTGGCACGTGTGCTGTGGGTTGTCCCCCCTCCCCCGTACTAAATCAACCTTGGAAGAAGTATCTGTAGCCATCAGTGGAGAAGCTCTACCCGTTCGTATAGCATCCTCTGGGAGAACGATCTCCAATAGTATAAAGCCTTGCAGTAGCAGTTCTTCCCCATAAGCTGTATTCACACACACTTACACAAGATGCTCCTAAAAATTTGATTGTAACACCAACAAACACTTAGCAAAAAAGTCTGCTTTGTCGATGTAAAGGTGAAAAAAAATCCATTCAAGTGCTGCTGCTACAAGTGCTGCTTTTAAATTTGAAGAATATTGTTACAAATTTTGTGTAAAATAGTGTAAATAATTTGCATTTGGATGTGTGATGTCTTTATATATATATCTTACTCTAAATTAGATTTAATTAACGTTAAAATTGTAATATTCACAAGCAAACGCCGTCCCTTATTCTAATGGGGATTCAATGAGAACGACGAAATCTTGGCGATAGAGCCAAGTTGCCGTCATTTTTGGCGACTTTGGGAACTTGGCGATTATGTTGGCGACCATTTTTGGCGAGTTCGGAACCCCCTGGATTCTTCTAGAAATTAGTAGAGAAATCTACTAATTTCAAGATCTATGACGCAAACGGGTCTTTTCTCGAATTATCCGCGAAGGATATAAATAGAGAGATGGTTGCCGAAAGTCAGTCAGTCTGATTTTGACTAGCGATCAGTTAGTATTGCTCTGATTGTTGAAGCGAATAGTGATTATTTTGGCTGTTGAAAGAGCGATTGCCACTGAATAATCTTTTATATACATGTATTTTAGTCACCGATAATTGTGTCTGAGTACTGTTGAAGGTGTGTAGACCTTCTGAGATTTATTCTGCGAATACTGCTGCTGAATCGTGTATTTCAAGGATTGGATATTCGACAATAAATTCTCATCACTCTTAAAGAACTGTTTTGGCATAAAACCCTCGAACCCCCGATCAACGTAACAATATATAAAAGTGCAAATTGAAAAAGTCAGTAAGGAAAATAAGGAAAAAAATGAAGGAGGTGAAGACGTTTCTTTAAAAAGAAAAGAGGTTGCGACCTACTCTTCTAGGTCAGAAGACGATGCTTTCATCCTGGTTGACAGCGAAGACGCGTCACGTTGAGGCAAGAATGTTTATGTAAACTGTAGGGAAACTCTATAGACACACAAAACATCCACCAGATTGGCTTAAATGTGTCTTTGCACAAAATTCGAAAACTAGTGTAACTTGTAAGGAAGTAGAAAAAGGGGGGAAAAAAACAAGAATCCTATTAAAAAAAAATTTTTTTTTTCAAATGATTTTGAAAGTGGACGTTGCATTAAAATTTCCTTTTATTTGCGTCTAAATGATTATTTAAAAAAAAATTCAAAAGATTTATTTTACTGTACCTCCATAGATTTCAGTACATAAATCAAAACTTTTTTTCTGAAAATTTGCTGCTTAATGATACCTGGTCCACCTCACGCGGATACTCTGGATCAGCGAGTGAGAATGTGAGAGTTTTATTAACGTCACACCATAAGCAACACGAAACTATTGGCCAATTCTGAGCCTCGATCAGGTAACGAGGACGACTCCTGAGCTGGTACCATCCTCTCCAAACTACCACTCCACGCTAACGCGAGAATTTTGAGCTCGACAGATTTAACGTGCATCACTCCCTCTCCTTGCGGGTCTTCAGTGGCACAAGGACTCGAACTCGTGACACTCTGGGTCAGATGACCAGTAGATCTTTCCTAAACATATTTTTTTAGAGTATACCCTTTCTAAATATTATTGTTTTAGTAGTTGGGGTGAACAATAATCATCTAAAAAAAGAGTGATCCATCTCTCCTGATTTACTCTACATATATTGAGTATACCGGAAAGTTTTGTCCTTTCCAGTTACAAGGTCACGCTCGGAAAGGTTTGATTCAGCTAACCAAACATTTCAGGCCATATTCGGAAACTGTGATTGAAGTGGAAACATTTGAGATGGGTGCCACATAAGTTGTGAGAATGATCGTGTCGTCAAATGCATCTCTTTTTGTAAGGAACAAAATCGAACCCTTCTTGGACAGGATTGTAGTGGTATCTTCATAAGCCAGTAAAAGCCTCCGGACATGGCTGGTCCCTTTTGTCTAGTGGTTATGTTACCCGGCTGCAAGGCTAGCGTCACGGGTTCTGTCCTCGGCTATCCACCATCCATACTGATGACCTTGACTGAATTAAGAAAAACCCAATTTTTTTATCTGTCGTCGCGCCCTCTACCCGCAACAAGAGCAATCAAAGGCGTCAGACCCATTTGACACATCAACCAAAGTCGTCAGATCCACTTGACACATCAACCAAAGTCATCAGACTCACTTGACGCAGCAACCAAAGTCGTCAGGCCTACTTGACGCAGCAACAAAAGCCGTCAGTCTCACTTGATGCAACGCTATCAATTAAATCAATTAACAGCAACAACACACACGCTCACCACAGCAAAAATCGTTCGCCGATTCACTGAGGTGGTATCTTTATAAGCCAGTAATAGCCTCCGAACACGAGTGATCACTTTTGTCCAGTGTTTATGTTACCCGGCTACGGACCCTTGCGTCGTGGGTTCTGTCCTGTGGATATGCGCATTTACAGGATGATATCTGGGGAGGAAAAGTGGATTACCTATGAAAACATCATATGAAAAAGGGTATGTTGGGAACCCAGAAAATCTGCCCCTCAACATTTAAGCCGAAGTTCAGCCTGAGTACGAGAATGTTTTGAAAAATGAACTGTTGTGAAACCAGACGAAAAGCTAAATTCAGAGAGGTACTGTCAGCAATTGGATAGTTTAAAAACAGCTCTCCAAGAAACGAGGCTGGTGATGTTTAATAGAAAGGACATCATACTGCTTCATGATAACGCCAGGCCAGGTGCTGATTTAGGGATTTGTCAGAAACTCGCAGAGCTAGGCTGAGAAATCCTGTCGCATCCACCATACTCCACGGACCTAGCACCCTTCGATTATCCCTTGTTTCTGTTCTTACAAAATTTTTGGAAGGGAAAAAGTTAAAAAAACGAAGAAAGTACCAGATAAGCTTTGGTTCAATCTTTCGCCTCTGGGACTAAGGCATTTTTTAAAAATGGGTTATAATGGGCTCAATCACGCTGGCAAGAAGTCATAAAAAAATTAAAGCAATTATATTAATCTATAAAGTTTATTCAAAGTATGATAAATTTATTATTTTTTTTTTTTAAAAACGAATAGAAATTTCCTGTAGACCTAATATATATACATATAAAGATAAAATAAAGAATATTCAAATTCTTCATAACCTAAAACCGATGGCTATGTTGTAATTATTACTCATTTTGGAGTGCTCATATCTTTATTTTGTCAGAGGACGTGACAGACACGTGTGGACTAATAAGAGATGCTCATTTAAAATGTATTTAGTACTTTCTACTTCCGCCTGCCTACTTTCTACTACTGCCTTCTGAAATCGTGAGCATTATGTTAATTAATATATTATGAAATCTCTAATTTTCATTTCAATTATAGACGACTGCACGTACAATAAAGTGCATCTATAAGAGCAAAAAATCAAAGTTTCTGAAAGAAAATTAAATTTTTCTGTAGATGCTTAAAACTATATATATATTTATATTTAATGAATCATTTGTAAGGAGGATAAGGAAGTATTTTCAAGAATCGGTTACGTGGCCAGAACCGACGTGGTCAGCCGACGTGGTTTATGACCACCATAAAATGTGTTAAGGAGAGAATAACTTTAAAAATACTTTAGAAAAAGGTAGAATAAAAATTGAATCACAAAAGAAAAAGTTCGTTATATAGAAAATGCACTTCGCTATAGACAGCTTATTTTACGAAGAAAATCGTGAAATGTTCAAGATTCCAGGAAAAAGTTCGCAGTATAGAAAAATTCGCAATATAGAGATTCGTTATATAGAGGTTAGACTGTATTTACTTATTTATCTGCATCCTTTATCCGTTCTAAGTTGGGGAAAATGTGTCCGCTCTAACCACGATGAGTTTTGGAGTGTCCACTCTGACCACGTCCGCTTTACCCACACCACCCAAGAATCGGGGAGGGGAAAGAGGGTCGTCATGGTTTTTTTTGTTTTGTTATTAAAGGTGTTTTTTTTATTTATACCTTTATCCCAAATAAACGTTTGTAGAGTCATGGGTTCGATATCTAACGCACTGAAGACTGATGTAATCTACGGAAATTTGTGCGGGCATCTGGGTTTCAAAGAACCCTTAATCCCGTATCTGGCAAAAAGTCTATTGGGTGACATGGCTTTTCGTTGGGTTTCCAATCTTGACGTGTGAAGCATTGCTATTGGACGAGCGGCGGCGGACCAGTGGGCGAGACTTCGAGGCTTGGATCTTGACATCTCGAAAGATTTCTGCAGAGAGGAATGCAGTGGAGAGCAAGTCTTCCTATTGGCTGCTGAGAAGTGAGGATAATGGCTCAAAAGGGCTGATGAACATTAAATATGTTCAGGCTTGGGGGGAGGGTGTCGAAGTTTGGAGAGGAGGGTGCACCTCAGGTGTCCTCCTTGTCACTTGACTGTGGTTCAAAATTACGAAGTCCGCCGCCAATAGCCCCCCAGTTGCGTCACAGTACGATGTAAATTAAAATCAAATCAAATTTCAAATAATCCCAATCATTCCACAATTGATGGAGAAAGTAAAATTTCCATAGGGTTGCAAATTCAGAATGGTATTCTAGATTAGAATCATAAGTCTTCATGGAGTATTGAAGTTAGAAGACAGAGGTTCTAACTCAGGTGTCTGTTACGGTCATTTGACCACAGTTCAAAACTCGTCGAAATGACCTTCTCATGTTCTTCTGGAATGATATGAATTTAAACCAACAATTCGTTTTCTCCGTTATTGTTTTAAAATTAAATAATGTGTGTAATATCTTTCTCTATTACATCTCTCAATACCTCTCAACGCTGTGCGTCGCGTTAAAACTAATAGAATTATTTCTTTTCTCAATACAACTAAAACAAGCACAGTTCGTAGCGCTCAACAAAACTCAAGATACATCTTTTCTTAATACAGTAAATCCAGCCCTAAATACAAAGAAACTCTCATTCCTTTCAAAAATTCAGTCCCTCATCTCGATTAAATTTTTTTTTTTTTTAAAGGACACTTTTTACTGTTACCGTCCTGTTCAAAAACCGATAGCCCTGCCCTCTCTTTCCAAAATAGCAACCTCCCCGCAGGTGTGGAGAATGACGCTAAACACACAATAATCTACCGCCAAAAGTAGACACACACTACCTCATATATTTCCTCAATGTTACTTCAAGTTTTATAGTAACACCTTAGGAACAGAAATAAGTTAAGCAAAAATAAATGTTACAAAAGTCATAATTTTATGGCACTATAGTGTGATGACTCTACAACACCATAAAAAACAACAATAAGCTACACGAACGAAAAGGAAACACAAAATAATATAAAAAAAATATTTTTTAGTCAATTCCTACTTAGATCAACCAAGAAAATTTTTATTTTAGCTAATTTTTATTAAATAGTTACAATTAATATAAATATATATATACATATGCCAGAATCACAACATTAAGTAGTAATTAATTTTTATTAATTATCATTAAAGTATCGTATTGTCATCCAAAACAATCGTGTCTATAAAATTTCAGTTCAACTGAATGCTTTAAAACGTGAGAAAAAAAACCGTTTCAAGTTTTGACACAAGTTGCCAAAGGGTAGCTAAGTCTCCAAAAATGATGCCAAAGTGGCTGTATTTGTAATTCTTTGAATACTTAGTTTTAATCAATTAATTTTTATTCATTATAATTAAATTACTATATTGTCATCCAAAATAATCCTGTATATAAAATTTCAGCTCAATGGAGCACTTTAAAATGTATTATTAACGATTGAAAATTCCACTAAGATAAATAAATAAATATATAAAGATTGTGAGCGAATAGTAGGAATTGAAAAGGGAGGATCAAATCTATATTGCTTAACTAATATATAATCTGCTGAATAAATAAACCCAAAACTGGCAATTGAAACATAAAAATAATAATAAATCAAAATACAGTTGATGTGTCCCAAGCACATGAAACGAAAGAGAGAATCAGATTTATTAATCGATTTCGCAAATCGAATTATTTTATATGTCAAATGCTTAATTTTGCTAGATTTTCTGTTCAGGAGATATTTATTAAAACCCATGATAGTTTGATTGACTTTGCAGGGGGGCCCAAATGTTCTCCGTTACGCCACTGATTTTGAACAGTAGGTTTTTAAAAATTTCATACTAAAGAAACTGTTAAATGTACCCAATTTTCTTGTAACTGTTTAGTAGGTGTACTCTCATCGTAAATTATGAAATGCCATTTAAATGTTTAACAAAAATTACTTTGACTTTTTATCATAAAAAGGATCAAATATCAAAACATCATTTTCCTTGTGGTAGGACATAACATAAAATTCGGAAATTGTTTTTCTCTCCACTCTATTGTTTATAGCTAACGTGCATTAAGGTATCCGACTAGGTTGAAAAAGTGCTTTTTAAGTGTTTGATGTTTGGTGTTGTTTGGGTCATTATGGAAAAAAGAAATTACTTATTGAGGAAGAAGGACTAATATAAAACTAGAGAGTTTTTTTAAGTTCTTTTTATAGCATTTACTTTATCTAACTAATACAAATATTTTTTTAATTCGTTTTTTGAAGAATGAACTTTTCATGATAATTTGTTCACGAAAAACGGGATATCTTCTAAATAATCAATCAAATGCAATGAAATTTGTAACATATATGCTATGGGCCCTTCAAGAGTGTAACAAACCGCAGGTTTTAAGCCATCTACATTTAATCCCATTTTGCAGTCATTTTTAGCTTAGAACATGCAGTAATTTTGAAGAAAAATCCTGACCATCAAATTTAAATGCTAATAAAATATTTACTTCTTAAAATATTTTTTTATATCCTGTGGTTTGTTACACTTCAGAAGGTTCAAGTAGTGTATCAATGACGTTAAAATTGCATAATGTTCAATTTATTATTTATCACGTTTTTCTTAACTTAAAAAATTTTGCTAAAATTTCCTAATAATATTTTTTTCAAAAAGGGCGATACATGTTATTTATTTAATAGTTATCAATTTTTAAGCCTATTTATGTTCTTTAAGATAAATAAATTATTCAGAAAATCAATTTTTAAAAAATTTATCTCCGAACCTAGTCGGATACCTTAACATAATTTAATATTCTATTAATAATTTTACCTTATAATATAATTTTTTTTCTATATGATGTTATTGTTTCGTTAAGGTTGTCTAGTTCCGGGTGGAAGGTCAAAAATATTGCTCTATTGATAATAGACTATTTTTCCACTGTAGAAAAATACACACACAATTAAATATTTTCTGAAAGACATTTCTTTTCATTAAATTTTGAGATAGAACTTGACTTGTTATGTTTAATTCAGAAGGTTGAGTGTATCAATGACTTAAAATTGCATAATTTAATTTATTATTAACACGTTTTTAACTTAAAAATTTTCTAAAACCAATAATATTTTTCAAAAAGGGGCGATGATGTTATTTTTAATAGTTACAAACTATTTTGTCTTTTAAAATAAATAATATTAGAAAATCAATTTTAAAAAAATTATCTCGAACCTATTTGGATTTCTAATTTTAAATTCTATTAAAAATTTTACTTATAATATATTTCAAAAGATGTTTTTGTTTAAAACGTTAGTTCGGGGAAGGTCAATATTCTTATTATATGATTTTTCCCTTTAAAAATTTAAAACCTTAAATATTTTCTGAAAGACATTTCTTTTCATTAAACTTTGAGATAGAGACTTGAATTTCTTCCACTAAATAAACAGTCTACGCCACATTTCCTCATTTTGAATTCAAGAAACTCGCGACACAAAGACGTGTTCGAAAAAAGAAACCACCTGCCAGAATATTTTGACGGAAGTATATATGAAGCAGACAAAACACTCGAATAGATACACTCTTGTTGACATCATAATTCAAAATTTTTTTTTAAGTAACAAGCAGGCAAAACATATTTCGTAGATCAGCAGTTCAGGTCAATTTAGACAAACTAAAGCGGAAAATCTCGAGACCTACTTGCGTGTGCCTGAAGCCATTAAATCGAACAAAAATTTGTGTAGTTCATCTTCCGCACGGAATCACAGAATGTATTTCGAACCGGATTCTGGAAGTGATTACTGACTTACTTCCCTATATTTCTGATTTTCATTCGTTAAGAGGTTTAAACTTAGAAAGTATATTTTCTTTCTTCTTTTTTTCTTGTGCGCCGAAGCATGAATTCGAATGTGCTGAAAGAAGATGGCATCGCGCGGAATGCAAATCAGTTACAAAGGTGTCTTGGGGAACGGAAGAGATGGAATACACCTTAGAAAAATTCGAACGCGTGACGCCATTAAATTTAAGTTTTTAAAAAATGCTTCCTTTGTATATTAATTCTTTAATGTAAACTATTTTTTTTTTTCAAAAAATTTTATGCTTCAAAAAAAATATTAACGCAAGATAGGAAATATTTTTAGAATTTAAAAATCGGTGTGACGTTTCAGGAAAATAATGGTAGCGTGATATTTATTGATTTATTTATTTGGTTTATTTACGCGTTACAGCTATTTATTAGAGTATATACATTGAGATTATTAAAAAGATTGCTTAGTTCGTTAGAGTTCAAATTCTGTTCTTTGTGAGGGAGGAGATTGCATCCATTCTCAGCGATTTTTTTCACTGTCTTTTTTCCCTGCCCTCTTTAGGGTTTCGGGATGGTAGCGGTCGACCTCTTTATTCTCGAGTTACATGCGGTTCGTGGGTGGAGGCGTTCTCACGGTGTCAAAGGTAGCCGGAGTGATGGTCAAAGACAAGGCCTCGCAATATTTTAAGGGTGCACGTGTGCATTGAAACGTGGTTATCCTATCCACAAAAAAAGAAGCCGACTTTCAGCTGTGTGTGGCGGGAAAACGTCACAATGGTAAACAATAATTTTACTTTTGATTTTTTTTTTAAAAAAAGAAAGAACTGTGCTCGAGAGTAAGGGAGGGAGGAGGCAAATAGCGGTCAACGGGCCACATGCGGTCAACAAAGAGTTTTTTTGCGGCCCTCCAAGACAATTAGGAAATCAAATAAACAAAAAATATTTTCTATATTTTGGTCAATACATATTTGTTAGCAGAGTGTTTCTTGTACGATGATCAACAAAAACAAATATAGATGCAAGTTGGCTGACATTAACTTGCAGGCTGTGATGATAATTTCCACAAGCAATCTGATTTCAAAGAAATTGTAGAAAAGTGTGATAGGGTCCATTTATCTCATAAAACTGATACTAAAATTAAATGTGCTTACAGCTATGGATATGAAATTAGCTTAGTAAATAAATTGAGTAAAATTGCGTCTATTATAATTTATATTTATTGTTTTTACGGTACAACAATAAGCCTCATATGGTCTGAGATGCAAAATTAACTAATGCATGCAATCATTTTTAAAAGGTTGCGACAAGTTTTTACGCGACCTTCTCACAAATCCTCTTAGGGAATCTTTGGGCTAGCATTCGCGTTTAATTCACAGCCATCCCTCTCAAGAAGAAACTCTGATATGCAGATTAGTTAGAGTATATAAAGTCAGAGTTTGGTAACTGTAGGGGGAGAAGGAGTGGAGAATCTGTTGCCGCGTTACTAAAGTGAGATTTAATTGAATTATACAACGTGAGTTAATAACGGAGTTTGCCACTATACTAATTTAGTGGATTGAAAATTTATAGTCTAAGATTGATTAGGTTAAATCGAACTGTTTACTTGAGCTTATTCACATAGGGTTTATTGCTTTCTTTATATCACTCCTAGGGCTTCCTCTTGTGGTTTAACTTGTTGTTGATTAGTGTGCTTGAATAATAATAAATTAGAATTATCATAGAAGTTTCTGGTCATGCTTTGTTTCCTCCAACATCTTTAGGACGGTGAGGGGGCGACTTCAGGGGAAGTGGCTCACATGGTGAGGCACTCCGGTATACTCTGCTTTCACGATGTGGTCCTGGAGTCAAAGCAATTATTCACCCCTGCCCCTTTTTTTTAAAGCTGAGCTTTTTTTGTATGTTATTATATAATATTTATCTTCTAAAAAAACTGATATCAATCTGGAATAAGATACAGTAACATGATTGTTAATGTTATTTTTAAAATACTTGGGTTCCACATCACAAGAAATAGTCTTCAAAAGTGTTTAATTTACAGAAATATTTTTTCATTTTTAATACTAGAAATCTAACTGACATCTATATATTTCACATGTAGTTATGGAACTATTAAAATAAATTAAAATCATTGTGTTCATTTAAAAGTATTTAAAAACAAACGCACGCTCAAAAGCTCTTTTTTTAAGAGCAATTTCTCATTTTTTTTTAATAATGAATTTTCTTCTTGTAGAAATAAACTATTTTTTTTAACTCGTTAAGTGAATTTACTGAACATGCTCACAGTTTTGATGGAAATTACGAGGGAATTTAGCTGTCTCATTGAACTAATTATAAATTGAATATTTTTAATTTTTTTCTTCTACAAGAGATTTTTATCATTTTATAGAGGTGTATATATATATATATATATATTATAATGAAATACAAATTGTAATTCTTACAAAGCTAAGAATGGACGAAATTGGATTTAAAAAAAATATATACACTGCTGGCCACACAAAATGTAACTCCCTGAAGGAAGCTTGCAAACCATGTGAAATTTACATCATGCGTTGGCGGCGATAAAATACGCAAATTATTAGCATTATAGCGCAGACGCACTGCACGGGAGACTGTAGCACCACCCGCAAGCGCTATATAAGGGGAGAACAGCTTGGCGAGCTGAAGTATGGCAATTGTTTTTTCGTGCTTTTTTTACCTAAGCCATTTACCTATGCCTCGTGGAAGACATCGAGTGCCTTTTGACCAAGTTTCTGAATTTGTTAGTGAATATTAACGTCGCACTGTTCACTACAAGAGGGCTTTTGGCGACGGACCACGTAATTTTGAACCATGGTCAAGTGACGTGGACGACACCTGAGCTGGTACCCCCTCTCCTAACTACCACACCACACCAACGGGAGGACGTTTCAGCTCTCGACAGATTTAGCGTGCATCGCTGCCCTACACGGTGGGTCTTTAGTGGCACTGAGCTCGAACTCGTGACAAAGCCAGCCACGATCCAATGCCTATACCACTCGGCTACCGCGGCCATCTGAATTCGTTAGAAGAACAGTAGCATATAGGAATCGTGGATTATCCTTCAGAGAAATCGGTCAACGTATTGGATGAAACCAAGCAACTATGATGTTGATTAGGCATCGCTGGATGCAGGAGGAAACGACGGACCGACGGGGCCGATCACATATACCTCGTTGCACCACTGCCTATGATAGACGGATTATGCATATGGCAATGAGGAATCATGCAGCCACATCACTAACCATAGCTCAACAGATTCAGTCTGTTACGCATCATTCAGAGTCCGCTCGTACCATTCGACCTTGTTTGCAGCAGAGTGGAATGTCCGCAAGGCGTTCATTGCTTCGTTTACCTTTCACTGAAAACCACAGGCGTTTGCAGCGTGAGTGGTGCGATGAATGGTGGACAAAGGAATGGAACGACATTCTGTTTACTGACGAATCCCGCTTCTGCCTGCAACTTCTCGATGGTCGGATTCGAGATTGGAGACACTGTGGTGTGAGACTGCTGAACTGTTACGTTATGCATCGCCACACTGGTCCTGTACCCGGCATCAGTGTTTGGGGTGGTATTGGATTTCCTTACTGCACCCCTCTAGTACACATTTCCAGTACATTTAACAGCCAGCTCTACATCTCTGAAGTGTTGGAACCGTGGTCCTACCATACATTCAGTGCTTGCCATTAGCCATATTCCAACAGGATAATGACACGTGATACGCAATATTTAAGAGTTCTTTTTTACCCATCAGATTGAATCGCTTCCTTGGACTGCTTGTTCTCCCGATCTATCGCCAATCGAAAACGTGTGGTCCATACTTGCACAATGATTGGCTCAGGATACTCCACCCGCTGCTACACCAGATCAACTTTGGCACTATGTGAAATCCACATGGACTGCTGTACCCCAAGGGTACACCCAAAGCCCCTTTGATTCTATGCCGAGGCGTGTGCCAGCGGTTATAGCCAATAATGGCGGCTACACAAACTACTGATTTTGTCATGATCCACACGTCACAAGATGCTCTAATTTTAATCGTTTGATATTTGTACAACATGTTATCTGCCAAATAAATTTCGCAGTGATATCTCTTGTCCTTCTTGGTGTTGCCTCTTGTGTGGCCAGAAGTGTATAAATGAGTATAAATTTTTGAATTTATACGTATCCTTATTTTATATACCGTAAAATCCGGCGTATAACGCGCACCGGTGTATAACGCGCACCTATACTTTCAAGCTGATTTTTTCATTTTAGGTACATTCGGCGTATAACGCGCACCCCCTTTTTAACGAAGAAATCTAAAATATTAGTATACATTGCTTTTCTGTTTTGAAATCATTTATTTGAAGGTATTATCCCAAACTTTTGAAAAAATAGTATGCTTCTAGAACTACAACTCTTTTAGTTCGTAAGGCAAGTCGTTTCTTTTAAATAAACAGTGTTTCGATACATGTAGAAGAAAAGTTTTTTTTATGTTCATATCTTTTGCTATTTTTAAAGCTATCATTTTTATACCCGGCGTATAGCGCGCACCCTTAAGTTTCGGTCTTATTTTCTGTGTTCAAAGTGCGCGTTATACGCCGGATTTTACGGTATAATTATTATTGATATTAATTAAAAATAACATGCTTTCAATTTTTTTTGAAAATGTTATGTATTTACGGGAATGACAATTACATTCCCGGGATTTCCCGGAAATGGAAAAATCCAGGAAATCAGAAATCCTACTTACTTTTAACTTAATGAAATATTCGTAATATTAATGAAATGACAACACACACACTGCTTATTAATAAAAACGCTGATCAATAATTCATATGTACACATTTCAGTTTTTCATGTTTTACAAGAGAAGGAAATTGACGTCATCAAATAACTAAAATATTTTACACAAATACTTATTACCACGTCGGGTGAACAGGAACACACCTCGAGAACCTATCTAATTTAAAAAATATTTCTGGAATCTTTTAAGATGAGGTTGTGGCTAATTTTTGCTTCAAGAAATGGGACATCTGACAAGGGTCATAACCGATAATTGCTGTTGGGAGAAAGATAGACATCGTATGAATGGGGAAAGTCATTTCCCCATCCTTACACATCTCTTTTTAAATTTTAAGATCGTTTTATTTATTTCGTTGTTTCGACAAGTGTTTACGTGGTAATTCAGTCAAATTTAGAACAGAAAAGAAGAAACAAAAAATACTTACTACATAATTTAAGAAATTAAGTTATTAAAGTAACTTAACACTTATATTAATAAATAATAAAATTAATGATTCTGAAATCTCTCGCTTTTGGATTTAGGCTTAACTCATATGTTAACTTTCAGGCTTAATAAAACTGTGTGTTTATTTAATTTTTAGAAGCTATATTATTTTAATTTAGTTTAAATGTAAGCGTAATAATATGTTTAATAACTTTTATAGGCTTGACTGTAAAGTATAAGAAATACCATTATTAAAGTTGCAACACTCAGATTAATGAATAATAAAATTATTTTTTGAAGTCTTGCTTTTACTTTTAGGCCTAATTCACGACACAACGGTTTTAAAGCGTTCTTATTTTAGATTTATAATGCTATGAAATAAATTTGAAACAAAAGTTAAGAGTTGATTGCTTATGATTTTTTCGTCGATCGTTGTTTTAGATATTTGAAGATTTTTCAAGGCTGACACAATCCTTTCAATACCTTAGTAAAATAAGTTGAAATAAAGTTTTTACAAATCTAAATATTTGATTATCTGTCTGTTTAAAAATTTACTCAGTTTGTGCGGAATAACTATTCAAGAATTGGAAATCGAGGTTAATTCTATGAGAAAACTCTAGGTGAATTTCATTCACTGTCCCTAACTTGTGTGAAAAAGTGTTTAGTTGCAAACATATTATGCAAACAATCACACTTTGTGAGATCTGTGCCCCTTTTCGAAGAAGACATGTTGTCAAGTCATCAAGATTTTAAGGAGAGCTGCACGGAAAAGAAAAACATCTTCAGAGCACATCCCAGACGTATTCTACTGGGTTCAAGCCAATGAATATGCTGGTCATTCCATTCGAAGCAGTGTTTCACATTCCACGTATTGGTTGACAACTCAAGATCTATGTACTCTTGGGGTATCGTCCTTAATCATGGGATCAAGACTCATTGTATCAAGAACGTATGGGTCGAGGATTACATCCCGATAAATAACTGCTGTCACTGAACCGAGACAAAAGACATGGTGATCAATTCGGCCGCCAACTGATTTAATTGCCCAAATCAACACCAGCATGACTGTAGGTGTGTCTTTCGGTGATTTTATGAGCTTAAGATAGAGCTTCTGGGATTCTCCAAATCCATGTCCGTCGGGAATCGCTGTTTATACAGAATCGAGATTCTTGGATGCACAATGCATTAGCCCAATACTGTGGTCCAATGGATGTGACCCAGAGTCTACTATAACTGAACTCTTATGTGAGAAGATGTCAATGGGAACCAAACTGATGGTCATTTGCAATACATACGACTTTCGAGCAGCCGTTAGCAAACTGTTCCTAGGGATATCACTGCTCTTGATGAAGTAGCAATGTTCGAAGAAAGTTGACGGGTAGAAATCTTCAGATAACGCCGAGCTTGCAGACACAGATGAAGATCCTTGCGGGTGGTTTTAATTTTAAGACGTCCACTACCAGGTCTTCGTGACCAGTGGCGTAACGTACACCCCCGCATTGCGGGAGGTCCCAGAACACTAGGGGCCAAAAGCCTGACTGATGCCATACGTACCTTTTGTAAGATCCGGTTTGGGGCTCAAAACCTGACTTTGTAGGGGAGCCCTAATATTCTCCGTTACGCCACTGTTCGTGACACTGTATGCTCATTTTGACAGAGGTTCCATAAGTGACTGATGATCAAACGGTTGAGACATTTAAAGGTCGGGTAACTTCCAACGGTCATTCCCCAAAATGAATACATCCAGCTGTATACCAGTATATGTGGTCCCTCACAGTGGCGACTCATTTTTCAAAATTTGGAGAAAACAAATGAAGAAATGAGCATCAAACGTAACAGCAGACGCAACGAAAGAAACAGCAACGGCTGCAGAATGAACATCTTTTCATATTTACCTCATTGCGCAACATTATGTGTGGTAATGCTAATATTTTGCTGCAGAACTCCTTACGCATTTCACTGAAAAGCACATATTCAGATTTTATTACTCTGTAATCTTTCTTCTTTTCAAATTATGTTAATTTCATTGTTTGTGGCTTATTTTTTTGAGACAGAGAGTAAAAAAAGATTTCTATTACAATAGTTCTATGTGCGACCTTCATAATAACCCGGTCCTTGAAATTATTTTAATTTCATAAAATGAATTGGTAGCCACAACGCATTTCTTCGTACATTTTTTCTTCCCTACCTAAATCCCTAACGGGACCTATAATTCAGCTGCATTTTAATGTTTTTGGTATATTCGCCGTATAACGCGCACCCTCCTTTTTTGGAAGAAACCTGAAATGTTTGTGTGCAGATAATGTTTTGAAGTCATTTATTAGAGATATTATCCCAAGATTTTAGAAACAATAGTATACTTCTAGATTTTCTAGATGTATGCTATTTACTTGCCCAAGTGGCCGAATGATAACATATCGCGCTTCCACACCACACAGGTTCGGGGTTCTATCCTCGGGCTCGGCAAGGTCGACTCAGACTTTCATCCCTTCAGTGGGTTGATAAATGATTATCAAGCTTGCTTGGGACAAAAACACTAGGAGGTTTGCTTCAGAGTGACCACCTGATCAAGACATCTGTTCATACGCCTCAGCACCCAATCGTCACGTATACTGGGATGGGCACAGTAGGCCTTGGCCCTCATGGGCTGCTGCACTACTGAGTTTGAGTTTATAATATTTAATAAGATTATTATTTACCCATATAATCCTTTAAGAGTTTATTTCGTTTGCCGTTTCTTTTAAATAAACAGTATTTCGATATATGTTAACTTTTTTTTAATGCTCAACTCTTTTTTTTATTTTTGAACCCATCATTTTTATACCCGGCGCATAACATGCACCCGCAAATTTTGATCTGATTTTTGTGTTAAAGGTGCGTGGATTTTACGGTAAATAAAATTGATATACTGTAAAATCCGGCGTATAACGCGCACCGGTGTATAACACGCACCCATACTTTCAAGTTGTATTTTCTAATTTTTAGTTATATTCGAAGTATAACGCGCATCCCCTTTCTTACAAAGAAATCTGAAATGTTAACATACAATGCTGTTTTGAAGTCACTTATTCGAGGTATTATCCCACACTTTAAAAAAAATAGTATGCTTCTAGAACTACAACGCTTTTAGTTCATATAAGGCCTTTTAAATAATCAGAATTTCAATGTATGTAGAAGTAAAATTCTTTTTACGCTTATTTCTTTTGTCATTTTTTAAGCTCGTTTTATACCCGGCGTATAACGCGCACCCTTAAATTTCGATAGTTTTTTTTGTGTGTGTTAAAAGGTGCGCGTTATACGCAGGATTTTACGGTAGGTACCCATCTCTTTTTCCTAGATTTTACTAATTGCCTGCTTAAGAATTCAGAAGCTGCTTTCAATTTAATGCCCATCCAGTTTTTATTTTACGAAGATTTTTCCTTATTCTTTCAGGATTTTCAGACTAATGAAGTATACCTCAGGTAATATAAAAACGATATCTTTTAAATAATTCTGTATTCTGTAGGAGAGGTTTAAATCACACCAAATTGTTAGAAAAGATAAACATACATATGCCTCCCTTACCATGTGACCCAAATAATTTCGTGTAATTTAAAAAGTATTTCGCAATTCAGATCACAAAAATTGAAAACACAGGTAGAAAGGTGCGAAAAAGGCTTTTTTCCCCACGATCATTCTTAACCTATTATGTAAAATTCGGTGTAAAAAACAACATAATATGTATTTTTTAAAAAGGGCTTAAATAACTGGAGCGTAACTTAGTTACCCATCTGATCGGATCACACGAAATCGACAGGAAGTTTGAACGCTTAATTGAACAATTTTATTGCTGTGACGGATACGAGTGATGACATGTCTTTTTTGTAGGGTAATCACCTTGATCATGACATTGAGAGATCTTATATTGTGAAGTTAGCCAAGTGAGTTACAAAATGAACATAAAAAAAGGAGACGTTTTAAAAAAAGAGCATGATTGAATTACTACCCGATATCGTACGGTATGTTTTCAAGGGTGGAAAAAAAGATGAAATTTCCCTCTCTCTTTCTTTTATTTCATATTCCAAGGACTGAATCCCGAACTTGAAGCGAATTTTTACGAAAACATGTTCTTGTTGTTACTTATGCCACCTCATCTACAGTAACATCAGGTCAAGACCCACGAAATTCATCGTGGCAAGGGATAGTTGTATGCCTGTCGTTAGCCGTAACTTTGAGCACCACAGGTGACATTACGATTTCGCTTGGTTCCACTTCAATTTTCAGCGAGATCGCCCTTGGGTGGTCAGGGTCTCTCACCTCTCTTTCCCCTTCCACAAACCTCACGAGAGTACTTGCGGTTATTTAGAGTACCGCCATGGCACAAAGGCGCTATACATTTTCAAACATCCGTGCCCTCACCGGGATTCGAACGCAGACCTTACGGCATCGCAGTCAGCGTCACTAAACACTATACCGGATGGGCGGCTCTCGAAAACATACAAGAGGGGATTGAATATAGAAACTTCCGTTTTATTAGCCACAACCGGAAACACTTAATGGAAGGGACTTACGTCTTAACACTTTTGAGGCCCTTGGCCATTATGCTAAACAAGGCCACACCAGCCACCTTTTTAAACAGACATTGTATACAGCATTTGACCCATAACAAATAAATGTGCGTGACTGACAGCCTCACAAAACTAGGGCGTCTTTCGACTAAATGAATAATGGCGTATGGTGGTAGGCCTAGACCTAGAGCTGGCCATGATACCATCAGTGACGTCTTAAGATTTTTTGTGGCCCTGGGCTTCTGTAAAATTAGGCTCCACCTGCTACTCTTTTAAGTAGACAGTATGCTGCATACGTTGTCAAATACTCTTAGAAACGATAACCAGTGATAAATAAATGTGCGTGACAGGTGTCCTCCGGCACTTGGCCATGGTTCAGAATTACGAGGATCGTCACCAACAGCCCTCGAGCAACTTCGTAGTGCGATGTTGGTATAACTCTCAAATGGCATTCATGTGTTGTTGGATTCACGCTTGTCACATGAAATATGCAAAAGAATTGAAAAAAATAGCTCTATTTTTCTAATTCCAACTATTAGCTCACACTCTCTATATATTTATTTTGGTGGAATTTTCAATCGTTTATAAAATACATTTTAAAGCGCTCAATTGAGCTGAAATTTTATATACAAGATTATTTTGGACGACAATACGGTAATTTAATTATAATTAATAAAACTAATTATTCAAAGAATTACAAATACAGCTTGAAAAGGTTTTTTTCTCACATTTTTAAGCACTCATTTGAGCTGAAATTTTCTATACACTATTATTTTGGGTAAAAATTACAATAATTTAATTATATTTAATTAAAACTAATTGACTGAAACTAATTATTTAAAGAATTACAGATAGAGACACTGGCTTCATTTTTAGCGACTTGGGTGAAACCTTTAAAAGATTTTTTTTCTCACGTTTTAAAGCATTCAGTAGAACTGAAATTTTATATGCACGATTGTTTTGGAAGACAATACGATACTTAAATGATAATTAATAAAAATTAATTACCACTTAATGTTTTGATTCTGTCATATGTATATATGCATTTATATTAATTGTAATTATTTAATAAAAACTAGCTAAAATAAATTTTTTCTTTGTTGATCTAAGTAGGAATTGACTTAAATTTTTTTTTATATTACTTGTTTAAAAATAATCATCCTCCACATGTATTGTAATACAGCAGTATTTTAAGTTTTGGAGAAAGAAATTTTGTACTTAGGGGCTGTGTCGGATCAAATAAGAATATACGAAGTTGAAAGTAAATTAAAATATTAATAATATATAAATAATTTTTTTATGTCATTTAATGTCTTTGCATATAAATGACGTGATAATATTTTTAACGGTAGGTATACTTGTTTAAGTGATTTATTTATTCACTTAAAACAAGGGTGTCAAACTCGCGGCCCACAACGAATATTTTTGCGCCCTAGCCAGTATATCGGCACATAATAATACATAATAAAATAAAATAAATTCTCCCGAAATAGGAAACATGGTAGCAGAGAAGAGATGTCAAGTGTCAGGAAGTAAACATTAAATTTTTCTTTTTATTTATGTTTATTATAATGTATTATTCGAAATAAACTTATGTTTCTATGAATTTTGATTTTTTTTTGCCACCCACCTAAAGTTAAACCTTTTTTTTTGGCGGCCCAAGTTAGCGTCTGAGTTTGACATCCTTCACTTAAAACAAATTGTTGACACACACACACAAAATCCAGATGATACGTTTTTGCACATCGCCGAACTCTTATCTTTTAAATGCTCTAAAACAACAAAATTGACTTACAAAAAATTATACTACACTACATTAAATTCCGAATGCAATTTCTTTTTGTACCAACGACTTGTTTTCTTTATCGTTAAGCAAAATATTTTTCGCAAATCGTTTTAAACATGTTATTCCTTATACAGAAGTATAGTGTACACCAAGCGTCGGTAACCTATAGCACGCGTGCCAAATTTGGCAAGCAGCACAATTCTCTGGCACTCTATACCACTCTACAAAGTTACCCTATCTGCGTCTCATGTACTTTCTTATGCGTTCTGTCTATCGCACTGATACGCGAGTATTGAGTATGACTTCAGTCGAAGTAGAATTTAGTTTGATGCACGAAGTGTGCTATATATATAAATTACTTTTAACATTACGACGTTCTTAGTTTTAGAGAGAAAATTTGTGTATTTTTTTTTGGTTTGCGACAATTTATACCTAGAGATTTAATCAAATGGCCAATAAAAAGAAAGCTTGATGTTCGCAGTTTTCAAGACTCTTGGACGAATAAATATGGATTCCTTTCAACAAGAAAGATCTTGCTGTATGCGTGTTACGTTACAAAGCATAGCACGTCTCTCAGATGCATAAAGACAATTTTCAAACTAAACATCAGTCCACACTAAAGAATTCCAAAAAGACTATAATAAAGAGCTATTTCTTGATATAAGAAACAAGTTACAATTTTTTGTCAGGCGATTGAAACCGAATCTGTTGTTTCCAATCCTCCAGGGTCTCACGAAATCAGACAAGATCAGTTAAATCATTGACTCTCTGAAAGTCGAGCACAAGAAGGGGGAATCAGTGTAGATATCTTTGCTTGTGAGATTCATACAAAGCGTTATGTGTTCGGGGTGAGTGAGTGAGTGAATATTAACGTCGCACTGTTCAGCTACACGAGGGCTTTTGGCGACAGACCACGTAATTTTGAACCATGGTCAAGTGACGTGGACGACACGCAAGCTGGCATTCCCTGTCCTAACTACCACATCTGACCAACGGGAGGACGTTTCAGCTCTCGACAGATTTAACGTGCATCGCTGCCCTACACGGTATGTGTTCGGGAACCCCCGAAACCAAATCTCAAGAGTCCGAATGTAGTTTCGTATTCGCTCATTGCGTAGATGCTTAAGATCTTGTCTTTCGTAAATGATGAATTTATTTTTAGTTTCGTTTGTAAATATCTTTAACTATATGATGCATAATTAATATGTAATAAAACTTTACATTTATATTCTTGATCCCTATTCTTTAATTCTCCATGCAATGCCACGGAAATCCAGTAGTTTGCTATACGCTAAACTTTTGTATATATATAAGGAATTAAATTATATACATTTATTTATATTCGGATTTACCAGTATTGGAAAATGAAATTTTACAGAACACGTGGTTGAAAATTGGAGCAAATGTTATAATTTGAACAAATATTACTTCAGATACCCCAATGTGTTATTTATATTTTATTTTAAAATCAACAATTACCATCCAGGTTATCAAAGTTAAATTTATAAGTTTTTTCACTTGGGGGGCTCATGGCTATGATATGGTATAGCACAACTATTATAAAAAAAAAATTTTTAAGTCAATTCCTACTTACGACAACAAAGAAAATTTTTATTTTAGTTACCATTTATTAAATAATTACAAATAATATATATATATATGTATACGCATGACAGAATCACAATATTAAATGGCAAAATAGAAAGCGTTTTTCCTTGCCATTTTCCTTTCTAAATAGGGTGTCGGACTATTATTATTATTTTTTTTTTTTGTTGCTTATTCATTAATTAAACTTGATTATTCTAATGAAATGGTATAGTAAAAGAGAAATCACATTCTCAGACATTAGGCCATCCCAGGTGGAATTCGAACCCACGACCTTTGGGTTAGAAGTCCAAAGTGCTATCCATTGCGCTACAGGGACACAACGATCGCTTTTCCTTTTTATATAGGGTGTTGGACTATTATTATTTTTTTTGTTATTTTTTATTCATTAATTAATAAGTTAATATTTGAAAAAACTATATTAACATCAAGTGTTGTCGTTCATTCACTACAAGTTTAAAAAAATGTATTTGAACTTGAGTGGATGAATAGAAATATTTTATTAACGGTTGAAAATTTGAACAAGATATATATATATATATATAGGGAGAGAGTGAACTAATAGTAGAGGAATTGAAAAGGGGTATCTTTGGGTACAGTAATTTTGGGAGCCAGAGACCTAAAAATAACAGTATTTTCTCACATCTCCATTGATTTCCAAAACGAACTAGAGAGAATTTGAGTTCGGTATTTAAACCGGGTTACATCCCCACAGATTTGACGGCCCTTGGCTCATGTAACCTTGGTAAAAGTCCTTGAAAGATTTAATGTTTAATTGAAGAAGCGAATAGGATCAAAGAATATGAGAACAAAATTTCTTACAGCTCCTAGACACCCTCTGGGAGGCTAGTTGTGTAGCAATCTTTCCTGAGGAGGATATGTAGCGTTTCGACACTGATAAGAAATATTAAGAAGTAAGCGTCATAAGATTTTTCAGACGAAGGAAGCGAAAAGGCGGATACGATTCACGAGGGGCGTTGCACTTTTCTCCTAAAAGATATCTGAACCAAAAAACGACATAAGGTGACGCTGTAGCAAAGAAGGTGAGTTTTTATTTTTCACTCACTGTGAATTGGGTATTTTCTCGGAAAGTCTTCACATGTTATGAGTTATAAATTAGATTCCGGAATCCATGCTAAATTCTCATACAAAGAAAGGACAGAAAAATAGTTTCGTGCATGAAATGAGATATATAATGCAATTTTTCTGTGTTTTTTTTTCTTTCCTTCAAATTCTTGTCGTGTTTTCGACTATAGAATTATACGGTTATTAACACAAAGCATTTTATCCGGTACCTCCGGAATTTTTGTAAAGCATTTGTGTTTGGTGAAACAGAACGCTATTTGTCATAAAGAAGCATGTTTGGCAAAAAAAAATTATAGACTTCTTTCCCTGAAAAGGGTTACAATTATTGTTGTAGACAGATTGGAAAGAGGTTTTAGTATTAACAAGTAATATAAAAAGAATTTTAAGTCAATTCCTACTTAGGTCAGCAAATAAAAATTTTATGTTTTAGTTACTTTTCATTAAATAGTTACAGTTATAATATAAATATGTATATACATATGACAGAATTGCCATCTTAAGTGGCAAAAGAGCGAAAGCAATTTTCCTTTCTATATAGGGTGTTGGAATATTTTTGTTTGTTTGTTACTATTTATTTCATTAATTAAATTAAATTATTCTAATAAAATAGTACAGTATGAAAGAAATCACATTCTAAAAATTAGGCCAGCCTAGGTGGAATTCGAACCCAAGAACTTTTGGATTAGAAGTCCAACGCACTATCCATTGAGCTACAGGGACACAACGAATGATTTTCCTTTCTATATATGTTGTTGGACTAATAGTTTTGTTTATTACTATTCATTCCTTTTTTAATTGAATTAATGAGTTAATATTTCAAAAAACTTTTAATATCAAGTATCCCCACTACATGTTTAAAAAATGTATTTGAACTTGAATGGATGAATATAGAAAGAATTGTATTAACGATTGAAAATTTGAACACTATATATATATATATATATATATATATATATATATATATATATATATAGATCAATTCTCTTCTAACAAGAGATCACATCCAAACAATAAACTCGACAAACACATAGACAGCAGGAAAATCATACAATGAAGGACAAAAGAGTAATCGAGATAATAAATATAAAATGGATGCTGCAGTGCCATGAACAATACTGACTTAGGACAGTTAGTATATAAAAATTAATTTATATAAAAGTGGGGTTGAACATGTTTTTTGGCCAGCTAACCTTCCCCTTTATTTGTAAATAACACTGAGCAAAAACCAATAGGAAATAATGGATAGAAATATCTAAATCCATTACAAGATAGAGGTAACTTACCTAAAAATTGCACTAACAAATGCAAAGCCCGCGCTAAATCTGAGTGGAAACATTCAATTTGTTGCCAGATTCTATACCTAATACAGATTTAAATCAAAATTGGCTGAAATGTAGCATAACAATAGATTACAAATGGAAATAAAAATTAAAAATAGTTGCATATTATAGCATAACTATAATAACACCAGAGTAAATATGAATAAAATAATAGTAAGTAATTTCTAATCTAATATTAGACTATGGAGATAACTATATCAAATTATTTGTTTATAGTAATAAGCTATTTTCAATCTCATAATTTTAATTCTAACTATTTTGAATAGCTTTATTTATATAACTATTAATAAAATAAATTGGTATTTCTGATTTAAGCAATATTTAGTAAAATGTGTATAGTTATTTATAATGTCTGATTTTTGAAACAAGAAATTTATTACGTTGTATATAATTAATAACAATATTTCTGAATATAGAAACATGTACATTACTCTCCCAATGAGGAACTTTTATAATATTGAAATTAAATTCTTCTCTTTTATCATAAATATTAGAAACTATTACATTTTCATATAATTTGACATGTATGTCAAGAAAATTTGCTTCATTGTTGTTATTATTTGTCTGTATTAAATTAAGATATTGTGGATAAAAAATTTAAAGTTAGGTATAAAATTGGCTTGTTTGCCAAAGATGATTATATCATCTATATAACGATAAATATAAAATTTAGAATTATTAATGTAACTACTTTCAAAATAATGTAAGTATAAATTGGCAAGACAGTTGCTCGCAGGCCACCTTGTGGCAATCCTTTAATCTGCTGATAATAGTTACCTTTATGATATATATAGTTCTCTTTAAGTACAAACCTAAGTAGTGAACCAAATCTATCATAATTAACATTATTAAATAAATTGTCTTTATGTAAATTTACAAGAATATTAATCAAATCATCAATATTAATAGAGTTAAAGAGATCTTCAAAATCTAAACTATAGACTGAATAGTAGGAATTGAAAAATAATTATCTATTTCGGTGAAAAATTTTTCTACGCTCATTTTCAGAGGGCAGATAATTCAAATTAGATAACACGGAAAATGTGGTTCTTCATTTCGCTGTAATAAAAAGAAATGCAGCTATTAGATATAACACAAATAGGATATAAATTTATATGAAGAGCGATTGCTTCCTTTTTAATAATCATTGGTGCAATTTTTTTTTTATTTGACAGAGGGGAGAGTGACGAGAAAAAATAAAACATTCCTAATGAATTCAGTTCATATTCATACTTTATAAAGCAACAGAAAAAGTGCAAAAAAAACAACAACATTTATTAAACGAAACGCAAACGATTTTTCAAACAACTTTGGATATAAATCTGTAAAATAGATAAATAAATAAAACTTCTTTTAAACGCAACGATTGCAAACGATTGTTCATGAATTCGTGAATTTATAATAAAAGTTTACAAAAATTTAAAGAAAACTTGCTTTTCTTAAAAATATAATCTTTACAAATTTTTACAATTACAATATTTTACAAATCGATTCATCTTATTAAATTTACGCTACAAAATAAGTTTGTTTTAAAACTAATGTGGATAAGTCTTAAAATATGAAAATCAATAACACCCATTTCTACTTTTACACGATTTTGATTAAAAATATGTATTGAATAATAAGTCAAATAATTTAATTACCCAAGGTTTTTTATTAACCCTTAATTTGACAAGATGTTTTTTCAAATATTTTTGTTTCGTCGACATTTTGTCTCAAACTGACAGATACAGTGTTGCCAAATAAGAATTTTAATTTTTTTACCGTAATAGAAATATATTTTAAAGTTTTTGTTAGATACTTAAGCCGTATAGAAGTTTTCATAAACCCGCCAGATTTTATTTATTTGATTGTTCGTTGTAGCGGACTTAGCCAAATTAAGGGTTAATTTAACATGAGCGTTCAAGAACTGTAAGAAAAGCAATTTTTTGATTAACATTTTTCAAAATATATATATATATATTTCTTTTTAATATCGATTTTGTAGATTAACTGACAATTATTTCTATTATTCCCAGGATTTCTCTGAATTACAACACTTTAATGTATATGTTACCGTTAAAGTGTATAATAAAGTGTCAACTTCACATATAGAATAACTAGGTATCTCATGAAATACCTAGACAAGTAAGTTAAACTATATAATAGATGAAAAATTTCATACTTTAGGTAGTTATGCTATGAAATAACTAGTTATTCTCTATAAAATAACTAATTAAAGTAAAAAGTACCGTTAAAGTAAGAAATAAAAAACTTCAAAGTTATTTTATAAATTAATTGATCATATATAAATAGCTAAAACCTCTCGAAATATTTTATCCCTATTGTGTATGATTAATTGATCAGCAATAAGGAAAAGCAAATGATATAACTTATTGCTCATATTGCTAACATTAGTTAAACAGAAAAGGGGAAAAAGAATATATTGCAAAAATAGATTATATTTAAATATTAACAACAAAAATACATGCTGGGAAGAAAAACTGTTGCTTCATAAACATATTGTGTAATCTTTTTCAAACAAAAACGACTGCCATCATATGTTACCAATTGACACATATCGTCTGAAATTCCAGTTGTTAGGAGAATACAACCGGAAACAACATTTGACTGTTGAAATTATTCGAATCGTGATCTTATTCAGGCTGAGTAGAGAACGAGATGAGGCCCTGGGCCCGGACCCAGTTGGCCCATGCCTTAAGACTTCCCTGTGCGTGCTACATCATGAACATTGATTCGCCCATTATTGAACCGTCGAACTCACTTTCTCAGCCTTCCATCACACATTACATTTTCAACACAAATCTCTACGAGCTGACGATGAATTTCAACTGGCTTAAGGTATCCGACTACGTTCGGAACCGTGATTTTGCAAAAGCGTATAAATGGATAATATTTATGATATTTAGTGTCACTTAAATTAGAAAATGTATATAAAAATGTTTTAAGAATAGTATTACAATAAAAAAATTCTTTAAGTACAATATTTTGAGAAAAAATGAACATAGAGTGACCCATTTTCAAAATATATTCTCCTTTCGTGAAAAATGCTTCTATTATAATAATATTTTGCCTGTATATAGCTCAGACCTCTGTACAGAAGCTCAATTCGAATTTTTGAGATATATAACTTAGAAGTGGATTTATCCATGTTTTACGACAACAGAGAGAAGAAATTTTAAGAAAAAAACGCCGATAATTATTTCAATGGGTTGTAACTCTGAAAATAATGTGAATTTTTCAAAAATCAGAGTTGAGCCTTTGTACAGAGGTTGAGCTATATACAGGCAAATATTATTATATTAGAAGCATTTTTCACAAAAGGAGAACATTTTGAAAAAAAGTTATTCCAAGTTAATTTTTGCCGAAATACTGTATTTAAATAATTTTTTTTGTCAAGATGTCCTTAAAACAATTTTATACACGTATTCTAATCTAAGTGACACCTAATATCATGAAAATTATCCGTTTATGCACTTTTTTAAAATCACGGTTCCGAACACAGTCGGATACGGTTTACACAACGCACTTCACAGTCGGTGAGATGAACAATCGTCTTAACATATTTTGAAAGCTCATTAACGGGGCTAAAAACATCACAATCTGGCTGTAATAGCGTCATGTGACGTTTTCACGTCACACTGCTGAAAAATCGACTTATTTTAGTGGATAGGATAACAGCGTTCCTATCCCCACGTGTACCCCTAAATATTGCGGGGTCTTTCATCTGTCATTACCCTGAAACCGATGGCTGTGAACCCCAACAACTGGATTCAACACCTGAGAGCCGGAAACTCCAAGTGTATTTCGAGAATCCATCCCTGTCCCAAGATAATGAAGTGGAAAGAGAATTGGAGTCCGTTGGAAAACACCGAAGAGCATGTTTTATGTGGCTTCCTCGCTCACAAATAACATATTCTGAATTCTAATGCAATAATCAATATTAAGAATAACTTCGATGTAAATGTATATTCTGTAATTAAAAGCTGTGATGTAAATAAACCAATTACTCGAATCTAGGCCGTACTTTTTTTCCAATGTTAATGTTTTGTGAAAATCGGGTGTGGCTTAGAATCGAAGGAAAAAAATCATTGGATGGGGCAATTAGAGCAATTACAAGTTCATGTATGTGTTTAAAAGTTTACAATACTGGTAAACTAACTACTTATACACTTCTTATTAATTTTCATTTCAAATTTATTTTAATTTCGTAAAATTGGATATCCATAAACCCCTTTACACTATTTTTCATTTTTCAAAAAATTTGTTGAGAATTTGGGGCGTGGCTTAGAATCCATGGCGACTTAGATTTGTGTTAATACGGTGTTTAATTTCCTGACTCTCACGTTACCATTAATTTATTCAAACGTCACTAGACGGACCAGAGACACGCATGCGCAAACGTTGAACTCCCATACAAAGCCTGCGGGTATAGTAGAACGAAAGTATACTCAGTTTCAGACACCGCTAATATTTTAATTTTCAAAATAATTTGTATATTTTTGAGATTTATGAGTAAATAATATATTTTTTACTAATTAAAAGTTTACTTTAAATAGTTATATGGATTGTTATTACATGTGTCAAAATGCACATGTTTTTAATACGAATTTTCGCATTGATTAATGTATTATTTTCGGTGATTGTTCAAGAATCCGTATACTTTCTTCTATTCTTCACAGATATAGAACAGGGGTCGGCAACCTTTCAGCTGCGGCGTGCCAAACCAATCTACCAATAGGATTCAGCGTGCTACATAGTAGGACATTTTTGAAACAATTCGATTTCCGCGATAATGCATGCAAAGTTAGAGAATAGAGGGCAATAATATAGGTTTATAGTTTTATTATATATTAATTTTGAATCATTTAAAGATATTTCTTAGCATAGAAATAAATAGCATAAAATACAGTTATTTCTTCACAAAAAAAAAAAAAATTAAAATCGTGCATGTATTGTGGTACTTTTCAAGATATTTATTAAAATAAGAAATAGACAACTTGAAATATACGTATTCCCCTTAATTATAGTAAAATAAAAAGACAAATAAAAATTTTACTGCGAACCTAATGCTTACGCTGTTCTAAATTCATATCGCAAAATGAGATGTATAATATGTGACTCTCAATTTGACACGATTCTGAGCATTCAGTTATTAAACAATTTCTTTTGCGGACTCAAAATTTCTTTCATATGACGAAAGACTTTTTTACTTAGATATGTAGAACCAATAACGGAGAGCAAAATACATGCAATTTTCTTTCTTCAAACAATTAAATCTCTCCAGAAATGACATTAAATAATTTACAAAATAGCTCTGTAAATTTATCTTCAGAGTTATCTTTCAGATATTTTCGTAATTCCGTAAATGTCTATACTTCTGGAGATGTTTGTCAAATAAGGTTCATTATACAAATTTATCAACTTCCATCCACACTCAAAAACTGATAAAAAAATACAGCAGTGCAGAGTTCCACTGAGAATGGTACCGCGTGCCATAGTTTGCCGACCCCTGGATTAATGTATTATTTTCGTTGAATTTTCTAGAATTCGTAAACATTCTTTATTTTTTGTAGATATAAAAAGTACTTTTTACACATTTTTTTTCTTCTTTTCTTTTATTTCTGCACGAATTCTTCGAAATGTGTTTATCCCCTGATAGAAAGCGAAGGAATTTTCAATTGAAAAAATATCTGCAAGAAAGTATTACACATTGTAAAGGAAATAAAAACGATAAAGAGAAAATGACAAAAATAATTTTTTGAATGTTGGGAAAACATCCCTGTTGTTGTTAAACAACTTAGTCCTATTGTCCAACAATTTACTACCCGGAAGTAGTGCGAAATACAATACTAGAAAAATTTTTTGCCTGATATTACATCACAGAAAACAATTCAAGAAAATGTATTCAAATTTTGTAGAAATTACTCAAGAAAAACGAGGACTGTTTTTACTTGGTATTATTGAAAAATATTTTCACCGTTCGTCAATATTTACTCAGTCATTGCAATCAATTATTGTCACAGCCGTTACACTCGAATTGAATCAGAACAAAAACAATTTTGAATTCTTGAAATAATGATGATACCTTTTTTCGTATCGATTTATATTAATGATATAAACTTACTAAGCAAACTTATTTGGACGTGTTGTTTTAGTAAAATATTACTTTATTTTAATTATATTTGAGACGGACAATTTTATGCACAGCGATTATTATACAAACCTCATTCGAATTTTTCAGAAAAAAAAGTATATTTTTGCAAACGATATTTTTTGAATTTATTTTACATTACACTATTTATTATTTTTAATGATATCGAACAGTTGAACCTTTTTTTAATCATAATTGTTTTTCAAATATCAATTTAACAAAAAGAAATGTAGACTATTGTAACAATTATATGCTATATTTTGTCATGTTCTACAGGGAGAAAAAATATAAAAATAAAATTGAATGATGCATAGCAATAAAAATTGTGTCAAACATCTTCCAATAATTAATTGATGTTCTTTTAATAATAATTATTATTTTCTCCAAAATTTAATATCTGTTCTCTAAAATAATTCCCAAAGGCCAAAAATCACTACACAATATTTAAAACAATTCAAGGTAAAAGATCTTCATAGAAAAAAATGTAAAAAGGTAAGGTTAATTAAACAAGCTTTATGTATACAACTTTAAATTTAAAATTAATAATAACTACAGACATATAAAAATACACACGAGTCATATTTAACCCTTACAAGACCATAAGGTTTCTAAGAGTAAATATTAGTAGCTGTTCATATTTTAGTTTGATTTAGACGTAAAGTAAATAAAAATCATGAGAAAAATACATAGCAATGTGTAGTTTTTTTTAATTTTATAAGTATTGAATATAACTATTCTCATGAAATTATTTGTCATTATCAAGTATTTTTTTTTATTTGCTCAAATATACTTTGTTATTGCATAAAATTATACTTCCCGAAAAACATAAAAACTCAGTAATATACACTTGCTAGAAAAGTCTGCGTTCACGTACTATTGCTTACATAAACAAGGGAAAAATTAAAAACTGGAATTTGAAAAAATTTTAAAACGATATTTTATTTAGTTCTTTTCGTATTCAGAATAACAAAAGTGAATTTGGTTTGCTTTCATAGCGTTTAAAATACAGACAGGTTTATAGCGAGACAAAAAAAAAAATCAAGTAGAAAAAGTCTGCGTTCACTGTTTTATAGCAACAATAAAAATTTTTTAAAAAGGGATAGTGAGCTATTTAGTAGCTGATTGGATAACCTCGTCTTTTGAGAACCTCCTGAAGTCGTTTCGGCATTGAACTAACAAATCTTGTAATTTCTTCAGGGCATATCTTCTTCCATTGGTCCTTAAGAACACTCTTCAGCATATCCTTGCTAGATATATTGTGTTGACGAATCTTACGCTCCAACAAATCTTATAGGTGTTCTATAGCAGTGCTCTCTCCGCAACCTTTTTATTGCCGCGGACCGGTCAACGTTTGTTAATTTTATCACGGCCCGCTGAGGGGGAGGATGCTGATTGTTTATATTTTAGACTGTTTAGATTTAATAATATTTTAATTTAATTGTATTTAATCGTGACTTAATAAAACATAGCTATACCAAAAAATGAATGTAAAGTGATTTAACAAGGAATAGTAAGTGATTTTCATAAAAAGTAGCCCAAACCTAAGAAAAATATACCACAGTAAATAAAAGAGAAATAATTTAAGGTTTCTTGTGCGGGGACCGGTAGTATTTGATTCACGGACCGGGGGTTGCGGAACACTCTTCTATAGGATTCAGATCAGATGACTGTGGGGGCAGGTGCAGTTGATTTGGGCCAAAACAACAGCCAAAGCTTCCCCCTCCCACCACCACAGTCTCAGCGGTGTGCTTAAGATCGTTGTCGTGCAAGAAACGAAACGATGATTTTAAGTCGAGTTTGGTGGCACTTTCCTTTAAATTGTTTTTTAGGACATCAAGGTAATCATATTTATTCATAATTGATTCAATATACTCCAACTTGTCAACACCATTGCTCGCCATGCACCCCAACACGATGATTCCACCGCCGCCATGCTTTACCGTTGGTACTAAATGCTCTTTTTGAAGCGCTGTGTAAGGTTTTCTCCATATCAGTTTACGACCTTTTATGCCGAAGATGCAAACTTTGCTCTCATCAGAGAATATCACAGGCCTTCAGAACTCCGGAGGCTTATGTATATGATCTTTTTTCAAAAGCTATCCGTGTAAGCCGGTTGGTCATTGAAATATAAGGCTTCCTGAAAGCCACTCGATGACGTGTTATCCGGCCTTTTTCAAGATTTTTCTTGCAGTATTCTCTCAAATGCTTCTGTTAAACTTCTCGTGAATGTCTGTTGCTATTTGAGTTGCAGTCAAACGCGGATTTTTTTCACCATTGAAATCATACTTCGTTTTTCTCTGATTGTGAGTTTAGATGGACGACCTAAACGAGGTTTGATATGTTAACTCATGCAGATTTAAAGTTATAAGTAACACGCTGGATAGATGAATACTGCCGTCCAACGGATCTGGCTATATCCCGACGACTTTTTCCATCTTTCCACATTTTCACAATGATTTTACGCTCACTGATACTAATTTCCTTTCTTTTATTTTCCATGTCCTTAAATTGCTTCGTATCTCACAAAAACGTAAAAATTGTTGCATCACAATTTTCTTAAGTTATTTTACTTGATAACTGAATTCAAAAACTCTGTTAATCTATAATGCCTGTTGATAAAAATTCCAGGAATCAAGAATATTCAAATAGTGAGCGCAAACTGTTCTGCCTACTATTTGTAAACTTTATTACAAAACTCCCGTTAGCTTAAGTAGTTTTAATTCAAAATTAACGAATTCTTGCATGCTCAATAGTTAAATAATAGTAAGCAAATTAATGTAATTTTATTAGAAAAAAAATTATATTCCTATTAAATTTTACCTTTGTTATTTGATTTCTTATGGGTGAACGCAGACTTTTTCTAGCAAATGTTTTATTAAACGAAGCAATAAACTGAAATAAGTATTTAGAATACAGCTCGATAACGCTTTATTATTGGCACCAATTGATTCGACAAAAATTTTGTTCTTTTATTTTGGACATTTCCGTTTACGTGATATGTTCGGCATTCGTTCTATATTTTTACATTCTGTATAAAAAATACAGATAGGATTATACTTAAATGCAATAATCAGCAACTTTAAAATTGGGGAAAAAATTGTTTCCCTTTGTCGCCAAAGGGTTAACATAAACGAATTAATTAATTATACTAAAATTCAGATTTTTTTCATAGTATAAAAACATACCTAATTGAATAAGTAATCATTTAAAACAGGGTTGGCCAACCTGCAGTAGGATGGAGTTGGAGTTGGCACGCGGGGACTTACAGAAAATTTTTAAAATTTTGAAAAATTTTACAGAAAAAAAAACAAGAAATTTTTAAAATTTAAAATAACCACTTCTCTTACAATTTTATTGAAGTAGGGTTGTTTCAGACAAAGAAACTCAAAATTTGGATCAAAACATGCTTGTGAGTAAATGTTTTCTACTACGAACATAATAAAATAAATATCACTCAAAAGCAGCAAATGCGCTCCTATAATAACCTAATTTTGTTACCATCCGTAAGAGTTAATCCCAGTACAGATGACTTAGTAAAAAAAAGTAGAAATTCAAAAGCCACATTAAGTAGATACTGAGAGATTAATAATTATTTTGAATTTAATGATTCAAGTTTCTCGTTTTTATTTTACACCTAATTTAATTGTGTGAGAGATTGCGAACTTGTAAGTTTAATTAACAATAAAACCTAAGTTTGTGCTTTCGTCTTATTTATTATATTATTTTTAAATTTCGACAGCATAGACTTGCATCAAAAAATGTGCTATTTGCATAAAAATCTCATAATAATCTTATAAGTAATATTTTTTCACTTTTCCATGTTTGTTGGAAAAGTTGAAGTGGTACGTATATTTATTTTTTTTTATCAAACAGTGGCACTCTTCCCAAAAAGATTGGCCACCCCTGATTTAAAGCGATGTTTCTCAATCGCCGGTCCCCGCGAAAAATGTTTGCCGGTCTATGGACTGGTGCCAGTTGCTTGAGTTCCACTATTTAGCATCTGTAAAGATTATGACTCGAGTCCAAAATAATTAACTTTAAGGTCCGCTATAAAACAAGGAAATAATTTACCGGCCCTCTGAGTTAATTGGGTTTAAAAACACTGATTTAAAGTGCATCTGTTAAATGAAGGCATAAAATTATTAAATAATTTAATACAAAACAGAAAATACGAGAGGACAGAAAAAAGTATTTAATTAACTTACATAAATATTCAATAAAGCTAAAGCACATTCATCAAAAAAAACCCTCTACGAGATTATATATATAACAAAATTACCATTGTAACACGTCATGATTTTTCATAATTGTTTATATTAAACATTTTTAAGATCCCTTTAATAAATCATTGAACAATCCTAATAAAAACAACAGTCTTCTAAAGTTTTTCTGTAGAGGTCTTTTTTCCGTATGAAATTGAATAAAATCTTCTAAAGAGCAAAATAAAAATATGAAATATTTACCAAGAAAAAGAAATGCGAGAAAAAAACTTCCGAGACGTTAAAAAAAAAATCAAGGTAACTGTTACTCAACACTTAACATTTGATTGAATAAAGAATCAATGGATTTTAAAACCTGTACTATGTTAAAGATAAAGTTAAAAATGAGGAATAAAAAAGCAGACGATAAATTTTTTTAAAGTTCCTACCGTGTGTTTTTGATGCATTGGTTAAGCTTCCGAATTTCGTTTCGCTTCAGAGTAGAAAAATAAATAATAAATTTTATCTACCAATTTTTTAAAAAAATTATGATGAAATTAAAAGTGGAAATTATACTTGTATATATTATACATTATACGACGAAGAACCATATTAGCTCTTTTTAGCCTCACAAATGTTTCATTTGAAAAAATTCTAAATTTTTTTTTAATTCGAATATATTTTAAGAAGGAATTAAAACTCAAATAATTAAATACTAATATTTTTAGTTTCTCATTTCGAGACAGACTGACGCCGAACGAGCATTGAACCTAACCGCCATTAACGTAATATCAAAAATAGATTACATCGAACAGGCTTAGAATAGAACATTTCTTTAAAATAGGATGAATGTTTTCCTTAAAATTTTCCTCGTGTATAAGGAAGAAAAAAAATTTAATTTCTGTTTCTCCCTACGTATAACGTCGTTACCGTTTAGTGAATGAAATTTGTTTACCTTTTAATGGCAACGGAAGGAGCGTTGACAAAATTCGATTTATCCAATTCGTTGGCGCCGGGTAGAAAAAACTGAAAACGATTTCAATTCGGCGAGAAAACTGATTTTAACAAGAGACTCAAACGGAACTTGTCGCTTCACAAAATATCGGTCACTAGTGCCAAACCAAGTCTGAACGTCCTTGAACTTCTGGTTTGCTGTTCAATTCTATTTGGCCATTGGCCCGTATGAGTATGACGTCACTAAAATTGTTCTAATTCCGTTTTTTCCTCCCAACTTTAGCGTGGAAGAACAAGTTGCGAATTGAGAAGATGCTTCTTTTTTTTCTTCTTTCGTTCGCTTCATAAAACTGTTCAGAAGGTATTCCGAATCTAATCTAGCGTGAATGTACAAATAATACCACCATTTTTAATTGGAAAATGTTCGATGAAACATCTTTAAAATTTTCTTTCCGTAACAACATGCAATCTTTTCAAGTTCCTGGTTCAACTAACCTGAACTAAACGATAGTGCATTAAGTATATGTCTTTTGAATTCAAAAACGGTTTTTAGAATATTATTATTGTTTGGTGTTTCGCTTAGAATCTTCGAATTTATAACTGGAAAAAAAAGGTAAAAGAATAGGTTTCTTCTCGGAAATTTAGTACTGGGAGTGAGAATTCTTGCGGAAATTAATCATAATAAAAGCGCTATGAACCGTTTATTTCGATGTTAAGCTTGCTTATAAAGTATTTTGCTTTTTGAATCTTATTTCTTGTCTGGTGTTTTAAAGCAAAGGTCTCTTCAACCTTGTTTCTCGGAACCACTGGCGTAGTTATTTCTGAATGGGCCCCGTATCAAAACTCTTTTGGGGCCCTTTTTTAGAAATGAAAGCCTTGTTAGTTGTACCGTAGTTGCCCATGTTAGGACCCCTGTAGCTTGGGGCCCCCGTATCATTGATAGGGCGGTAGCTACGCCCCTGCTCGGGGCCCTAAAGTTTCCTGGAAATTTCACAGGGGTTCCGCAAATGCTTTCGCTTAATCAAAGCGCCAAATTTTAGTACGACTTTTATTTTTGTAAATTAATTCTGAAAGATAATTTGTTATAAGAATTAATATAAATAAATATTTTATATGGAAGAAATAAAATCTGAAATTTCGTAAAAAGTCTCGTGTTTTAAGGTATCCGACTACGTTCGGAACCGTGATTTTGCAAAAGGGTATAAATGGATAATACGTATGATACTTAGTGTCACTTTGATTAGAAAATGTATATAAAATTGTTTTAAGAGAATATTATTACAATAAAAAATTATTTGAATTCAATATTTTGGCAAGAAGGGAACATAGAATGACCCATTTTCAAAATATTCTCCTTTTGCAAAAAATGCTTTTATTATAATAATATTTTGCCTGTCTATAGCTCAGACCTCTGTACAGAGGCTCAACTAGAATTTTTGAAATATATAACTTAGAAGTGAGTTTATCCATGTTTTACGACAACAGAGGAGAGAAATTTTAAGAAAAAAACGCTGATAATTATTTCAATGGGTGGTAACTCTGAAAATAATTTGAATTTTTTCAAAAAAAAAAATAGTTCAGACTCTCTGAAGAAGTCTTTACTTTATATAAGCAAAATATTATTATTTTAGAAGCATTTTTTATAAAGAACATTTTGAGAAAAAAGGTCATTCTAAGTTAATTTTTTGCCAAAGTAGTGAATTTAAATAAATTTTTTTTTGTCAAAATGTTCTTAAAACAATTTTACACATGTATTCTAATATAAGTGACACTAAATATCATGAAAATGAGTCATTTATGCGCTTTTTTAAAATCACGGTTCCGAACGTAGTCGGATACTTTAAGCATGAATGAAAAAATCAGAATGTTTACCAATGAAGCAGAAGAAACAAATTCATACATCAACAGACTCGCCGTTAAAGTCTAATTTTAAACACGAACAACTTCTGAGTCTTGAATAGCACAATGAGCTGAAGTTTGTTACTCAATTATAAACATTTTAATGCCATTCTGAACAATGTTTTTTAAAATTTCTAATGGGCTGCGAACCATTGCAGACCTAGTACATTCCCGGAAGTTAGTATCTCTTTGTAGCGCGACACCATATAGGCCAATATGAATCACCACAGGTAATTTTTTTTTTTATTGAAAACAATTATAAAATTCTCGTGCACCAAAAAGTATCACACGGGGCTTACAAAAGTAAGTATAAATACGTATTACAAAGGAAAGAAAAAAAAAAGTAAAGTCGTGAAAGATTACGAATATTTACAATAAATTTACAGAGAACTTTACAAAAGCACTTCTTCCGGAAATAAATTAGTGAAAATTCAGAGGCCAATTTATATTAAGTCTCTTGAAAGCCGGTCTTACGATGTTTCGTTATTTTTCAAACTTAGACCACAAAAGGAGCTCATGTTCTACATTTTCCTCGCCACCAATATTACAGTCGCAGGAAGAAGACGAAACTAAATTAAATTTGTTCAAGTAGCTTTTAAAGTTGCCATGACCAGTTAGAAATTGGGTTACTTTGTAATTAGTACAAAAATGATGGCAGGCCAGTCTCTCATTAATGGGTGAAAAAAGTTTCTTTGCTAAGCTCCCTTTATTTGACATGAGATATTCTCTTGCGGTTCCAAGACTCTTCACCATTATTTCTTTCATAATCTTCTTGTAAAATGAGTTAGGAATATTAACGATATCAGGTAATTTTGGCTCCCAGTTTCCTACCTAGAGAGAGGCACTTGATCTCTGACGATGCGAACCTGTACTAGGATTTAATTTTGCCTAGAGCACCCCCCTAGGGATCTTTTACGTGCTGTATAATCCTACGACACGGCAGCTGTCGATTATCTGCATCATGAAAATCCACGGAATTGGGCAGGGGTTGAACACGCAACCTTGAGCGCAGAAGGCCAGCGATAAACCAACCACGCCACCCAGGCGGATTTTGAATAATGTTAGCATCTTTCTTCAGTAAAATAAAATAACATAAGTAAAATAATTTTCCTCAATTATTTTGTGAAATGAACGAACTCATAAAGTTATTCACAAATTAGAATCAATTATATAAAAGTTATGCCTCAATAAATTTATAATCAATTCAAAATAAAAAAATGTTATCAAAAAACGCAACTTTGAGAAGTTTTAAGATGTAAAAATACCGTAATATTGTGACGTCTCACGGTCCTTTTCTAACAAAACCCCTTTTGGTTCTTTTACCCAGAAAGGCAAATTTTTAACCCCAAAACCAAGAAGGAAACGAAGGATAGATGCAAAAAAATAACCTTTAAAAGGACAGAAGTTTTATGAGCAAAGGCAATTCAGGGAAGATAGAAGTGTAAATTGACGGCTTACCTAAGAATCAGAAAATCTCGCCATTCATCCGGTACATACCATTGTGCCCCGCTTAGAGAAAAATCTGGGGGGAGAACGTTGGGAAACCGGGGGAAAAATTATACTTTAATATATTATTAAGATTGAGAGTAGGCGGATATAGATAATTATATTGATAAGATCTAAGGCGATGGGGTTTAAAGTTACGTGTTTTGGTTTATTCCAACTTAATAATAGTTTGTCGATATCTAAGTAAAAAGCAAAGAATTCTAAAATGTCTCATCATTTCGAGAATCCCACACCTCTAACTTACGCTGAAACCCCACGATATGGTCAACGAAGATTGACCATGCCACAATATCTTTAAAATAACGTGAATTCTTTACACTGGTTTCATGTTTCTCATTCCACAACAAAATATTTTATAAGACAATCAGTTCACTGAAGCGTTCTGTATATTCCATGCAAGACTTTTCCTTCGAAATCAGAAATTATTTGTTTTTGTTTCTTTTCTTTTTTTTCTGTTGCTGCCATACTGTCAAATGCCGTAGATTTTCAACAAAACACACCACATGGATTTTAAACACGAAAAAGGAATAAAGTTAATTATATGCAAGAAAACTAAAGTCATATCTCAAAGCAAAAGAAAGAAAAGAAAAGAGAAGGAACAATGTATGGACTTGATCTTTTAACGCGATGAAGTCATAAATTTCAATGAAGGAACTGTTCTTTGTATATTTTATGAAGTCATTTTATTTCGAGAAGAGTAAATTAACTTACATAGATAACACACATATTTTTAAATCCGTTATTTGCCAGCAACACATGGTGCGTTTTATTTTTGGTGCACGTTCTTAATTTTATTGAAATTTTATCTGAATCATGTATATTGTTTTTTCTTTGCAGAATACATGTAATCCGTTTAAAAGAGGGTTTACTCTTTTGCTATTTTAAAAACTATTGTTTGAGTCAATATGTATCATACAACAATGTAATTCCGTTTAGGCTACACGAAAAAAATATGACGAAGTATGTATGACTTTTTTAAACCACCTTTCCATTCTATAGGACGTTAGCATTGTGAAGTTTGAGATAAATAAAGGTAGGGTAATATTGATTAATTTAAATATTTGGTTTATTCACGTAACTGCTATTATTTATAGGTTATACATTAAAGTTATTTAACTTATTAGATTATTAGAGTCCAAGTTCTGTGGTTTGTGAGGGAGGAGTTTTGTGTCCGTTTTCAGAGAAGTTTTTAGACCATCTCTCGTTCTCTCTCTCCCCTCTCTAGGCTTCGGGATCATAGCGGAAGGCCCCCTTTATCCTCGGGTTGCATCCGGTTCGTGGGCGGGAAAAGGGGGGGGTTTCCCGTGGTGTCAAAGGTTGCTGGGTGATGTCCAAGACAAGACCGCACAATAATTTATAGGTGCAGGTGTCATTGCACGTGGGGTGATCATTTCCACAAAAGAAGCCGATTCCGGCGGGAACGTCACAGCATTTAAATGCATTCTATTCAGATGCTCAGTAAAACGTTCATTAGATCATGATTCATAAAATAAAACCTACATTGAAATTGTGAAAGTGTATTATTTATTCACAACTTTATTTTTATGATTATTATTTTAAGTTTTGGGTAAAAGAACCTTCTAATTCAGGGCGAGCAATTGTTTTGGTTCGGGGACCACATTGTGGGCACGGAGGACGCTGGTGAACCACATTTTTTAGTTAATTTTGTGTTTGAGGATAGGTATAAAATGTACCATAAAAATCAATGAAGACAAAGGCAGTTTTGTTCAATTTATTTATTGCGCTATTCATATCTATAGCTGCAAGCACTTTTAATTTTAGAATTAATTTAATGAGATATATGTACCCTACCACACATCTCAACAGTTTTTTTTAAATCAAATTGAGATTGTTTGTGAAATTCTCGTTACAGCCTGCAAGTTTATGTCAGGTTTTTGCATCTATATATACTCTTGTTGATCTTCTTGCAAGAAAAACCTTTTTCCGCAAATATATGTCAAAAGGTTTCAAACTGTGGTGCCTGAGGGGCGTGATAACCCTCTTAGGGAAGGGGGAGTTTTTTGAAAAATCGAAAACAAAAGGATATTTAAAAGATTATTAATACATTCTTACATAATAAAAAATAAAATACACATTTACACCGATATAATACTCTTATAAATATATTAATACTGCGCAATGTATTTTATAGTTAATTTAACAACACTAAGTTAAGAACAAGTTTAATAATTACCAGTAACCCCATGAGATTGTCATACATAAATAAATATAGAAAAATTGTCTTGTGTGATAATTTATACGGTTTATAGTTAATCCCTAAACACCGATTAAGAAATACGCGTTTCGCTCCCCAATGCCACCGTTTAACACCTAGGCGAGCGTATGTGGTGTTTTGGGGGGGTTTGGGAATAAAATGACAAATCCTCGAAATAAAAATCCTTCCAAACACTGTCAAGGTAATTTTATTGCATTCCAAAGCCTTGGAATAATTTTATGGATAGGTACAAAAAAAGATCATAAAAAGACTATATATATGTTTTATATTTGCTTTGGCTGAACGAGACGTTTTTTACGGTGCAATTAAAAGGGTTTTAGCTATCGGTTTTGTCAAAGTATAGTATTGGGCCACCCCTATTTCCAAAAACCAACTTCTCCCCCCATGCCTCGGAATCCAGTGTGTTGGCATCCCGCTTCGTTGACGCACGACAATACCAAAGAAGGACGATGCCATTATTTTGAGAGCGACGACATATTGGAAAAGGACGACGACGCCTCGAGTGTGTTAAGACGTGACGGACATTTTAATGACGAACTGTATAATGATCCGTATTGTACAATATATAGCAAGTAAATAGTAATGAACACATATCTATAATTAATAATAAACAAAGTGCCATCCCTTACCAGTGCCATACAGTATTATTGAATTTAATACATTGTTATTGCATGAGGTGGGTGCGATGAAAATTATGATTGAATATTGGGTCGCGAATATTAAAACTTTGGGAAGCACTACCCTAATGTAATATAGTTATGCACTTCAATCACAACGTAATTTACTTCCCGTTGTTCCTGCAGGAGGCAAATTGCCTGACAGCAGGGGATGAATTACATTGTGGTTGAACGGGCAGAACTACTATGGAACAATGGCTGATCGTAAGAAAAATTCATTTTGTAGTAGCGTGAATGATTGTGTATTCATTGAATATTTCTAATTTTTAACTGGTTATTGTTAATTTTAATCAAGCATGGGTCTTTTTCTTTGTATTAACAATAGTAATAACAAGAATAATAGCAGCAAAATTGATTTTCCACAATTACTTCTTTTTCCTTTGCTCGTTATTTCTAATGTCACCTGATCGGCAGTGCCGGAAGGCCCACGAAATTCTTCATGGCAAAGGACTAGATTATACGCCTATCGTTATCCGCAGCTTTGAGTTCCATACAGCTGACAGTACGATTGGCTCGTTTCCACCCCAATTTTGAAGGAGAACCTGGGGGTGATCCAAGACCTCCTATCTCTCTTCCTTTCCACCAACCTCACGAGAGGACTTGCGGCTAGACGGCTATTTAGAGTACCCCCATGCCGTGAAGGCATTATACAATTACAAACATCCATGCCTTCTCCGGGATTCAAACCAGGCTCTACAGTACAGCTGTCAGCGTCTATAACCCATATACCGCTTGGATGGCTTCCTTTTTAACACGCTTTTATGTTTCACTTGTATGTAACGGAATTTTTTAACTCGATTTTTACCCACTTTAAAAGGTCAGATTAATTCGAGACTTCGCACACTTGTCAAGGACCGATGACAACACAATAATTTATAATTTTGATCCATTGTCCTGAACAGAGGTCATCAGGAATAACGAATTTCAGATTTGGCGCCTAATTCACTATATTATTTCCAGATTTGGCGACTAATTCTATATACCACCATTTGCAGATTTGGCGACTAATTCCAGATCCTATTTCCAGATTTGGAGACTAAAAGATTAAGAGTAACCCTAAAAATGAAAACGTTTTTTTGCGTCAGCAATTTCTTATCATAATATAAACAATTGTCCAGTCTTTCTGAAAATGGAAATAAAAAAAAAAAAAGGCCTCGTGTCATGTGAAATTTTTTTTATTTCTAACTCAGCGATGGGCAAACTTTTTCGGTCACTGGCCAAAAATTAAAAAAAAAAGTGTATGAATGAATGATAGTTTGAAAAACTAAAAATAAATGCTTTTACTGTAGATCGAACAAAAAAAAATGAAAAATAAATTATAGTTTAAAAAAACTAAAAAATACACTTTTATAATGAATTGAACTAAAGTAAAAATATTTCTTAATATAAGAATAAAACGATTTACGAGAAGATTAATGTCATTGTGGTAAAAGCGTGGGGTGCTTTGAATTACATTTTTACACTAACTCAGCATTTCGGAAAAGAACTAGTAAGAAATTGTAACAATTGATAGAGAGCACCCACGCTTTTACCCAAATGGCATTAATTTTCTCGTAAATCGTTTTATTCTTATATAAAGAATCATTTTTTTGCTTTTAGTTAGTTTGTTTTTTTAATTTTTTTAAACTATAATTTCAAACGGTATTTAAAAATGTCATCTTTTATTTTCAAATGGTACGTCTGATTCTATATCGGGACTTGACAGGTTTTTTTATTGGTAGAATTTGCAACGCGTACTTATGAAGCAAAGAACAATATGACTTCAGACTGTTTTATCCTTCGTTACATAACTTTTCCTTTATTCTTTGGAAATTGCAAACTGTGTAATTTTTCTTAGTTGTCACGTAATGACAATGAAACTAGTATTCGGAATTTTTGTTTTATTGTTTGCAAATATAAAAAAATTTACAAATAAGGAATAATTCAAATCTTCTATTTATTTATTTTTAATATTTTTATTTCATTCTAGACATACATTAGTTGAAGGCACGGTTTCTACAATATATTGATAGAAAAATTGTTTTTCCGCATTCTATCGCATTTTTTATGAACAGTTTTTTTCCAATCAGTGTATCAGATATTGAAGCACGTAAGGTATATGAATAATTCCATAAGGTATACGAATTCGTTGAAATGGTCAATTTTTACAAAAGATAACATTTTAGTTTTTGATTTTATAAAGTAAAGCATTTATTTAGCTTTATAAAACTGTTCATATTTTGTCTCTAGGTGCTTAGAAGTTAAGATATTCAAGAATTAGTAAAGCGAGAAAAACCGGAAGTGTGTATTTAAGAAACCGGAAGTTGGCATTTAAACGTCTTTAAACTCGTCAAACTGGGTTTAAATAACATATTTTTTTAGGATATAATTTTAACAAATTTTTTGATTTAATATGAAAAATAATTACACATTTTGAGAGTATTTGAAAAGTAAATCTGGCAACATTTTTGTTTACCTTCAACTTGATTTGATAAAAACTCTGTTCTTGTTTAGTTGCAAAACAAAAATTATCAGCTTTTATTTGATAAAATATCAGTTAATTATTAGCTCGTATTGTTTTTCAATTCCTACTATTAGCTCACACGCTCTATATTTATTTATTTATTTTTCTTGGTGGAATTTTCAATCGTTAATAAAATATATTTTAAAGCGCTCAATTGAGCTGAAATTTTATATACACGATTATTTCGGATGACAATACAGTAATTTAATTGCAATTAATAAAAATTAATTGATTAAAACTAATTATTGAAAGAATTACAAATTCAGCCACGTTGGCATCATTTTTGGCGACTTAGTGACCCTTTTGGCGACTTGTGTCAAAACTTGTGTGAAAAGGTTTTTTTCTCACGTTTTAAAGCATTCAGTTCAACTGAAATTTTATATGCACAATTGTTTTGGATGACAATACGATACTCTAATGATAATTAATAAGAATTAATTACCACTTAATGTTGTGATTCTATCCCATGTCTATACATATTTATATTAATTGTAACTATTTAATAAAAGTAGCTAAAATAAAATTTTTCTTTGTTGATCTAAGTAGGAATTGACTTAAAATTTTTTTTTTATATATCACTTGTTTTTTATAATAATGGGAAATAATAAAAGTGAAAGTTATTCCCCTAAACCTCAGTACAAAGGAAATAGGTTTCGTAATAAATTTCAGTTTCGCGAGCGAAAAATTAATACCGATTTAAATACTTCTCTACTGTGTGAGTAATCAAAGCTAACTAATTTTTTAAAACGTACAGATATTCCAGAAAATAATGAAAAAGAACATTATTTTTAACTTAGAAATTTTAAGCAATATTTAATTTCTTTATTATGTTGTGCTGTGCGTTTTGAAAGAAAAGTTAGTGTTGTGTGTGCAAGTTTTGTTTGGATTATGAATATATTATTTTAAAAAGGAAGATATTTCAGAGGTTGTTAGATGTATTGAAACATTTCGGTGTGTCTCCTGGTGTATTAACATTGAAAAGTTTTGCAGTAAAAGATGAAATTTGAGTAACAGAGTCTAAACGACATTTCTCTATCGTAGTAAAAGTTGCCAAAAAACAAGTAATATAAAAATTTTTTTTAGGTCAATTCCTACTTAGATCAACAAAGAAAAAGTTTATTTTAGCTACTTTTTATTAAATAAGTTACAATTAATATAAATATGTATATACATAGGACAGAATCACAACACATTAAGTGGTAATTAATTTTTATGAATTATCATTAGTCATCCAAAACAATCGTGTATATAAAATTTCAGTTCAACTGAATGCTTTAAAACGTGAGAAAAAGAACCTTTTCAAGTTTTGACACAAGTCGCCGAAAAGGATGCCAACTTGGCTGTATTTGTAATTATTTAGATAATTAGTTTTAATTAATTAATTTTTATAAATTATAATTAAATTATTGTATTGTCATCCTAAATAATCGTGTACATTAAATTTCAGCTCAATTGAGTGCTTTAAAATGTACTTTATTAAGGATTGAAAACTCGACCAAGATAAATAAATAAATAGAGAGTGTGAGATAACAGTAGGCATTGGAAAAAAAAATTAGCTAAAAAGAAAAAAAAATGATTAAATGAGCAAACAGAAGTAAAAGCTATAAAACGGATGATTTTAAGTAAGTAATTGTGCAAGTATGAAAAAATATGTGATAAATAGTACTAAAAATGCAATTTTCTCAAAATCAATTTTTTCGTTTATTTTGAAAATTTCAAAAATGATAACTCAAAATATTACCCTTAAATATCTTTGAAACTTGGTAACCATTTTTTCTCATAATGTTTTCTAGGGCGTGAACTAAAATAATGACTTGTAACAAGAATAGTTTTTAAATTATGGTCTAGTATTTGTGTAACGAGTGTTGAAAAATATGGCAAATTTCTTCAATTGGCTTTTCGACTAGCTCTGGAATCTTTATTTATATTTGTAACCAAAAAGTTTTACTACTGGCCCTAGATACATACGTAATGATTATTTTAATACTAAATTTATTCAAATTGGGTCAATAGATTTTCATGTAGAAATTTTGGAATGTTACTAAAATTCCTTATAAATTTATCAATTTTCTGAAGTTTAAATAATTTATTGCAAATATTAAATTAGCGTAGCTTATATTTACGTATAAACTGAAGTTAAAAATGATATAAATTTTTTCCTAAGTGATGTTTTTTAAAAGAAGGGCTCCGAACGTATTTGTATACCTTAAAAAAAATATTAAGAGGACTATGAACCATAGATGAATGGATTTCTACTTTCAACGCTGGTTTTTCGATATCTAAATATTATTGCTACGACAGCTATTCACTATCAATGTGTTCTGAACATAAATTAAGAATTCAAAGATTGAAGCAATTTTGTTTGTATTATCTGAAAATTATGGAGAAACATCGAAAAATTATAAGTAAAACTTATATTGTTTTTCGAATATTCTAATACAAAATAATTTATTAAACTTACATGCTAACTAATTACCTTCCTCAAGTTTTACTCATTTTTCCCCCATCAACAAAATAACAAAATTCAGCAAAAAAATTATATTCATAACAATAATTTTTCATTCACTCTTTTTGAAAAATAAGCTTCGTGGATAATTGGTAAATATTTTTACACTTTAAAAAAATCTCCCAGAGAGAGAGAGAGAAAAAGAGGAAAAAAAGAGCGAGAAAATTTTTTTATTTTTAGTATATTTATACTTATTTAAAGTATTTTTATTATAATTTAAGAAAAAATAAGGTTAGTTCGACTATATACGGAATGCTGCTAATTTTATACGAGAATAATTATTCTACCAAATTCTAGAAATATGAGTAATTATGACATCAAATAAAAAAATCCAAGCCTTTCTTACTTTAACATAATTTTTTTCTTTTTGAATCATATCGATTTAAATTATATGCTCATTAAATAGATGATCTTTCGGAAATATAAGCAGCAAAGTTAAATGAACCTACAAAAATTTCTGCTAAGATTTAAAAACTGTGCTTTAATTTTCATTACATATCCACGTAGGAAATGATGCGACAAATTGACAATTAGCTGAAGGCTGTATGTTTTTTTTGTTTCGCATAGATTTTATCAAATTTTTTTTGTTTTTTTTTTGGAAGTTTTATTTCTACAACCTCTGACAATAAAGTTCGGTGAATACTCCTGTAACATTAACGTAGATGCAATATTAACGAAAGTTAACTTACTGTCCTTCGAAATAGTAATCTCTCATAAATATGCACCGCTGAGATCTGCTATACATGTCATGGAAACTTTGCAAGAAGTCTACTTTTGAGATGGAGTTCAAAAGCCTCGTCACGTTTCGTTGGATGTCAGAAATATACCGTAAAATATACCGCGTTATACGCCGGATATAAAAACGATAGCTTTAAAAATAACAAAATGGATGGGCATAGAAAAAAATTTACTTCTAGATGTATCGAAAAATTGTTTGTTTAAAAGAAACGACTTGCCTTATAACAACAAAAGTTGTAGTTCTAGAAGTATACTTATTTTCAAAGATCAGGATAATACTCGAATAAATTACTTCAAAACATAAAAACAATGTACATTAATATTTCAGATTTCTTCGTTAAAAAGGGGGTGCGCGTTATATGGTGAATATACCTAAAAATTAAACAATTTAGCTTGAAAGTATAGGTGCGCGTTATACACCGGTGAGCGTTAAACACCAGATTTTACGGTAGTCAAATCTCTTTCCTTTCAAAGTGAGTTTGAGTCGCGGGAATAGGAAGAAGTTTGGAGGATTGAGATCTGGCGAGAGAATGGTGGATGTTCAATTTGCGCAACCCCCTTCAAAAATTCCTTTAGAAACTTTCATTTTTAATAAAATGACTTTTCGTTAACAAATAATTAATTTAAAAAAACTAAGAATAAATTTTGAAAAACCTTTATTTTCTAAAGAATAAACGAAGTATATATTTCCACTCCATCCCAAAACGTTTAACAAAAGTATGGAATTAAAAAACAAAAAAAAACGACTTTTATTTCACATTCATAACAAAAATATGGAAAGCATTTTGAATCAAGTATTTAATGATTACTCATTATATACTTGATTTAAAATAACCTAAAAAACATATTTTTTTCAAAAATGCACAGTTGAAAAAGTAATGAAAATTCACAACAGAGGGCAGCACGAAAGTTGAACACTATGTCAGTTTTGGAAACAAGATTTTGGTTTGCATTTCAACTTCGAGTCGGTGACGAGTAGATATATGGAAGTCTTATTTGATATACATCGAACCTATATATAACGAAGTCACTAAATCCCGAAAAAAAGTTCGTTGTGTAGAAAATTCGTTATATAGAGGTTCATCTTTCAAATTTGTTTACAAACCAGATAAAACAAAATTTAAATTCATAAACACTATATATAAAAAAGCAATTATTCATACTATTTTGTAAATTAATATGTATTTATTTTATATATCTTACCTATAAAAAAAAGAAAGAAAGAAAAACTTGTAAGAAAAGTTTATTGACTCCTTTATCCACTTCCTGAAGAATTAAATTTTTGTCTCTGAGGCTCCAGCACTTACGTTTTGACATTTTTGAGCTACTAGTAACAAAGTTAAGTACGACTGATCAACACTACAAATGAACGGAGATTAGTTCAAGGACATGAGACTCCACTGAGGGAGAAAGGGGATATCGAAGATGTTTCCAGTAAACTGGACGAAGGGGGTTAAAGGTTGAACTTCTGGATAAAATGTCTAGAATTCTATGGCTCTCGGCGAGTTAGACACCTAATAAAACCAGTTCAAGATTTATAACTATCATAAAATGTGTTATAAGGAACATAACTTGAAATGTGCAGAAATACTGAAAAAATAGGAGAACAAAAAATTGAATCACAAGAGAAAAAATTCGTTATATAGAAAATGCACCTTCGTTATTGGGAGGTTATTTTCCGCAGAAAATCTTGAAATTTTCTTGGTTCCAGGAAAAAGTTCGCTCTATACAAAAATTCGCTATATAAAGGTTCGACTGTATTTTAAAAATATTTCTTTTTACCATTCTAAAATCGTGAATAAAAACATTTTTTTAAACACAATTTGGGGGTCTTATGAATGATTGCATTGTTTTTGGATTGCATTTTGTAGTGCCTTTTCCAGTTACGTAAGCAATTCGAATCCGCGAATTCCTGCAACATCATATTTTATTATATTATATATGAAAACCAATTTTTTTATTATGAAGAACTCCTTAGTTAAAGTTATTATTACCTTGTGATGCTTTGAAAGCTGAAAAAAGCTCAAAGCTTTGAACATTTAAACAGGTCGAATTGAGAAACCATAGTATCAGCAGTGGCATAGCTACCAATAGGCTGGGCGGTGCCGCACATTGGGGCCCACAAGATCAGGGAAACCCTTCTGTCTTGTGGGGGCTCGAACCTGATCACCAAGTTCGCGAACTCGCGATAATTTCTCTCCCATTTAAGATATAATGTAAAAGGTAACACAACTTTAATCATAGCAACTCAGTTGAAATTAATTTCTAACTTGTAGGAAATTCCTTAAATTCCCCTTCTGTTGTTTGTACAGTGTTGCGAACTTAACTTATTGAAAAGTTTACATTATTTTCAATTTTTCATTTTTCTATAACTGTTACTTGAAAATAAACGCCAAGAAAGCTCTTACCATACTTATTATTACATCTTAAAAACCTATAGGAAGCAATATCTTCCTAGTTACATTATATTTTTAATGAGAATATGATTCAAAATACGCGAGTTTCCTGTTTCAATATTTCACTATCTACTCATATCTGCAATAGACTTCTATAATTTTGTCTCCCCCTTCCTCTGCTCTTTTGCAGAAGTAATAACATTTTATTGTATTTTCTTCTTCATGTATACTTTTTTTAAAGCATTTTCTGTATATGCCGGTGGATTATTCCGTAGCTCTAATTAAAAAAATACCGATGTTTTTTGGATGATTTCCAAACAGCCTCAAAAAAATTGTTCTTCAGGTCAGAATGATGCAGGCATGAGTACCTTACTAAGATTTGTGTTGATCACGGACACTAATGTACATTTAGTATCTGTTCTCCATGCTCTTCACTAAACTATCGAGGAATCCCTTGGGGGAAATTGTCTTACTCCTCTCTCAAGGCGGTTTTGAGCTCTTAAACTGTACGGGGGGGAGAATGGTTCTTTGTACAACACGTCTGCCAAAAGCATCCCAGGCATGCTAAATAGGATTTAGGACGGGAGAGTAAGCAGGCCATTGCATACGGAGAATATTTTCATTTTGCAGTATGTCCGATATCTCAACGCTTCTGTGTGTTACCTCGCATTATCTTCCATAAACAGAAAGTCTAGAACAACAGCATCCCTAAAAATATGAACATGGTCCAGAACAATATCTCTGCAATACTGTTGCGATGTAACACTTCCGCGCTCAAAGGTGCGAAGCGGTGTGGATAGGCCATGATGCCTATCCACACCATCACGCCTAGGCCGTACCGATCACATTCACAAACAAAACTTTGTGCATAACGTGTTTCACGCTCTCTCTTCAGTAACTGGTGGCCAGAACCACTTGTCATAGTGAAACGAGATTCGTTGGAGAACATCACTCTAGATCAATTTTGGTGATCCCAACCAACATGTTTACTACACCAGCGTAATCTCTCTCGAGAATGGCGTGGTTGAAGTGGGATGCAACGAACAGGTGTGCACAAACCAACTTGATTCAATTGCCGTGAGATGGTTCTTGCTGAAACATGCGTACTGGTAGCGATTGCAAGGTTTGCAGCTATCTGGCCAGGAGTGAAATTTCTCTTCCTTTTTGCCACGAGGGCTACATAGCGATCCTCTAAAAATGTGGTGTTCCTACTACGGCCCCCAACATACTTTCGCGAAGCATTTCCACTTTCAGCGTCATTCTTTAATCGCGAAAATACACTCTTTGATAGACCCGTCGCAACAGCTACAGTGGGGACACTTGGACCTGCTTTAAGTCGTCCAACTGCTCGTCGACAATCGTAGTCACACAAATAATGTCTAGCTGACATTTTGCTCTTAACTATTGCAAGAACCAAACAGAATTTCAGAGAAAAAACTTTTATAACATCCAGCACTATTTTCGTCAAGCATAAAATAGCATGAACTTTCGTATGAATCATAAGTTTGTATGTATTGTCTTTTATAAAGATAACGAATCCTAGTCTACCACGCCCTCTGAACTTGAATTTACTTTTATTAGTTAGCTGTCTGAAATGTAGTTTTGCATAAATCACTTGTTCGTTAGCAATTGCAAACTGGGTAGCATGTAGCTTTCTTTTATTCTACAAAGGACGCGATAAAGAACTTATGTTATAAAGTAGCTTCATTTATTTAAAATATTCATATATTTTTCCTCCTTTATTGGATAAAACCCAACCATGATAGACCCTCATTTTTTTTGCACCAGGGCCTTTGAATACCTAACTACGCCACTGAGAGTTATTAACATGTTGTAAGAGAATGTCCCAACCCTCACACTCTGTGTGACCAAAGTAATTTATATTTTAATGTGAAAAAAATAATTACAGAGTGAAATAATTATTTACAAGTGAATTTTAGACTACATAAACATTGAATTTTGTCAAAATCTAAGCAGATTATTATAGCTTTCCTCCTCTCATCTAACTGGTCTTTTTTTTCTCTTGAAAGTTCCTTTAAATTAGAGGTTCCCAAATTATTTGTCTCGTAGACCCTTTGTCATGTTTTTCGGTTTGGGGTAGACCCCTGCTTACCTAATATTGAATTTTTACAAATTTACCAATTTAAATACCTTCTTGACAGCTGGTACAGAGCTACTTACTTTAAGCGATTTATATTTCTGACTGAACTGAAGTACTGTGTTTAAAACTTAAGAAAAATATGTTAATTAAATTAAAATTTAATTAATGCATTAAATAATTGATAAATAAGGAAATGCTTATTATGGAAGGGATAAATCTGGGGCTTCAATAACAATTTTTAAACATGTGGAATCAATCATGTCAGGTTTAACCCTAAATCTCCTCGGTTAATAGTGTTCAGAAATTATTCCCCCATCCCCTTCTTTTGTATTGGAGATTGGCAACCATAACAAAACACACACACTGAAACTCTTTCTCACTAGGAAAAGTCATTAAAAATATATATTTTCTCACGATATTTCATAATTCGTGATAAATAACAGGCATGTCTTTATAAAGCCAAAATTGTGGACATGATCTTTGTTTTAATAAAATTTATTCTATCACCTTATAACTGCAAATTAGCCTCATTAAAATTAGTAAATAAATCTATTAAATAGATGAAATTTGGTTTTAACTTAACTAAAATTTCTTTTAAAATTAAAATCATGATTTCGCTTAGGAAGAGTCACCATCATAGACCCCATTTCCACCTCATGGACCCCCAAATTGTTTTTTCGCTGACGTAGATCCCTTGCAGGTCATCATAGACCCCTGGGGGTCTATATAGACCACTTCAGGTCGCTGGACATCTTTGGGAAACTGGAACGCAAAGCGTTCCTCCGGCCCCCTATTGACTGTACTTGGCTCTGACGTTGAGAGGCCTTTATGGAGTCTGTGCATCCTGATTGGTGGACATGGAAGGAGAAAATGAGGGAGTGGCAAAGCTGGCTGGTTCAGCGGTATAAAAAAATCAAAGTCCAAAATTCATGCTAAGCAGACGAGAAACTCGTCTGCTATTGGTTGTCAGGGATCAGTGAGCAAGCACTCTATTCGCTGTCCTGGTGTCAAGGAGATTTTAAAGTTTTAAGTTTTAGAAAAGGTTGGTTGCCTGTGTGGGCCACAGAAAATAAAGTTAAGAGAAATGAATAACAAAAAATAAGAGAGAATAAAATTTAGAATTTAGAAGGGGCCATTCACCACATGGGAATGACAATAATTTAAAGTAAAGGGGGATTGTATGAGTCCAGAAGTATTCTTCTGGGCCTTTTTATTATATAATATTGGGATCATAATTTTCAAGGTTTAGAATATTTTCATTATTAATGTTTGGGAGATTGTCGAAAAATTTGATAGCTAATTTTTGGATATATGCTTTAAAAGTAAGAATTTTAAGGACTTTATAAATTTCTCTTTTTTTGGTGCACCCGCATGCTCTAGTTATACTTCTAATAAGTGAGTTTTGAGCATTTTCTAGTAGTTTGATATTGGAATTAGCTGCGTAACCCCACACAGGGCAACCATAAGTTAAAATGGGCCGCAAGACGGCAGTGTAAATAAGTACTTTATTGTAAAGATTCATTTGAGAATTCCGGCAAATTAAGGGTAAATTGAGCGTAAGGCGTTCTGGAATTTTTATATTGACCACTTTGGGAATCACTGCTTTAAATGGACCCCCTGCCTATTGTGATGATGTATTCAAATTGTGATTTGCGTCGCCATCTGCTGCAGAATACATTCATTCAGCAGAATACATCACATTCTTATATGTATGTGCATTGCATTTTCCTTGATTTGTAAAGCGTGACGAAATATCAAACATTTTACCATCCCTAGATAAATTTCTGTAAATATTGATGCATTTTTCTTTTCGAACATATGAGCTGAGTTTACTGTTTAATACTTGGCGAAAGTAGTTTTAAGAAATTTTATTATTTTTAAATCATGTATAAATGAATCCAATTTTTAAAACCAATTTTGCCATTTGGTAATTAATATTTGATGAAATATTTTGATCAATTGCAATATAATGAAAAAGAAGAGCTATTTAATGCAAGATATTAAAGCTTTTAAAATTGTAATTAGTATGAAACAATGTTTAATATAGTAAATTAAGACTTTCTACGTTTTTCTATGTTGTTCTATTTACTATTATTTGGAATGTTTCAGAATATTGTATTATGTGAATTCTCAATAATTGAAGTATCAGCATATGGAGAAAACAAATAATTCAGCGGTCGTGCTGCCATCTGGTAAGTAAAATAGACATTACAAAAAAGAAACTAAAAATGCTGATGGCAAAGAGAATTGATTCAAGCATCACGCACTAATATATCATTTACGTATTTGTACAATATGGAATCTTCTTATTTTGATAATGTACGTCGTTCTATATTTACCAAGTATCTTAATTTAACAAGATTTCACTGAATTTATCAAGGAATTAAGTTTTATATGTGTTTATAAAAGGGTATATTCTATGATAGTTTTTGAACATTTTTATATTGTTTAACATGCCATTATGATTTTTATACTTATTTTCCCTTTAAAGTTGTTACTATTATTAAGTTTTTGATTTTAAGGTTAAAATTAAAAACAAAAGAGATTATGCTATTTCCGATGACTCTGCTAAGGCTTATAAGCCGGTTATAACTGAATCCGGTTAATCGATTTTTGTTAAAATTTACCCACCCATAAAAACTGATTTTTCCGAAAAACAGAATGAGGATTATATTTTTTTGAAAGTTATGTGTGTGAATAATTTTATTCTTCTACTATTATTGATGAAATATTTATATTGAAATTTATTTAAATTTAAGAAAAAGGAAAAGTATTTATTATGTAATTGTACGAGTAATAAGTAAATAGTAAATAAAAGATATAACGAATTAGGCGTAATCTGAGTGCCAAGAAATTTAAACAGGCAGAATAAAAAGTAATATTATTTTTACACCATGTGACTGATTTTGTGTCGACAACTGGGAAAATGTTAAGTTATCTCTTAAATAAATTTCCTGCTTATGTAATATACTATACATTAAATATTAAGTTTTTTTTAATACTGTACATTGCTAAATGCCGTAGCATCGGCTAAAGACACGTAGATAGACAATAAAAAAGTTTTTCAATCAGAGGTAATTTCAGTACTTAATTACATTTCATTATATTTCTTTCGATGTTGTTTTAATTAAAAAAAATTGTGTCTTACATTATATTTCTCTTTTTTCTCATACTGCAATGTCTATAATAAATGTTGTTTTTGTTAGTTACGATGTTATTTTTTTCTTTTTATTTTATATAACTCTTAAATAAAAACAATTCTAATTGCTAAATTTTGTAATGTATATTTTTATTTATTTTCCATAATTTCTAGTTCTTCTATATTTAAGTAGAAGTTATTACATCTTTAACGTGATAGTCTATTTATTTTTATACTTTATTAAAAATAAATCTGACTAAAAACTGGTTAACTGGTTTTTCCTTTTACGTAAAATTGAAAATCGACTTTAGAATTTTTTTTAGGGCTTTTGCAAGATTGATCTCTGTGATTTGCTTTTGAAACCGAGGTCTTATATAACATTATCAAAGAAAGTTACGCCCTCTCTTGCTATATTTCTTCATTTTCGTTTTATTTCCTAGAAAAAAATGATACTTTTCTTTTACTCCCTTAAGACTGGCTTAACGAATTCAATTACATTTCGAAAAATAATCCTGCTTTTAATTAAGAATGTACAGAAACACATAATAATTTTGTATTCAGTGAAACATTAAACTGAAAACTTGTGCAGCTCATTTAAGAGAAAGAAGTTATAAAGCAATTTATTATTTCTGAACATCTGCTTTTCTTATTTTAAATCTATTGTTACATAGATAGGAGTTCGTAAACTTTATGCTATCTGTAAACCAGTTTCTTAAGATTGATGAAAATTTATTGTGTAGAAAAACAATCCTTAAAATGCAGGATACAACAGCAAAATTTGCACAATAAGTCCATGAAGGTTTTCATATCTTCTACAGCGCTCAGACACAACTATCAGTGACTAAAAGTGCTAGTACGGAAAGCAACTACTCGCTAGGTGATCTCTTCAACAACCAAAGAAATACTGACTCAGTTTCAGTGAGCAACTGCTATTTATAGTTTGTACAGCTGCCTTCTAGCTCTTCTCGAAAGATTTGCTTACATCATAGATCGTGATGTTAATAGACTTCTCCAGTAATTTTCTGAAGCATCCATATGATAGCCATGTCACCAACCTGCCAAAGTAGTTGCCAAGAATTATTTAAACTTAGATGTATCACCAATATTTCGCCAAATTTTGATTGAAATGTCATTATAATGCAAGACACAGCGTTGCTTGCGAATATTACAATTTTAACATAAAATAAATGCAACAGAAAGTAATATTAACGTATTACAAATCCAGATATACATTATTTACACTATTTTAAGCATTAATTACGTAACATTCATAGTAATATTAAAAATTATATTAATTTTAAAAAATTGGATTGAATTGCATTAGTTTTTTTTTTTTAAAAAAAAGAACACTTTTGAAATGAAAATTTGTTCTAGTGTATGATTGAATTGTGGTGGATTGAATTTTTCTTTCAGAATTTAAAAACCTACCCATGCGGAAAAGATGTTTTCTGGTATATATGGTATATAGATGAAGAAAAAATAAAAATAAAAAAAAAATAGTTTTTATGTTAAGTACTGTCACAAAAGGAATGAAGTTTAAGTATTTGAGCTTTTTCTATGATAAAAAGTCAGAGTAATTTTTGTTACAGAAAAAGAGATGTTTTGGAACTTTTTAACATTTATTACGATGAGAGGGTACCTATTAAATAATTAAAAGAAAAAATATCAGATACATTTCACAGCTTCTTAAGAGTTATAATTTCTTTTTAAAAAAATGCCTTTTTTTTCGAATTAGAATACACGATAAAGCGAAAGATGGAAAAAAAAAAAAAAAACTTGAAACGAACTGATTCGAAAGTGCGGGGAGAGGGGGGAGGGAGAGCTAGGGGTTATGAAATGTTGCACAATGTACATTATATAATTTACTACTCAGTACTTACTTAATATTAATCACCGCTTTTCTTTATTTATATTGCAGAAAAATAGATATTTTAAATCCAAAATCATCTAAACAAAATAAAGTTTTTAATATTAATTTTGGCAATATTGATTTTTAAATTATTCTTCTTAAAATTATTTTTCTCCTAAACTTTGTACCACAGAACATCTTTTCCGCAAAGGTAGATTTTGATAAATAAAATTTTTTCTCCATATAATCTTGATCTTCCCATTCTATAAGAATAACTTGAATTTTAACATAATAGTATAGTAATATCATAAAGTACTTATAATATATTCTGTAATCTGTCTAAAATGTATTTTTATTTCTTGAATTTTTAAATTAAAAAACCTAAGAAATCAGTAACCATTTCCAAAACGCTAATTCGCTTTTAGTTGACATTGTAAACCTTTTCCAAGTTTAAAACGTTTCTTGGTTGTCTGGAAAAAGTTACGTTACAGAAATTTTAAGACAATATATTTTTAACACATTTTTCGATTTCTACTATTAGTTCACACCCGTCCCTAAATATGTATTTATCTAGTTCAAATTTTTCAATCGTTAGCAAGATATTTTTTATTCAACTACTCAAATTCAAATACATTTTTTTAAACTTGTAGTGGATGACTTTTGATGTTAATATAGTTTTTTTTTCAAATATTAATTTTTAATTCTTTTTAATAAATGAATAAATCGTAACAAACAAAAATAACAGTCCAGCACCATATATAGAAAGGAAAATTGCAAGGGAAATCGCTTTCTATTTTGCCTCTTAATAGTGTAATTTGTCGTATGTATATACATATTGATATTAATTGTAATTATTTAATAAAAAGTAACTAAAATAAATTTTTTTTGTTGACCTAAGTAGGAATTGACTTAAATTTTTTTATTATCTTGTTTACTCATTATGTTAAGATTCGTGTTGTATTGCCAGTCATCAGCAATAGACTAGAATTCTTAATACAATCTTAATATACACAAGTACTCCAGAAAGACCGCATTAAATGACAAATAAGATACTTAAATGCATCTGGTTCTGGTTATGACCCTAAATAACAGACATGTGCGAATACAGTTTCAACACACTTCAGTATGTTGTGTACGAAAGTGAAAGGACGCCTGAAGCCATTTGGAGAGAAGTTCAGTTCGATCGAGAGGTCAGTGGAGTTTCAGAGCAGGATGTGACAAAAATACATTATGATAAAAACCTAACTATTCCTAGTCGTACCCTAGCATCTCATGCAATTATAAAGGAGTTAAAGTTAAAAACTTTATAATGGAATTTGAAACTAAATCTTGTCAAAGGTGTATTTTACCTTTAAATTTAACCTATTGCACCTTTAAGGTATCCGACTACGTTCGGAACCATGATTTTAAAAAGGCGCATTAATGAATAATTTTCACGATATTTAGTGTCACTTAGATTAGAATACATGTATAAAATTGTTTTAAGGACATTATGACAAAAAACATTTATTTAAATACAATATTTTGGCAAAAAATGAACTTAGAATAACCTTTTTTCCAAATGTTCTCCTTTTGTAAAAAATGCTTCGATTGTATTAATATTTTGCCTGTATTCAGCTCAGACCTCTGTACAGAGGCTCAACTAGAATTTTTGAAATATATAACTTAGAAGCTGGTTTATCCATGTTTTACGACAACAGAGGGGAGAAATTTTAAGAAAAAACGCCGCGATAATTATTTCAAATATTTGTAACTCTGAAAATAATGTGAATTTTTCAAAAATCATAGTTGAGCCTCTGTACAGAGGTCTGAGCTATATACAGGCAAAATATTATTATAATAGTAGCATTTTTCACAAAAGGAGAACATTTTGAAAAAGGTTATTCTAAGTTAATTTTTGCCGAAATATTGTATTTAAATAATTTTTTTGTCAAAATGTCCTTAAAACAATTTTATACATGTATTCTAATCTAAGTGACACTAAATATCATGAAAATTATCCATTTATGCGCCTTTCTAAAATCACGGTTCCGAACGTAGTCGATTTTGACTAACGTTTGACTAACGACTTTGAACGTAACGAACTTAAGACTTCGGACATCCTTTATTTGAAAAAATGTTAAATATTTTTAATATGTACCAGCTTTTGTTCATTAATTCTAGTTTTGAGAGGTCTGTCTACAATATTTGTAACTATTTCCCTCTAGTGCAGGGATGGCAAACCTTTTTTGAGCAACGTGCCAGTCTCTAAAGAAATATTTGATGAGGTATATACGAGCCGTCAAAAAGTTTTGACTTGCGATTATTGGGAAAATATTAAATACAAACAACTCAAGTCTATTTCCAACGAAGAAATACATTTTGCACTGTGTAGTAGTAAATTTTCAGTTATTTGTAATTCAAATTAAAGTAGCATTAGTGTGACTTCTGTTTTTGAAGATTAAATGACAACTTAGGATTGTAAGATATTACTTTTAGCAGAATACATGCTGAATTGGAATAATCTGTCAAAGCGGTTTCTAAGCGAGTCTTTTTTGTTGTCCATCTCTAAAAATAATGACTCACAAGCATAGGTAGATGAAAATATGGTTAAAATAGTGTTGTTCTTTTGTGTAATTACTTTCACTCAGGTATCTCTGGACAGCACATTTATTTATATACAAATACGAAAATAACGATCACGGAAACAGCACACAGCAAGTCTGACCAAAAGCACACAGCGACCGTCAGCGAGTGAACCCCGTAGAAGGAATGCGTGGGATTGAGGCGGGAAAAACTCGTGTGGGCGGGTCACACAGTTATCCTTCCGCCAGAAAAAATAGTTCACTCGCTTCACCCCAACAAATAGTATGAACCAGCTTCTGCAAACAGTTAAATGTGATTGGAATCGAATTTCACGTTACGAAAAATGTTTTTTTCTCCTTCGAAATTCGAAATCAACTCCAACTTTCTCCTAGTTTCAATACACTTCTGAATCCATATTGAATCAGACTTGAAATCAATCATTTGCGATTAAAATTCTTCAATTTACAACCTATCGCATTGGGAAAAGTTCAGTTTATCAAAAGAGGTCACATCAAGGTACAAATTAAACTTGAGCGTTTCCGAGAATTCATGAAATTGAGGAAATCTTGCTGAAAATTCCTGCATTGAAGAAGTAATTACGGAAGTATAACGCATAAAATCTTAAATATAACACGAATAAATTTTAAAATACAGTTGTATCAAATAAATTGGGAACATGCTATGCGTAGACAAACTTTGCACCATTAGCAATTGAAATCCACGAAGTAACTAATCCAAGGCAATAAACAAGCGAGTGTGCTCTCCGCCGCCCTTCGATCAATCACTCGCGTTTGTTTGTAATACTTCATAGTGAACTTTATTATTTGGAACTAAAATGCTAACCGTTTTGATCACTGGCGTGCCTAAAATATTGTGTCGTGTGCCATTGGTTCGCCATCCTTGCTCTAGTGCATCATTTTTGTCGAAAATTCAGCGCTTGAAAGAGTTAATGAGCAATGAAGGAGCTTACCCAAAAGGTTAATGACTCCTTCAAATTCTCTTTACATTATTGCGTCGAAGTATGAGTAAAAATAGCTCCCACACTTTCATCAGGATAGAGAGTAATGATGTTTTAATTACCACATGGGATAATTGACCTTTTTGGTTTATCGACATTTCAAACAATTGAAACATCTAACAAGTAATATAAAAAAAAATTAAGTCAATTTCTATTTAGGTCAACAAAGAAAATTTTTATTTTAGTTACTTTTTATTAAATAGTTACAACTAATGTAAATATATATATACATACGACACAGAATCACAGTATTCAGTAGCAAAATAGTAAGCGATTTTTTTGTCGGACTATTATTTGTGTTTGTTACTATTTATTCATTAATTAAATTTAAATAATCCAATAAAATAGTATAGTAAAAAGGAATCACATCCTCAGAAATTAGGCCATCCCAGGTGGGATTTGAATCCACGACCTTTGGATTAGATGTCCAACGCGTTATCCATTGTGCTACAGGGAAAAAACGAATGATTTTCTTTTCCATATTTGCTGTTGCCCTATTATTTTTGTTTTTTACTATTTATTCATTAATTAAACTGAATTAAGGAATTAATATTTGGAAAAACTCTATTAGCATCAAGTGTCATCCACTACAAGCTTAAAAGAATGTATTTAAACTTGAGTGGATGAATAAAAAGTATTTATTAACAATTGAAAATTCGAACAAGATATATATATATATATATATATATATATATATATAAACAAATATATATATATGGAGAGGGTAATCTACAATAGTAGGGATTGAATACAAATGCTACTAACATTTCGTAATATAAATGTTTTAAGTACCGAAAAGTAAAACTACATGTGTTCGAAGTGTTTCGGATAATGTTGTAATTTTAAGGGGGTCACCTCACAAAAATCCGGGTGAAAATCGATTTTTCAATTTTGATTGAAAAAAAAAAACCCCCCTCTTTTTTTTTCTAAAATTTAAATTTTGGTTCTAACTGAATTAGAAGTTTTTTTAAATTTTTTTTTAAAAAGTTGTTTACACCTGTCAAACCCCAAAACAGAGGATCCCCAGCCCCCTCAAATCAAAAAAAAAGACACATGCTCTTTTCAGCCTTTTCAAATAGTTTAAATTGATTAAAAGAATTTTTTTTTGATCACAACTTATTCGGGAAAAGAAGGAAGTGTAGTTGTAGATCTTTTTACTTTTGGCGCATGTTTTTTTCTTACCTCTTTAAAAACAACGAATTTCCCTATCGTGTGAATTTTTTTTTTCCCACAAAACAATAATGATAAAATTTTTTAAAACGTTTTTTAAACTTTTTTTAAATAATAAAACGTTTAAAAAACGAAAGTTCAAAAAAAAATGTACAAAAACCCCAAATTTTGGGAATTAAACGTTGCAAACAGTCAGACGATTTCAAAAAAAATAATTCACCCAAAAGCAAAATTGGGAAAGTTTAAAAAAGAGTATGTTTTTTTTGATTCATTTGAATGTTTCGGAAATGATGACACTGTACTGTTTTCTTGTGCTTTGAAACAACAATTAAATAAATAAAATGTAAAACCGGTATTTAATAAACTAAAATTGTTAAATTTTGACGGGTTCTTATTCAAAACATTTTTAATATCAGGTTTATAAAAAGAGTTAAAAAAAAGATAAAAAATTTATATGAAGTGAAAATAGACTTTCATATGTTTGAGGTATATTAAAAAAGGTTCAAAATTTTTGGGAGTTATGAATTTTTACCACACTAAAGTGAAGATTCCTGTACATTAAATAACGCAGAAAAAATAACTAAAGTGTCTATGACTTTAAATGCGCCGAAACGATTCTTTAATTTACAAAATGTATCTGTTATGATGGTACTGGCAAAAAAAAAGGATACTCATATAAAATGGGTTGTTCGGGATTTAGTTTGGGCACTGGGGAAAGGGTTTTTGATCTGAAATATTGTCGTGGAAATGCCATTAATTTTAACAAATGTATATAGCGATGAGTGTTCGGCAAGTTACATTGAAATAGTAAAAGGGGGTTGAAGAGATGTCTTCTTTATTTTTTTTTCTGCCACACAGACATTACACAATTTACGATATACACAATATTTGGACTCTAAAACATACAAAGCAGTTTTAGAACCCAAACCTTAAAGATATGTCAATATTGAAAAATTAGAATGTGTTGGTCATGTTGTGGGAGAAAATGATGGGGACATGACTTAGGGCGTTAAAATCAAAATTAAAGACAAACAGCATGAGGACAAAAAAATTTAGGATGCCATAATGGCTTGATAGATACATAAATAGAAAAATTTTTAAAAATACTATGTTTTGGCTATTCAAAACAACTCGAAAACTTGTCAGCCATAAGGCAAGCTATTTGGGCTGTATTTTTGATAAAATCTGAAAATTTGAATCTCGACATGGTTTTACCCCGGGGGAGATGACTTGTGGTATATATAATATGTCCAAACTGAAGGTTACACATATAAGCATAAATAAACTTACCTATTGCAATTAGGAATTGCATAAAAAGTATTTAGAATCTCTAGTCTTGAAATTTTATCTAAATGCTACTTAATAAAACTCAAAATATTAGAAAAGGGAAATAGTATTTGGTGTATAATTCAAAAACTGTATTTGTGCAGTTGGGAACTTTAAAACTACAGTAAATGAAGCTATATATTTATATAATGAAGGCTTTATTACCAAATTAAAAGTTTTAGATGTATTAAACATTTAACCCCTGGATTTTACAAATGTCGAGCGTTGCAAAGTAGGTTATGCGTGTATTAGAAAAGCAGAATAGGCAGTTTTAAAATGAACCAAAGAAGCTAGAATTAAAACAAACAATTAAAATGTAGACAAGAAGATGATCTTGCAGATGACACCAGCAATTCAAGTTATAGTTCTGGTATGCATTAGTTAATGGTAAATTTTCTTAAATCACTATTTCTCAAAGTGAAAATTTTCAACACAAAGGAACTTTTTTGAAAACACTACTTATTTAATAGCCTTGAAACTTTGCACATGTGTTAAAACAATACAAATGAATATTTTAATGAGAGATTTTTGTCAAAAATTATTCAAAAAATATTTATGGTTAAAATTACAAAATTTTCATCGTTTTAAAAATTTTGACGTGTTACTTCCCCATATGAATTTTTTAAAAAAACTAATCAAAATTTGAAAAAAAGCTCCCATTAAAATAATAAAACAATACAATGAATACACAAAAAAAATTCATGACTGTACACAATTTTTTAAAAATGTTCCTTAAACTTGGTCATTTTTAACATTACGGAGATAGGGAAAATGCTGCGTGAAGTGACCCCCTTAAACAAAATACTGTTAAACTAATATCTCTGACTTTGGGCAAGAAAAGAATAGTTAATGAGTGAAAATACAAAATATTTCCCTGTATAATTTCCTAAAAACCTCTGTAAAATCTTGTGCAAAATTAAAAATTATTGAAACTCAAACCGTTAGCTGGATTTATTAGAACTGGTCCCTATTTGACAACAACAAAAAAAAACAGCTTTCCCAAATATAACTTATCATCATCAGAGTCCATAGTAATCGAGAGGACATGGTTACAAAAAAGCGTTGCTTTTGTTGAGTCTTGGTGCCCCTAAAAATCGCCATATAGAGGAGCTGATGCATGTTATATCTTTCATGGCTAAAAGTCCCCCCTCCCCCCATGGTGTGGTGTAGAAGTTTCGGAGAAGAAGGGTCAGCTCAGGTTTCGTCCTAGTCACTTGACCATTGTTCAAAATTACGAGATTCGTTGCCAAAAGCCCTCGTGTTGCTCTTTAATGCATAACGTTAATAATACTCTCACTTTGTCTTGGCGTGGTTTGAAAATGTGGAATGAGATGCCAGCTTAAATGTCCTCGTCATTTAACTGTACATCAACCCATCGTGTTTCTTCAAAGTACACTTTCTCTATCTTCAGGAGTGAGTTTATTGCGACTAATATTGGCTACCATGTCTTCTGATTGAGATCATCTGGGAACTATGGAATTGATTGGACAGCTGCAGTGCACTACAACATCTTAGTAGCCGGTCCTGCGCAAACGATGAAACCAGCTTTTCTATTCTGGTCAAATTGAGGAAGATCTCTCATACCCCCGATGTCCACCTCAATGGATACCATCACATGTTAACGTTAGTGGTAATGAGATAGCTGATAGGCTGGCCAAAGAGGGTAGTGAGAATGAAACGGCTACTGGCACTACGCTCACTTATCAAGAACTGTACTCTAATACAAGATCTAAACTAAATTCAATATATGGCGTATTCCACCTACGCACCCATGGTACACAAGAACATCTCCAGGCTCTCTGCAGGAAATCAAATGTGACCATGGCCCCCAGACTGCTCTTGCTAGACCAGGGATGGCGAACCAGTGGCACGCGTGCCACTGATGGCACGTGACACAATATTTTGGGCACGTCACCGATCAAAATGGCTTGCATTTTGGTCCAAAATAACAAAGTTCACTAAAGTAATCGTCATAAGGGATCTCATTCACGCTTTTAACACTAAACTGCATGATTTTAGAAACGATATTGTTACAAGAAACTACAAGTACGAGTATACTTCCCGATCTTAAAAAGAATATCAAAGATTTAGATATACATGAGGAACTAGTCGAAGAAAAATTTATAGAAGAAATTGTTTCCATAATTGATTCTTTAGTCAAGGAATTTTCAGCGAGATGTTCTCAGTTCAAATAATTATCGTAGATGCTCAAGTGTATTATGTACCCTGATGTGATATTATTTGATGAACTAAACCTGTCCCAGTTCGACTCTGGTTGGAAATTGAAGAATGTGAAATGCAACTCATTTATTTTAAGTGTAGTTCAATATGGATTCAAAAATGCATTGAAATAAAGAAAAAGTTGGAACTGATATATAGTATGGTAGTAATATATAAAAGTATAATATAGATATATAGTAAGATATATAGATGTATAAGAGATATATAGTAAAAATGGTAGTAATAAAAGTTTGAAAACATAGAATTCGATTCAAGATACATTTAACTGTTTGAAGAAGCCGACTCACGCTATTATAACCACATTTTCATCCACATATACATGCTAGTTATTATTTTCAAAGATGAATAACATTAAAGACTCGCTTAGAAACTGTTTTACAGATGACTCCAATTCATCATGTATACTACTAAAAGTGACATATTACAATCCTATTCCAAGTTATTTGCTATCTAATTAGCAACAACAGAAGTCACACTAATGTTACTTTCATTTGAATTACACGTATAACTAAAACATTTATTACTGTATAGTGCAAAATGAATTTTTAGTAGTAAATAGAGTTTTGAGTTGTTAGCAATTAGTTTTGTTATTTTTGCAATAACCAGAAGGCAAAACTATTTGACGGCTATACCTCATTATACATTTCTTTAGAAAAAATGGTACGTTGATCCATAAAGGACCGCCACCCCTTTGCTAGACTAACAAGCTGCCACTGGAAATTCTTTCCATGGTAGTCGAAAAAATCCACCACTTTGAAAAAGCTGTGACCAACCAATTCACCCCGGATATTCTGAGATGCGTCGGACTTTCTAAGGGGGAACTTAGCATCCGATTCGATTATTGTAGAATTTTGGTGCTCAACAACCTTCTGGATCTGATCTGACACATGTCAGATCGTTCGAGGATAAGAAATAACCACAACAACGTTAAAAAACAATTACCTTGCAAAAAATGTACTTTGAAAGTAACTGCTTCAACGTACATCTGTGATCTAGTTGTAAAGCCACAGGCAGGGAAAGGTAATTATTGGCTGACAAAGGGAAAAATCGGAAATGGAAAATATATAGTATCCCATTGGCACGTCAGTTCATATTTGTACAATTTACTCACCCGAGTTTTTTAAAACGACTTTCTAATATTGTGGAAAATAGCACAGCTCCTTATTTCGTGTTAATGGGGTTGAAGTTTCATAGTGGTCATGGTCATGAACTCGTTGAGGGTTCAAGTCTTAATGCCACTGAAGGCTTGCCATATTGAGAGGATGACCACGGTAAATCTGTTTAGACTCACAATCCTCCCGTTTACGTGGTGAGGAAGTTAGGAAAGTACCTAATGTTGCCTTAGAGTGCAACGTTAGTAAACACTCACCCTTTCTTTATTTCTTCATAAGCGGTATTAGATAATGTGGGAGCTCATTCCCTTTTAACTACAATAATCGTATCTTTTTTGCACGTATTTTTAAGGTCGGTTTTTTGGAGGAACGTATCTACCACGTAAAAAAAAAAGACATACAATAAACCTATTAAGTGACTCATTATTTATTGAAATTGCACTTTGAAGCAATACAAGAGCTATTAGTGATGGACCCCTCAATTTCGAGCCTTATTCGATTGACGAGAAATGCCGTCAAACTGACACCCCATTCGTCAATTTTTCACATCCCGCCAAACGGTGAACTCAAACCACAGTCGTATTCTACGTACGTCAGCGTCAATAGACGACGAGTATTTAGTGGTATCAAGATTCATACCCACAACTCGATGGTGACTGAGTGTTTATTAACGTCTCTCTATAAAACAAGAGCTATTGGTGACGGACTTCGTAATTTTGAGCCTCTACCAAGCTACGAGGACGATTACCGAGTTGGGACCTTCTCCTTAAACTACACCACGCCAACCGAAGGTCTTCGAGCCTCGACAGTTTAACGTGTATCAGACCCTCTACATGGCGGGTCTTCAGTGGCACAAGGACTCGAATCCGTGATACTTCGACCACGAGTTAGTGACCAAACCACTATCCTAGCAGTCGCCAAACGGTGGTTCACGGACCACTGGTGGTTCCTGAAAAAGTTTTGATGGTCCGCAGAAAAATTGGGATATTATTTATATTTTTATGAAGATTCAGTTTTAAAAACAATGCGTAACACAACACGTATTATGAAATATGGATTATACTAAATAAATTATTTACTACTTTAAGCGAAATTCTTTGTGAGTTTAGCGACTTTTTAGCAACTTTCGCGGGTGTATCTAGCGACATTGGAAAGTAAGAGTTGGCTACCATGTAAATGGGCAGCATAGCATTTTAAGTTTGTTGATATTGCTTTGTATTGCCGATTTGTACTTGCTTTTCGTGAAGTTCTTTTTCAAATTGTAGAAATATAAATAGAGATATATATGTGACAGTATAGTTATAAAGATCCTCCATATACTGGTCAATTTATTTTAGTGGTCTACCTTATCGTGGTTCAATCATATTAGTGGGCACCCAAATATAAAATTATATTTTAGTGGTCCAGTTGTAACAAAGACATGGCTATAACCCCCTTGAATATATAGATATCGAATACCATCTAGGAAAAACATTCCCGATACAATATTAAAAGCAAACACTTTATGCATGTAACATGAACAATACATTGAACCAAAATGGAATACAGCAGTGATACTCAACCTGCGGCCGACCGGCTTTTTTGAGTGACCCGGTCAAAGCGCATTGCTCTGAGAAATTCAATTATTGGAGAACAAAGTATTAAAAATTTAGCAGGAAATTCTATCAATCAAGCAATCAAATATATCATTTTTGCTATCAATTTTCAATTTATAATAGTGAAGGCTGCAGAATTTAAGCAAGAGGTTTGGTCATAGAAATTATCTTATAACCCAGTAAGAAAATGCATAAAAATAAATAGTTTTTGTTGTGTGTGTTTCATAGAAAGGTTAATATAGTATTAAGGTATCCGACTACGTTCTGAAAAGTGATTTTAAAAAAGCGGATAAATGGATAATTTTCATGATATTTAGTGTCACTTAGATTAGAATACATGTATAAAATAGTTTTAAGGACACATTTTGACAAAAAAAATTTATTTAAATACAATATTTTAGCAAAAAATTAACTTATAATAATCTTTTTTCAAAATGTTCTCCTTTTATAAAAAATGCTTCTAAAATAATAATATTTTGTGTGTGTGTGCTTATATAAAGTAAAGACTTCTCTAGAGAGTCTGAACTATTTTTTTTTGAAAAATTCACATGTTTTTAGAGTTACAACCCATTGAAATAATTATCGGCATTTTTTTTCTTAAAATTTCTCCCCTCTGTTGTACTAAAATATAGATAAATCCATTTCTAAGTTATATATTTCAAAAATCATAGTTCAGGCTCTGTACATAGGTCTGAGCTATATACAGGCAAAATATTATTTTTAAAGAAGCATTTTTCATAAAAAGGAGAATGTTTTGAGAAAATAGATCATTCTATGTTTATTTTTTGTGAAAATATTGTATTTAAATAATTTTTTTTTATCAAAATGTCCTTAAAACAATTTTATACATGGTTTCTAATCTAAGTGACACTAAATATCACGGAAATTATCCATTTATGCGCTTTTGCAAAATCACAGTTCCGGACGTAGTCGGATACCTTAAAACATAAGCCAAAAAAGGAGTTTTAATATTATAATCAATTTTGTCTTGTCCAATGTTGCTTTGCTCTTGTAGTGTGTTTTTTCCATCATCCTCATGTTGCAACCAGCGTGAAATACTTGTCATGTGCCAGTGGCCCGGCGGGAAAAAAGGTTCAGTACTCATGGACTAGAGTATACACCAGTGCTTCTCAAAGTCTCAATATTGTCGACCCAATATTGAATCATAATTTTCATCACGCCCCCTCCATACAATAACAATGTATTGAATTCAGTAATACTATACTTTGACGCTAAAGCTACAATACAACTTTAACCTCTTAAGTACCACCGGAGTATATAAAAGTCCACTCCACCAAAGCGTTAATTGCATCGGACGTATATATACGTCTTTTCGAAGTACGATCTTTTTTGTGCACTGCTATCCATAAAATTATTCCGAAGGCTTTGGAATGCAATAAAGGGACCTTGACAGTGTTTGCGAAGGATTTACTTATTTCCAAGGGTTTTCTTATTTATTCCTTTTCTCCCTTCCCTCCAATAAATTCAATACGCGTGCCTACGTGGAAGATGTGGCATTAGGGAGTGAATTGCGTAACTTTTAATTGGTAGTATAAAGGGATTAATTATAAACCGTACAAATTATCAAGATATGTGTTAATTTGTGTACATAATTTTATGTATGACAAGCCCATAGGGTCGTTGGTAATTATCAATGTTGTTCTTGACTTAGTATTGTTGAATTAAGTACATTGTGCAGTACTGATACATTTATAAGTGTATTATATCTGAGTAAATGCGTATTTTATTTTTTTTTATGTTAGAATGTATTTTGTTTGTTTACTTTCAGTATAAATTAATATATATATATATATATATATATATATATATATATATATATATTTAAATAATCTTTTGTTTTCAACTTTTCAATATGCTCGCGCCCCCCTAGGGGTGCGCCCCACAGTTTGAGAAACACTGGTATACGCTGATGGTCTAAAATACAAAACAACATTGGAGCTGGCGCATACAGTGAACTCTTTTCCCTATGTACTCCTACGGGATACTTCATATCGAATTTTGATGCAGAGATCTTTGAAATTTCACCAGCTCTGGAGTGAGTGATTAATACCGCCTTATTCAGCTACACGACGGCTTTTGGCAACGGATCTCGTAATTTTGAGCCATGGTTGAGTATCGAGAAAGACACATGAGCTAGCATCCCCCCTCTCCTAACATCCACGGCACATTAACGAGAGGACGCTTGAGCCTCAACATATTTATTATGTATAGGCTTCCTCTGCACAGTGGGTCTTCAGAGGTACGAGGTTCGAACTCATAAAATGCCAGCCACGAGACCGTTACCTTGGCCATTAGACTACGTGGCTCACTAGCTCTGGAAAACCACAAGACAAAGATCGATTGTTTCACTAAAGCAGTTATTCTAGTCGATTCCAAAGTAGCCGTTCATGATGTGCGACATAGCCATCCTGTGATGACCATGTCGTCCCGGGTTTCCCCCAAGAGGGTGTGGGTTTTAAAAAATGATAAAAGTAGTTCTTAATAAACTTTTTTTAAAGAATAACTTATATTACTTAAATTTTTTTTGAAAATTTTTAAATTAAAGTGAGAGTCAACCCCCAAATTAAACCACGTATTAAGCAGATCACCAACTAGATTTTTTATCTAAATTATCTTTAAATCCTATTCATCTAATTACTTATATCTAATATTACCTTTTTTAGTTCTCCTTCCTTTACCTAGAGAATATATCTAAAAACTTTATATACGAAGGTTCCAACTTCTTTATCTTAGGTTTTATTTTTTCCCTACGGACTGCTAACCTTGATCTGCAAGATTTCACACTGCTTTTTTCCCCATCGATCAGTAATTCCACACTACTTTTCTAAGGGGGCTATATCTAGGCTTGCCACGCTATTTCCTATCATCAAAGCTTCTATCCTTTTTTAGTATATCTATTTTATTATGTTTGTTTATCTTCTTGGTATTGGGTTGGAAAAATTTTTCCATTAATCGTGGCCGTCAAAGAACATAGGGTTAGCGGGACGAGCGTCACAACCCCCAGAAGAAAAAAAGGGGTTTTTAAGGCCCCAAAGCCCTTTAAAAAAAACTTCTAAATCTCTATTTCTAAATTTCTTCGCCCTTTTTTTTTAAATTTTAATCTTAAATCCTCATTTTAACTTTTATGATTTCCCAAAATTTATCTTGACTTTAATTTTCATTGCAATTTTAATCTTAAATTTTAACTTTTTTTATTCAAAAATTTTTCTTTACTTTAATTTTTATTGCAATTTTTAAACTTTAAAATTTTTAACTTTTATAATTTCCAAAAATTTTTCTTGTTTAATTTTTTATTACTCATCTTAAATTAAATTTTTAATTTAAATTTAAACTTGAAATTTTTATAAAAACTAGGCCAACATTAATAATTACTGTTTTTAAATTTTTGCCCACTCTCACTTTTAACATGCAATTTTTAAAATATTTATAACTTTAAAATTTTTAAAACAAATATTCTGGGTGCAGACCCAATCTAACACTGCATATGGAGCTGGTAATTCCGCTCCCTTTTCTTGTTGAAGCTATACTTTTCAGGTTTTTTAGGGTCAAATTCCCCGAAATGAAAACTGTTTTAGTCTCTATTTCCATATTTAAACAATTTCACAATTATATATTATTTATATATCACAATAAATTTTCATTCCAATCCCACATCTGGCAAAAAAAACTCCCAATGAGCCGCACCTTTTTTAATTTTTGTTTTTGACTACGCCCCTTTCCCCCAACCAGATGCCTCCCAATACATAACAATCCCAAAATATATATATACACATATTATACAATTACAAAAATTTTTTAATAAACTATTGTAACAAAAACCAAAGGAATTTTCGCATGGTTATGAACTCTTTGGGGGTTCAAGTCTTAGTGCCACTGAAGGCTTGCCGTATTGAAAGGATGGCCAAGTAAAATCTGTTGAGACTCACAATCTTCACGTTTACGTGGTGAAGAAGTTAGGAAAGTAACTAAAGTTACCTTAGAGTGCAACGTTAGTAAACACTCAGCCTTTCTTTATTTCGTCTTAAGCGGTATTGGATAATGTGGGAGCTCATTCCCTTTTAACTACACTAATCGTATCTTTTTTGCACGTTTTTAAGGCCGGTTTTTCTGATGAACGTATCTACCACGTAAAAAAAAAGACATACAATAAACCTATTAAGTGACTCAGTATTCATTGAAATTGCACTTTGAACAATACAAGAGCTATTAGTGATGGACCCCTCAATTTCGAGCCTTATTCGATTGACGAGAACTGCCGTCAAACTGAAACCCCATTCGTCAATTTTTCACATCCCGCCAAACGGTGAACTCAGACCACAGTCTTATTTTACGTACGTCAGCGTCGATAGACGACGAGTATTTAATGGTATCAAGATTCATACTCACAACTCGATGGCGACTGAGTATTTGTTAACGTCGCTCTATAAAGCAATACGAGAGCTATTGGCGCCGGACTTCGTAATTTTGAGCCTCTATCAAGCTACGAGGACGATGCCCGAGCTAGGACCTCCTCCTTAAACTGCACCACGCCAACGGAAGGTCTTTATGCCTCGACAATTTAAACGTGCATCAGGCCCTCTACATGACGTGTCTTCAGTAGCACCAGGACTCGAATCCGAGATACTTCGACCACGAGTTCGTGACAAACCACTATCTAGCAGCCAACCGGTGGCTCACGGACCCTCTGGTGGTTCCTAAAAAGTTTTGATGGTCCGCAGAAAAATTGGGATATTATTTATATTTTTATGAAGATTCAGTTTTAAAAACAATGCGTAACATAACACGTATTATGAAATATGGATTATACTAAATAAATTATTTACTACTTTAAGCGAAATTCTTTCTGAGTTTAGCGACTTTTTAGCAACTTTCGCGGGTGTTTCTAGCCACATTGGAAAGTGAGAGTTGGCTACCATGTAAATGGGCAGCATAGCATTTTAAGTTTGTTGATATTGTTTTGTGTTGCCGATTTGTTCTTGCTTTTCATAAAGTTCTTTTTCAAATTGTATAAATATAAAGATGTAAATATGTGACAGTAAATATGTGACTTTGGCGGGTCCTGGGGGTCCGGACTCCTTCAAAGCCCTTGAATTTTTTTCCGATTGATTATAATTCTAAGTATATAGTGCGTAAAATTTAATTATTTTTTATTAATGATTAATTTTATTAATTAATGCTAATTATTTATTCAATAATTAATTAATATTATCAATTCTATTTATTCAATAATTAGCTTTTTACTGTGTTTTGTTCCCGAAAATCGACAAAACCAAAAGGAGCATGGTACAAGAATGGTAAACTTTCGACTCCGGACCCCCCTTGAAAAATTCCTGTGTGCGCTACTAGACAGTATAGTTATAGAGATCCTCCATATACTGGTTAATTTATTTTAGTGGTCCTCCATATAGTGGTTCAATCATATTAGTGGGCACTTAAATATAAAATTATATTTTAGTGGTCCACACACAGAGAGTTGTAACAAAGACATGGGTAACCCCCTTGAATATATATATCAAATACCATCTAGGAAAAACATTCCCGATACAATATTAAAAGCAAACACTTTATGTATGTAACATGAACAATACCTTGAACCATAATGGACAACAGCAGTGATACTCAACCTGCGGCCCGCCGGCTTTTTCTGAGTGGCCCGGTCATAACCCATTGCACTAAGAAATTCCATTATTGGAGAACAAAGAACTAAAAATTTAGCGGGAAATTCTATCAATCAGGCAATCAAATATATCATTTTTGCTATCAATTTTCTATTTATAATAGTGAAGGCTGCAGAATGTAAGCAAGAGGTTTAATCATAGAAATGATCTCATAACCCAGTAAGAAAATGCATAAAAATAAATATTTTTTGTTGTGTGTGTTTGATAGAAAGGTTAATATAGTATTAAAATAAAAACCAAAAATGAGTTTTAATATTACAATCAATTTTGTCTTGTCCAATGTTACTTTGCTCTTATGGTGTGTTTTTTCCATTATCCTCATGTTGCGGCCAGCTTGAAATACTTGTCATGTGCATGCGGCCCGGCGGGAAAAAAGGTTCAGTACTCCTGGATTAGAGTATACACCAGTTCTTCTCAAAGTTTCAATATTGTCAACCAATATTGAATCATAATTTTCATCGCGCCCCTTCCTCCTTACAATAACAATGTATTGAATTCAGTAATACTATACTTTGACGCTAAAGCTGCAATACTTTAACCTCTTAAGTACCATCGGCATATATAAAAGTCTCACTCAGCCAAAGCATTAATTGCACCGGACGTATATATACGTCTTTTCGAAGTACGATCTTTTCTGTGCACTGCTATCCATAAAATTATTCCGAAGGCTTTGGAATGCAATAAAGGGACCTTGACAGTGTTTGCGAAAGTTCTTATTTCCAAGGGGTTTTCTTATTTATTCCTTTTCTCCTCCATCAATAAATTCAATACGCGCGCCTACGTGGAAAATGTGGCATTAGGGAGCGAATTGCGTAACTTTTAATCGGCAGTAAAAGGATTAATTATAAACCGTACAAATTATCAAGATAAGTGTTAATCTTTTTACATAATTTTATGTATGACAAGCCCATAGGGCCATTGGTAATTATTAATGTTGTTCTTGACAGTATTGTTGAATTAAGTACATTGTGCAGTACTGATACATTTATAAGTGTATTATATCTAAATAAAAGCATATTTTATTTTTTATTTTGTCAGAATGTATTTTGTTTACTTTCAGTAAATTAATAATTTTTTTAAAGATAATATATAATTCTAAAATAAATAATTATAAATAATATATTTTCTCTATAATTATCGCATTTCTATATATCATATATCATTTTAAGAAAAAATGTTTGAACTTTTAAAAAATGTAAAAAAAAGTCAAAATCGATAATATTTCAAAAATTCATGTGTGCCGGACCCTCTTAACTTTTTTTTATAAATACAACAAACAATTGTTTTTCGATGGAACCCTTCATATGTGGGTATCGACGTTTAACGAAAAGGTGAACTTACTAGCCAAGTGAGAAACATTTGAGATACAAGACATTAAACAAGAACACAAGTCACTAAAAAAAAACATATTTTTGAGAAATTAGTGGACTTTCTTATATCTGATCAGGCAGTAAAATTAACAGGCAAATCCTGGGCTAACATTCAGGATACTTAGAAAAAGTGCTGTCAAAAGCCCAGTAAAGAGGCTGTAGCAGACTGCAAAATAGGCCATGATTGGATGGCGCATCATCTTTATAAAATAAGCATCATTCCATCTAGTATATGCTAAATTTGCAATTCGGGTATCATGAATGCAGATCCTCTTTTTATATATGCCCGAAACTAGATAAAGAATCTCAAAAACGTGGTGAGATAAGCAAACTCTATACTGGATTTTCAGAACTTCTCTTGTGTTCCTTTTCTTGTTGTTCAAATTTTTAACTTGTTACTATTGTTCCCATGTTAATTTGTCCACAGGTTCTTACTTTAAAGCCTGTTCTTTATTATTTATCATTGTTTTTGTGTGATACGCAGGTCTCTTATATGTTTGAACATGACTTATGTACATGAACTATCTTCTATGTTTGTATTGATCCTTCCAGTATATGTGTCGCAGTGAAATGATTAAATTAGGGATTTCATCAAATCCCTAAGGGAGATGATCAATTTACGCAAGTTGTTAAAACAAGAACTCTATATGGGGATTTCTCCCTAAGGAAAGTAAGTGATTTGATCGAATCCCTAACCTGTTTCGGTGAAATAATGAAATAGTATTGTCAAGAGTTTGAGTGTTTAGTGTTTATTTAGCAAATATGGTGCATTATTAAAATTAATACAACAATAATCATTGAATTACAAATTATTTATCCGAAATTAATTAAAATAATTAGATAATAGAGCTTTTTTTTTTAAAAAAAAAGGATATTTGTAGAAGTGTGATATGGTCGTTCTATGGCGACCATATCTTTGATTGATGCTTGTGAATTAGGGTGTACGAGTTCTCGAAATGAATCGACATTTAAATTCTTAACATGACTTTATTAAGAAATATAACTTAAATTTCTAATAAATTAGATAAACTTATATTAAGTGAGAATAAACCAAACACACAGCTGTAGTTAAACCTAATCGCGTAACTTGGATCCCTTATCTAAATAATTATATTATCCGCCTACTTTCAATTCTGATAATATTACAAGTCCTAATATCAAATAATCAGTCCTACCTTGATTCAAGCTAAGGTTCAATCACTGTTCAGAGACTTAGGCACGCGTGCAATAGTATGCACCTTGTAGCAATGGCTAGAAATCTTGGTAATCTTTTGATAGGCCGTCTCTCAATTCACACTTCTATCTCTTCTAAACATAACATTCTCTAAATTGCCATCCTGCTTACTAAAACTTCTGTTCTTTTAAAAGCTATCTTATTTGCATTTTACAATTGCATTTCACTTATTGGATTTGGGTTGGAAAAGATTTGCCATTAATCTTGGCCGTCAAAGAACCCAGAGGTTATGTTACAGAAAAGACGCGTGAGCCCGTCACAGAAGTTCAAACATTTTTTTTAAAAAATTATACTCCCTTTAATGTAGTACTTCAGAAATATCCTGCTTTATTTGTATCACCTTTTTTTTTTAGTTTATTTCCATTTTTAAAATAGCTTTTTTTTATTATCAAAAAGCTTTTTTTATCTCTAAAGAGAGCATGGTTGAATTCTCTAATTTGTTTGTTTACATTTTTCTATTGAAGTTTTATCCAGTTTCTAATTTTCAGGTATACAAAAGTGATATATCAATCAGAAGATAATAATGCAAAGAATATAACTAAATAATACTAAACAAGTAATATAAAATTGTTTTTTTTATGTCCATTCCTACTTAGATCAACAAAGAAAAATTTAATTTTAACTACTTTTTATTAAACAGGTACAATTAATATAAATATGTATTTACATATGACAGAATCACAACATTAAGTGGTAATTAATTTCGCCAAAAGGGTCGCTAAGTTGCCAAAAATGATGCCAACGTGGTTGTATTTGTAATTCTTTAAATAATTAGTTTTAATCAATTAATTTTAATTAATTATTATTTTATTGTCATCCAAAATAATCCTGTATATAAAATCTCAGCTCAATTGAGCGCTTTAAAATGTATTTTATTAACGATTGAAAATTCCACCAAAATAAATAAATATATAGAGATTGTGTGCTAATAGTAGGAATTGAAAAATGATATTTAGGTCATTTTATTTTGGTGCGTCACGTCAGAAGCCCGGAGCTGCCTGGCACGGACGAGAGAGAGGGGAGGTAAAAGGGAGTGGTAACAAGCGAAGACAGAGTTCTACAAATGCTGACGTTCATTTCATCATTTCACTAAAACAGTTCGAGGATTTGATCAAATCACTTACTTACATCAGGGAAATGACTTCAAACAGACGTTATTTTAACATCTTGCGTAAATTGATCATCTCCCTTAGGGATTTGATGAAAGCCCTAATTTCACCATTTCCCCTGCGACATATGTAACACCACATTTACTAGTCCATGATGTGCTAAAGATTAGCGACCGTTGCACTAGGCTACCGCAGCCACTGCCTTCTTTTTTGGTGTCGTAGTACAAGAATGACTTTCTCTGGCGGGAAGATTAGATACGACTTATCTCCAATAAAAGGAAAAAACGCACATCTAATCTAGCCTAGACTTTGTCAATACAAAAAAAAGGAGATATTTTTATATTTTGGAATTTAGTCGATAGTGACAATATCATATAACATTTTATCGCGCTCATGAATCACAAATGATGTCATTGGTCAATACTTCCGTCGAAATAAGCTCAATTCACAATCTTCAGATAAGAAAAGATCTGCGTCAACGTTTTTAAATTGGATTAAATAGTTTCGGGTCAGATGAAATCGCAAGCAGGCGATTTTAAAACTAAGGTATAAAACGTTTTAAAATTGAGTTTGAAATAATATACACTGATGATACTCAGTTTGATATAATACACTGATGATATTGAGTTTGATATTCATTAATGACACCGAGTTTGAAATATACACATATACAAGTATTTCTAAAATTTCTAAAGCAGGGAGCTGTCGCAACAAAATTTTTGTGTGTAATGATCAGCATTAATTTGAATCCTGAGGCAAGTACAGTCAACCCTCCTATAACGCGGTACTCTTACAGCGCGGTTTCCGTTCAACAACGTCCCATCAGTTCTTTCCGTGCACCCAATGAATGGTTTTAACTGGATATCGTCGGTCTAATTATCAAACTGCGTAACTCCATTTGGGATGCTAATTTGATACAGTAGGGCTAGTCGCCAAGTTGTTTATGTTCGCCAAGATAGGCGATAATATTATAATATGGTTTACTTTGATATTTTTATCGTGCGATTATGGGGTTGTCATGGGGATAACGTATATTAGAGTTAGTTTTTTTCCAGCGGGATCTGCTCAGCAAAAGTAACACATTGTTACAAATTTTGTGTAATGAACGCTTAAAATAGTGTAAATAATTTACATCTGGAAGTGTAATACATTAATATTACTTTCTGTTGTATTTATTTTTGTTAAAATCTTGTCACCACCTTTCCCTTCGAAATCTAGTTTTATTATGAAATAAAAAGTAGTTATTACACTGATCGAGGAATAAATTAAAAGCGGAGGCATGGCGTAGACAAACAAAAGGATTAAGGAATCGCGCAAAAAAGGTTTTTTATCGGTTCCATATAACGCGGTACGAATGATCGATTTGTACTAATTTTGAGTTTCTTATAGCGGGTTTCCATCAAGCGCTCAATTTGCTGGTTTGTACGGTTAAACCCGAGCTTTTATAGGCGGCCAATAACGCGGGTCCCACTCCCGCGTTATAGGAGGGTTGACTGTATAGGCTTTGATTCGCCAATTTAATTTGTATAAAACCTCTAGAACAATGGGCCCCACCTTTTTGTCCCCATTCTAGAATATCTGTTGGACGGCGGGCACCATTTATTTTTTCTAGGGTGAATTTATAGTTGTATAAAGTTAATATATGCTAAAAATATACGATAAAAATATAGCCCATACGCTATATTTTTATACTGTGAATGTTTAAAAGCAATTAAATTACCTATTTTTTCCCCACCAATTTGGCAACCCTGTTCTCGAGATGAACCAGTTCATTTCAATTTGGATTTTAGGTAAAGGAAATTAAGTCGGCTAATGCGCAAAGGAAAAAAAAAAGATCGGTCGCATTTCACTTCGATACCCGTGTTGGATGCAATTTCTATTTCTGTAAAAATGAGAAAAAACCTTTCACATACAGTTTTATTGAAAACTAAAACACTTTTATTGTGATCGCACTGCGGCGAGCACATGTTAAACGCATCGGTGGTTAGGAACTTCTGTTCTAGAGAGTCACTGAACAAATCAAAATTACTTCAACACTTAAGGAAAAAGAAATTTTTATTGAATACAATTTGAAAAAAAATGTACAAGCAATATATATAATTTTTTACATGCAAGACATTAACAGGTGAGTTTAAAATTCATCGTAATTCACAAAAAATTAATTAAATTTTTTTACGTAATTGCAAAACAGGATACGGAAAAAGTTTCCAAGACAGTCTCTAAAACATGTTTTGCATTACACTTAAGAATATTTCGACATATATAACATAAAAACGTCATGGATTTAAAAATTCATTGATTAATATGTATTTACATCATATTAACATAACAAATCTTCATAATTTACTCAAAAGAAACGTTTTAAAAAGAAAACCGTAATTTTCATAAATATCGTATCATTCGAATCTAAGTTGCATTTTTTTTTTGCCAATGTTATTACTACTGAAAATCGAGTGGGGCTTAGAATCGAAGGTGGGTAAATACGTACACCTTTAAAATTAATTATTCACTTCTTATTTGATCTCATTTTAATTAGTTAAAAGTTTTCTTAAATATCGGATATTGATAAACTATTTTACACACTAGTTTAATTTCTTCACAAAAAACGTTCAAAATTTGAGATGCGGTTTAGAATCAATGGCAGCTTAGATTCGAACAAACAGGATAATTTGAATTGGATAATAATTTTTTGTAAATGCACTTTTATACAAATGAAAAGAAACTCATTATGTAGTTAAAAATGTAAAAGTAATCAGTTTTCTTTATACAAAAATATTCATTATGAAATAATGTAGTAAATAAATAGTTACGTTTAAAATATGAAATTTTTCCTAGCCAATAAATTATTTCAGACATAGATAAAATAAATTTTACTGAATTCATAATTTCACTTGGGTTAATTTAGATTTTTTTTTTATAACAAAAAAAAATCGAATCACAAAATATATATTTAAATGAAAAAGGTTTTTACAAAAAAAAAAAATAATCATAGCTTAACATATTACATGGAGAAGTATTTAGAACACTTCCCCCTACTTCACGCTTTCCTATTATATATTATTTTAAGGTTATTGCAACAAAAGTGGAAATTGAATTCGAAAACTTTTGAATGCCTAAAAACGATAGACGCAAAAAATGACTATAAATAAAGGACAACACATTAACAATTATATATTTATAAGAATAACAATAAAATACAAAAATTATATTTATACAAACAAAATAAATATTTCCCCAAACTTTTCAAAAAGACTATTGTACTTCATAAATTGCTCTCCACCTAACTTCAAATTTCTAAGTTTGTGACAAGTTCAAGATGTACTTTAAAAATTATATTTTAATTCATTTTTGCAAGAATTTTGAAATTATAGCCAAAATACGTTTGTTTCAGTTTAAATTACAGCATCAAAGAGAAAAGAAAAAATTAAAAAAATTATATCAAAATCCGTCCCAAATTCAGTTCTTCAGTCCATTCTTATTTGATGTCTCTAAAAACTGGTTAATTAAAATTTATTTTGGTGTTAACCCTTTGTGTTCCAGCATTCCATTGCATGGAACACCTAAATTCACTATAGGTGCACAAACCATTAAACTCTACAAATATATAAGCGAATCAAAATACATTTACAATTTACTTTGAATTAAACTTTATAATCATAGATGGCACCAAAATATAATCCGACTTAGTTATTTTTTTTTAGTATTTTGTTGCTATACTCTAAATTATTTATTTCACAATATTTTTAAAAAGCCTAAACCAATTTTAAATAAATAAAAAAGCTGGGGTTCCATCAAAGAGTCACAATGGCACATGCAATGTTCACAAAAATTTACTTGCGTACTCTTAAAGTTTTTTCGGCCTCGCGCTGCAAGATCGATTTCTATGCAAATAACATTACGCTACTCATATCCACACTTGCACCCCTTAAAATATTGCAAGGTCCTTTCATCTGACATCACGCCGACAACCGATAGCCACGAAAAAACCTTCAGCTGGA
>BMAV01000821.1:0-32146 GCA_019973955.1 Trichonephila inaurata madagascariensis
TACAATACAAATAGAAGCAATTTCGTAACAGCTGTTGACCAGATGATCTATTTGCAAAGCTTACTGTCATGCAATAACACCATACAGCATTGAAGTTGTTGTCCTGTGTTTTTTATCCTGGGATACATATGAAATACAAGTGGAAGAATAGAGACATACAATACAAATAGAAGAATATATACATTTATTACAGATGATGACCCCAGCATATAACAAGGAGTGCGCTGCTTCTCATTCGAGACGGAATCCATTACAGGCGAAAGTCCGACTTCTTTTCCCGAAGAAAATACAACGATGCCTTACTCGGGATTTGAACCCGAACCCACGCGGTCACAAGCCGAGGGTCATATCCACCATACTAGATGGGCGGCACGCGTTAGAAGACTGGGTGAAAAGAAATTCCTAGTCGGATCAGTCGCTATTTTACTACTGTTAACTGTAAATCGGCTTTTATTCCTGTTCTTTGTTGTTTGCGACTTACGGGAGAAGGGGTCACTACATACCTCGTTCCTTGAGTAGAAAGTCGTGTTATTCATACAATTTCTGAGTGATACTTAGAGAAGGCTGTTATTCAGTCATTACTGCAATTGGTATAAACCTCCAGATGGTTTAAATGTCACTGAAGAGCTTTTACGTTAACGTTATGGGCAATGTTTTGTTGAGATGGTGGATCTGATTATTACGGGCACCATAGCCACTTATAATCACAAGTCATGATTTATTAGGAATGTCTTAGTTAGACTTCCAATGGAATGCATAATCAGTCAGTAACATGAGCTATGCTGGCATCTAATGCTCAGTTCCTAGGTCACCGCCCAGCCAGTATGGTGGATATGACCCTCGGTTTGTAACCGAGCGGGTTCGGGTTCGAATCCCGAGTAAGGCATGGATGTATTTTCTTCGGGAAAAGAAGTCGGACTTTCGTCTGTAATGTATTCCCGTCTCGAATAGAAAGCAGCGCACCCTTTCTGTTATATGCTGGGATCATCATTTGTAATAAATGTCTATATTTTCTTCTGTTGTATGTTTCTGTTCTCTTCCAATTGTATTTCAGATATATCCTAGGATAAAAACACATGACAACAACATTTCCTGAATCACCGCTTACGCTACACACTTTTTTGATGGGGAATCACCCATGGTGACTACTTTGGCTCCTGCTTGTGGTTTGGGTAATTTTAACTGACCAATTTCAGGTCCAGAGCACGTATTAGACGACTGGGACGAAAAGGGGCCCCAGTCGGGACAGTAGTTAGCGTTTTTAATCCTTTTTTTCATTGTTTGGGACTTGCAGGAGAAGGGGTCGCTGCTATTCCATTAAAATTAAGTTATCTTTAAGAAAGTACAAAATACAAATCATTTCTAAATGGGGTGGATTTCTTCAATTTTTATAATTTGTATAAGATAGTGTTTTGAGTGGAAAAACTTGCCTTTGTAGACAATTCTAAATATTTCAAATCCTTGAAACTTAATTTTGGGTCTATCTATATCTTTCCCCGAAAACGAAATTAGTTTTTTTCATGAATTTTTGACGGGACGTTTGGATGGAGGCCGATGGTAGAGCGTCCATTATTTGTTGGCAGTGGTATCATGACCAAAAACCAAATTTAAAAAAGGAACAATGACTTTTTTGGGTTTAAAAAATACATTTATAGACAATATTTACGGCCCCGGAAATTTCCCAAATTATTTTTAGTGTTTAAAAATCGAAAAAATTAATTTGTTGTCGGCCTAAAAAATTTTGATTAAACGAATATTTTGAATTTTAAAAAACTAAAAAAAAAAAATTATAGTTTTATAATTTTTGGTTAGTAAAAAACCATCTTATTCTGACTACTTTTTTTTTTAATTTTTAAAAAACGAAATAACTTTATTTGTTTTTTATTAGATTTTGAAGTTTTGTCAAACAGCCCACGAGCATTTTTTTAGAAGAAGAAGGAAGTAAAAAAGAAGTATTTAATTTTTTTTAAATTTTCAACTATTAGTTCAATTATATATATTTCCCCCCTTATATATATATATATTTATATATATATTGGAAATTTTCAATCGTTAAAAAAAACGTTTTTTAACATCCCTAAAAATTAAATACTTTTTAAAATTTCTAGGGGAACACTTGATGTTAATACATTTTTTCAATTATTAATTCAGTAAAGTTCATTAATTAATTTTATTTTATAAGGGAGAAAAAAATTAAATTTGCCCGAAGAAAGAATAAAAGACGACAGTATACATTGTTTTTGCAAGGATATTTGTTTTTTTTTTGCCACTAAATAGTGATTCTGTCAATTTTGAATATTTAAAAAATTGTAATTTTAATAAAAGTACTAAAATAAAATTTTTTTCCTTGTTGAGCTAAGGGAATTGACATTATTTTTTTTTTTTAATTTTTTCTATTTTATTTTGGGGAAAGAAGAATATAAGTGTTAATTTTTATAACCCATTTTGAACTAAATTTCAGTATATAACCCTTTTTATAAGGGAATTACAAATAAAATCAGTGAAAACATTTAACGCGAAAAGCTTAAGGAAATATCGTTTAAAAAATAATAAACGGTCTCAATAAATTATTTGTACTTACATATTTTTTTCTTTAAAACGAAACGAAAATCGTTTAAAAAGAAAAAAATTTTTCATCTGGGAATGAACAAAATATGGAAAACACCAGCCACGCTGGCAAGATATAAGAGGGATGTGAAACGAAAGAGAGGTGGTTTTACATGTTTCGTAGTATGGATACTAACTTGGCTTTGAAATTCCCTCGAATACCCGTTACACCCAATTTTTTTTTTTTTTCTAATCTAGTGTTTCTTTAAAATGTGGAGCGCCCCCCCGGTGGATAACCCTCCCAAGGGGGGGGCGAGGTTTGGAAACGAAAATAAAAGATTATTTAAAAATTATAATTTACTAAAAAAGGGAAAAAAAAAGATTTTGACAAAAAAAAAAATACACTTTTTTCCTAATATAGTATACTTATAAAAAGTATCAGTACGGCACAATATATTTGATTCTAAGTACAATACTAATTTAAGAACAAATTTAATAATTGTTAGTGATTTTTCAATGGGCTTATCATACACAAAATTTAAACTTATTTTAATACTTTTTTATGGTTTAAAATTATGATTGTAGTTTTAATCAAAGTTTTATACATTATTCTACATTCAACACATTGTTATTGTATGGGGAAAGGGGGGGGGATAAAAATTTGATTGGTTGGGGCGCGAATATAGAAATTTTTAGAAGCACTGATCGATCCTCCTACTTTGTATTTTTCTGTTCTCTTCCAATTGTATTTCAGATATACCCTAGGATAAAACACATGACAACAAATTTCCTGAACCCCCGCTACGCTACACACTTTTTGAGGGGGAATCCCCATGGGACTCTTTGGCCCTGTTTGTGGTTTGGGTAATTTTAACTGACAATTTCAGGTCCGGAGTTTTAGGAGGGGACAAAAAAGGGCCCCCCCAGTGGGGAAAAGAAGGTTTTTAACCCTTTTTTTTCATTTTTTGGGGACTGAGGAGAAGGGTCGCTGTTATTCCATTAAAATTGTTATTTTTAAGAAAGTACAAAATACAAATCATTTCTAAAGGGGGTGGAATTCTTCAAGTTTTATAATTTGTATAAATAGTGTGTTTTAGAAAAAAAGGAAAACTTGCCTTGTAGACACATTTTTTTCAAATCCTTGAAATCATCCATTGTTACGGTCTATCTATATCATCTCCGAAAACGAAATCTAGTTCTTCATAAATTTTTTGACTGACTTTTGGGATGGAGGCCGATAAGGAAGAGCGTCCATGTCATGCTGGTGGAGTGGTTCATGACCTAATCCAAATTAAAAGAAACAATGACAATTTTGGTTCATAATACATTTATAGACAATTTACGGTCCCTTGGAAATTTACAAATTATTTTAGTGTTTAAGAAATCAGAAAAATTTAATTTGCTTCTTGCCTGAAAAAATAATTGTTTAAAAACGAATATTTTGAATATCTACCGAAAACTAAAAGGAAAATTATAGTTTTAAAATTTTTTTAGGTTAGTATTTGAAAACCATTTATTAGACTATTTTTTTATTTAAATTTAAAACCAAATAACATTATTTGTTCTATTAGATTTTGAAGCTAAAATTTGTCAAACGGCCTATATTATTTTTAGAAGAAGGAAGTGAAAGAAGTTTTGGGAATTCTTTTTTCAATCCTTTTTCCTACTATTAGTTTCTCTTATATGTATTTCCCCCTAAAATAAATATATTTTATAAATATTGTGAAATTTTCAATCGTTAATTTAAAACGTTTTTAATATCATTAAAAAAAAAATAATTTTTTTAAAACTTTAGTAGATGACACTTTATGTTAATACAGTTTTTTCAATTATTAATTCAGTAAGTTCTTTAAATTTTTAATTTTAGTTTTATAAAGGAGAAAAATAAATTTCCCCGAATGAAAGTTTAAAAATGCAAACATATACATTTTTTATTTGCAAGGAATATCGTTTTTTCCCTATTTTGAACTAAATTTTTTATTCCTGTCATATGTGTATTAATATTTAAAAATAGTAATTATTTAATAAAAGTACTAAAAATAAAATTTTTTCCGTAAAGCTAAAAGAAATTCCATTAATTTTTTTATATTACTTTTCTATTTTTTTTAAAGGGAAAAGAAGAATATAAAGTAAGCTAAATTTTTATAACCTCATTTTGTGAACAAACAGATAACCCTTTAATTATAAAAGAATTAAAAAATAGTGAAATACATTTAACGCGAAAAACGCTTAAGATCAAATAGTTTACACGAAAATAATAAACGGTTCAAATTTTGTGCCCCTTACTGATTTTTTTCCTAACAGGAAACAAAATCGCTTAAAAGAAAAAATTTCTTATCTGGAATGAACAAAATAGGAAAAACACACGCTAAGATATAGAATTAAACGAAAGGGTGGTTTCATTTTCGTAGTATGGATACTAATCTTGGTTTTAAATTCTTGATAAGTCTTTACACAAAATTTTTTTATCTAATCTGTATTTTAAATGTGGGCGATTTAGAGGTATAATCCTACAAACACGATGGTATCGGAAAGTCGAAATAAATTATTTAAAAAAATATGGAATTATAAAAGGAAACAAAATTTGTTTTCTGAGCAAATAAAAAAATTTTCCCATTTACTTATTATAGTATACTTATAAAAAAATCAGTAATGGCACAATATTTTGATACTAGTATCAATCTAATTTAAAACAGGATTTAATAAATTTAGTGATTTTAAGGGTTTATCATAACAGAATTTAATACTATCTAATATTTGAGGTTAAAAATTAGGTCATGTTTTAGTTTTAAACGTCAAAGTTTTACATATTCTACATTAAACACTTTGTTTTTATAAAGGGGGCACAAAAAATTCTGATTGAAAATGGGTCGCGTTTAGAAATTTTGGAACACTGAATTTTCCCTACTTTCACCCTTTTCTTACAAATCCACACTAAAAACATTCACTCTCATTATTGGTTTTAATTTGATAATACATACAGTATAAGTAAAATCATGAATTTGGGTTGTTTCTGAAAAAATTTTTTACAGTAAACAATAGCAAGACCTCAGAGGGAAAAAGTGAACTTATATTAAACTTTAAAAATAAATAGACTTCTAAGGCTTTTTTAATCGAAATTTAACACAAAACTGAAATTGAAGGATTTGAAATCTAAATTTTGTATGAATTTTTAATTAAGTTCTTTATGAATTCTTTGTGCAATTGATTTTTTAAATCCCCCTTTTGCATTTTAAAAAAGGTGCCGGCCAAAATTTTTTACAAATTTCTTGCTTTCCCTAGAACATTTAAAACGAATTTCCTTTTATCGTTTTTCATTTTCTTTATCAAACACTTTAATAATAAAAATTTTTAAATTATTTCTTAGTTTTACTTTCTTAGGCATTTTGGGAAAAGTTCAGCAAATCTGCTATTTTTGGGAGTTTTTAGAAGGAAACGAAGTTCGTTTGCTGTATGTACCTGGCAAACATTGTCTGATGTAATCTTCCGTTTCAAAGAGCTTGGCAAGATGGTCGACATCCAGAAAGTGGGCGAAAACGCTGTAAATACTTCATTAATCAAAGGCCATCGAAAAGCGAGTGCAAAAATCCGAGGGTTTCATGAGACAGATGCTCGTGACATGGGAATAAGTGACAGATAGGTGAGGCGAAAGCAAAAACTGAGCTTGGACTGAAGCCTTACAAATTGGAAAAGTTCAGCTTCACTAAAAACTTTACGGCCCCGAGATGCTGAAAATTTTTGAGACGGGCCGCAAATCCTCGCTGGAAGAGATTCCTTTTCACTGATGTGAAGCTTTTTATGGTTCAACAAGTTCATAACACCCAAAACGATAGAATATGGTCTGTGGACGCTTCAAGCACCTCGGCAATTGCTGAACATCGCTAATACCCAAAGTCGATCATGGTCTGGGGTGGAATTTGCGCAAGTGGTAAAACACCTTTGGTTTTTGTGAAAGAGTACGTTAAAATCAATCAAAAAGTGTACCAGAGGGACATTATTGAAGCTGTTGTACTTCCGTGGGACCAAAAGCATTTCGTAAATGCAAATTGGACGCTTCAACAAGACTCTGCACCAGTTTGCAAGGCCAAAAAGACACAAGAGTGGTGCAAGGCGAATTTTCCAGACATGATATCATCTGAAGAATGACCACCCTACACGCTGGCTCTCAATCCCATGGATTACAGTGTATGATCCATTTTAGAGTCCAGGGCCTGCACTAAACCATTCAAAACTTTGGACTCCCTAAAGCAATCACCGCTGCGGAATGGGGTATATTAAAGGTAAAAGACTTGAGATCCATAGTTGAAAATTTCTGCAAGTGTTTGTGCCTCTGCAGTGCTGCAAAAGGTGGTCACTTTGAAACCAATAAAATTTATTTATTAGTACAAGTGTGGTCTTATTATTATTTGTTATATTTTCTTATTTGTTAATTTTTTATAAAGTTATATAAAAAATTGTTTGTCCGAGTTTTTTTTGCCGCACCCTGTACATATCTATGTAAATAAAATGTACTCTTATAAACTAAATTTTGTTGAATATATGTTTTTTTCTTTGCAATATCCTTTAACAAAATATTTCAGTTCCTCCCAGTTTCATGTTTAACGAATTTTACTGTATACGCAAAATATAATTTTCAAAGTTTTTTATCGATGTTTCTGGCCAAAATTATTCCCTTTTATTTCATTTATAAAAGTTAAACTTACTTTTGATCAAAATTTTAAAAAAACATTACGAATGACAAAAGAAATGAAATCTGTTTCAGTCGCGTAAAATTTGATAACTGGAGTTTAAATCTAAAACACGATAAGAGAGTTATGTTAATTTAAAATTAGAACTTTTATTTCAAACTTTTTAAAATTTTGACCAGTGTAAAGGGGCCAATGCGTGTTAAATCTTTCCTTATCAATAAAATAAGATGCAACCTGGCACCTAAATTTCAGTTCTCACTAGGACAATTAAGTTTTGTTGTATTTGAACTGGTGTTTAGAGCATATAAGAGTTGACTCTATTTCAGAAACATGAAAGATAACGTAGTGTAGTGATACCTCAGTGTAGTCAGCTCTTGAACAAATCCAACTCCATACACGTTGTGTTCAAATTTAAAACGTTTTGTTTCAATATAATAATTATCAATGAAATTTTGGCAAAATAGCTGAATGTCAAATATTTTGCAAAGAGGTACCACCTTAACAAAGTTGCAATAGCACTTTCTGAAAAACCCAGACAATGTGCCATTTTCAAAACATTAGGCCGATGCAAAATTTTTTGGAAAGAGTGTTAGCTCAGATCCAGACTGATAATCCTTCAAATTAAGCTGCACTGCTTTTTTATTAGTTATTGCTAAATTAATTATTTAATGATAAATTCGCAGATTGTCTGTTTTCTTGTGAATAAAACTGGATTATCCTTGTAAATTATTTATCGAAAAAAGAAATTAAAAAAAAAAAAAGATCTTACCCAGGAGAAAAAAAAGTTTTATACTTGAAAAATTCCGTGCAACACCGGGCTGAACGGAGGAAAAAGAAACGTGTCTGATAAAGAAAAGAAGTGGAAGAAATTTCGGAAAAGAGAATTCAAATGACATAAATATGGAAATCACTTACATCGCGCATACACACACACACACCCAGAAGAGCTGGCCTCCAAGAAAGAAAGAGAAAAAATTTTACATAGGGATAAAGTTATACCCATGGAAAACCCCAATGCAACAACGGGCTAAACGAAGAGGATACGGACCCGTCCGATGGGGCAAAGTGGTGGAAAAAAACTTTTAAAAAAAAGGAATTTTAATACCATTGGTATAAAAATCAGATACACACCAGGAAGTGCTGACACTAAGAGAGGAAGGGGAAATTTCCAAGGCAAAAAGCTGCACACTTGAAGAAGCCCGTGCAACGCCGGGCTATGCACCTAGTTAGTATTAAGCAGTATTTAAAACGAATTTTACATTACCTCATCAAGGTATAGTATGACAATAACAATTGATTTTTCCATGGAAAAAATTGATAATTTTCACTTTATTACTTATGTGAATCCTGTTTGGTATAAGTTCAAAGATCTTCAAAGGATTAACCACATTTACCGATATACTGCAATGCTAGATAATTATCAATTAATATAAACATTATTTTGTAATGTAAGTTTTGGAGTATACCGCTAAAGTAAATGTTATAAGTTCTTCTCTGATGTCTTCCTCACTAAAATCCTTCGTTTGAAGATGGTGCTCCAGTAGTATATCCATTAGCGAGCTTCTCTTGCCTTCGCCAATGCTTAGTTCTCCATTGAGATAACGTTTCTTCTTTTCTTTTATAATCTAACAAGAAGGGAATATAGATATTAAGATGTTTGAAAAGACAGTCTTAAATTTCTGGTTATTCTCTACAATTTTAGAAATGTCTTTGATTCCACAAATTTCCTTTTAAGTAAATCTATTACTCCATTTTCAAGATTCGACTAACTGTACGTACCAAAGAATTTTCCCTTTTAACAATTGAGTGCTTTTCCGTTATAAATTTTCCGCACATTTTTTTACGCCGAATTGGTGTATTTTGGCTTGTTCCTTTCGGTGAAATTAGGCTTTCCTTTTACTATTACCATCGCCAAAACGAAAGAGGAGCCAAACTAGTGATCCATTGTTCCCAGAAAATTCGTGTGGCCGCGGTAGCCGAGTGGTATAGGTATCGGATCGTGGCTTGCCTTGTCACGAGTTCCAGCCCAGTACTACTAAAGACCCGCCGTGTAGGGCAGCGATGCACGCTAAATCTGTCGAGAGCTGAAACGTTCTCCCGTTGGTGTGGTAGTTATTAGAGGGGGTGCCAGCTCAGGTGTCGTCCACGTCACTTGACCAAGGTTTAAAATTACGTGGTCTGTCGCCAAAAGCCCTCGTGTAGCTGAATAGTGCGACGTTAATATTCAATCAACGAAAAACGAAAGTCAAAACGAAAATGGCGCCGAGGTATGGTTATAATGGAATAGTACCAGAAATGAACTTTAAGCAATGATTTAATCGTATCGTTCATTATGAATTAATTCGTCTAATAATTAAAAAATATACATTAAAACCTATCAAAACGTCAAACTAATTAAAGGTACTCTTATATCAAGTCACTGACGAACTTTAACGAATTTCAACAAATATTTGCTTGCTTTGGAAAGTGTTAAGTTGGCATAAAACAGGTTGCCACAGTTCGTCAAATCGTTGGCGATTAATCTCTGGCAGGAGATAATCTTTACCAATAAATTGAAGGCAGTTGTTACCAAGACCGCTTTTCCGCTTAGGCAAGCTAGGCACGTGCCTAGGATGCAAGAGATTTGGGGGCGGAAAAAATTGGAGGGCGAAAAAGAGAAAAAAATAGTTACAGTGAACACCATCGCCTAGCGAGTCATGAGAGAAGCATTTCTGCCCTAAAGATCTACATTGAAAAAGGAAAGGCTGAACAGTCTGATGTTGCTATGCTCTCAAGATATTACAATTGGAATGGATTACAATGATGTAATTAATGATTTTGCATGATCAAAGCTCGAAGAAAAGTTTTGTTGACTGTGACTCAACCAAGAATACGGATGTCTAAAAATAAAGGATAGTAAAGTAAATTCAGATTTACAAAAAAGATGGGTGGTTGGTCCGTGAAGCCGTAAGGTAAGAAATGAACAAATGTGGCCAAATCCTGCCACTATCCTTTCCTTACGGCTGCCTATTGCCAGACCAGGACATGGCGAGTCCATATGGGGTGGATCAGTGCCCTTTTTACCCTCCCTGGCGCCCTAGACACTTCAAACTGTTACGTCTCCCCCCACACACACTATTTCCAGAGAGCCCCCTCCTTTTGTTTTTACCTTGCCAGTTTTGGTTCGAGAGAGATATTCCCTTAACTCTCTTACTGTATTTTCTTTCTTTGTGTTTGCTCTTTGGGGATAGCCTTTCTATTATTCAACAACTATGAACCCGTCGTATCCCGGACTGGCATCCGGCAGCAAAAGGAAAGGATAGGCGCATGGTTTTGCCACTCTTGTTCATTTTTTGCCTTACGACATCGCGGACCACCCACCCTTTTGTCAATTAACACAGTAAATTTATGAAATCATTTGCAATTATGCGAGAGTGTACATTATTGTATGAACTGCTATCAACTTGTTAATATCATGACTTATCGCTTTACTATCTATTACTTTTAGACATCCTCATTCTTTGTTGAGTCACTGTCATTGTACTGGTACAACGAAGATTTTCTTGAGCTTTGATCGCTGCTAAGTAGGTAATGACACGATTGTAATCAATTTACATTGTAATATCATTTTGAGTGCAGAACAATATCAAACTGTTAAGCTTTTCATTTTCCATAGTTCCACGTACATACTGATAAGAGGTTGGCTGGCTGAAGACCTCCGTTCTTTTCGTAATTTCTATATCCTCCCTTTTCGGCAGGATGTTGTTACATTCTTTTGAACTGGGGGCGCGTCTTTACACACCCAAGACACCCCGATGGCACCCCCAGGTCGACGGACTCATAAATTTATTTAAAATTGTAACTTGGTGCTCTAGGGCTCAGCCAATCGGAGGCACTAACAATTAGTGCAGCGCAGGGTTATTTGAGGTGAACAGGCCGGCTTTAAAAAGTGGCGCGCGACAATTATCGAGAGACCTCCTTGTTTCTTAATTGAAGTTGAAATGTAACTAAATTTAACTCTTAACAAAATCGACCCTGTGGACCCCGTAGACCATGTCAATGACCAGCCATTTCCAGCCTCTCCCGTTTCAGACCACTGATATAAAGATGAGTGTATTTTATTTAATGAATTCTTTACGCAATTAGAATGTTCAAATTTAATCCTATCCATAAAATAAATTTAATTCTTAATTTAAATCGGAGTTTGTATACTTGAGTTAATTTCTTGTCTCTCAGTCCATGACCATCTAAATTTGAGGAACTAAGAACCTCGGGAAAGACTAGTTTACATCAAAATGAATATTAAGTTGGAGTGAGTTAGTGAAAGAGTCAAAATTAACGTCGCACTGTTCAGCCACACTAGGGCTTTTGGCGTCGGACCTCGTAATTTTGAGTGGTGGTCAGATGACGAGGACGACACCTGAAATAGTAAGTTCGAGAATCGCATCAATACACAAACAAACACAACGCATATATGATTCGCTAGGCGATGAACCTTTCGCTCTGTAATTTTTATTTTTTTCTCCTTTTTCGCCCTTCAATTTTTTGCACACCCAAATCTTTTGCGCCCTAGGCACGTGCCTAATGTGCCCAAGCGGAAAAGCAGCCCTGCGGGGGATAATAGAAACTCTCCAAAGAGAAAAAACAAGGAAAGGGGAAAGAGAACGAGAGTTAAGGGAAAATCCCTCCCAAACCGAAATTGGCAAATAACTGAGGGAAAGGTGGTGCTCTAGAAACAGTGAGGGAGGAGAAAGGGTAAAAATTCGGATTTAGGTCTCCGAGGAGATTAAAAACTGCCCTGGGTGTTAATATACAACTAATACCTTATCTTTTTCAAAATACGAATGTTGAAAATTCTAAATTAAGCTTTAATTATATAAATGTTTGGATACGCTTTAATTTTTAGGTTGGGGAAAAAGAAATCCATTATTTTTGCATGAAATTCAAGACTTTATTTAACATGTTTCGGATTGTCCGATTTGGGTCAAATATGTACCGTTTTGTTGTATAATTTGTTGCCATTTATAGGTAGCTTCATAATGCCTCTCTATAGAAGTCGGGATCCTTATTGGTGAAAAACTCTAGTAATCGATTTTCACAATCTTCTCTTGATCCTAATTTCTTATCCCTCAGGAAGTTTTGAAATACTAGAAAAAGGTGGTAATCGCTTGGTGCCAGGTCCGGACTATATGCTGGATACATTAAAACTTCCCAACCAAGCTCCCAGAGTTTCTGGCGAGTCACTACAGACCTTTGTGACCTGGAGTTGTCCTGATGGAACACAACACCTATTCTGTTGGCCAATTCTGAACATTTCTGGTCAATTGCTAGCTTCAAACGGTCCAGTTGTTGACAGTAGAGATCTGAATTTAGTGTTTGGCCATGCAGAAGCAACTCATAATAAATGATTCCTTTCCAGACCCACCAAATACACAGTAGAACCTTCCTGACTGTTAGTCCTGGTTTGGCCACCGTTTGAGCTGCTTCACCGCGCATTGACGACGATCGTTTTCACACAATATTGTCGTATGTGACCCATTTCTCATCCCAGTCACCGTCCGCTTAAGAAATGGGTTGATTTCATTCCGTTTGGCCAAGGCTTCACAGATGAAAATTCGATCCATCATCTTTTTTGGTGTTAATTTGTGTGGCACCCAAACATCGAGCTTCTTTTTTGAATCCAAATTTGCGCAAATGGTTTAAAACTGTTTTATGGTCTATCTATAGCTCCTGGGCGATGCTACGACTATTAACATGCCAGTCAACTTCGATTATTTCTGGAATTTTATCGACATTTTCGACGATGGGCCTGCCTGTGCGAGGTGCATCTTTAACATCAAAAATACCTGAACGGAATCGACGAAACCAAAATTGCACGTAATTAGCTGTTACAGTATCGGCACCATGAACACCATTCACAATTTCAGCCACCTGGCTTGCATTTTCGCCTTTATCAATTGATTAATTGATTGATTGAATATTAACGTCACACTGTTCAGCTACACAATGGCTTTTGGCGACGGACCACGTAATTTTGAACCATGGTCAAATGACGTGGACGACACCTGAGCCGGCACCCCCTCTCCTAACTACCACACCACACCAAAGGGAGGACGTTTCAGCTCTCGACAGATTTAACGTGAATCGCTGCCCTACACGGTGGGTCTTTAGTGGTACATGGGCTCGAACTCGTGACGGCAAGCCACGGTCCGATACCTATACCACTCGGCTAATGCGACCTTCGCCTTTATCAAAGAAAAACTGTAAAATGTACCGAATTTTCTCCTTGGTGACACCCTGTAACTCACGAATGAATGGACCAAACAAAAAAAGCAAAATAATTTTTTTAGTGTGAAATATCATCTTGACAACGAGCATAAATTTGAAATTTTTTGACCGATACTTTACGAGATATCGACACTACAGCCATCTACCGAAAAAATAATGGATTTCTTTTTCCCCAACCTAATGTATTAATGTTTGGATATACTTTTGTCTTAGAGGTAATACTAGCAAACATGGTTTTTTGATGAGAACATTCGGTTGAAAAGAAATATAGAGGGTAGGTTGATGATATTTTAACAACTTTTAAAATAGAAAGGCAGAATGCTTTATGGCTCACCAGGATAACTCAATATTCCAATGGATTAATCAAAACTTTTTGTCACAATAATTTTGATAACGAATTAAAAAATTTCTAGATGTCAGGTGAACCTTACCAGGGATGTCTTAAGACTCTTTAAATACCTAGGCCAGAGAAATCTTAAGAGTTTTTGAGGCCCTGAGCCCCTTTGAAAAAATAGGCCCTACCTGAGATCTTTAAAAGTAGACAGTATATGGTATGCATTGTCAAATATTCGTTTAAACGGTCATTTGAAACAAATAAATGTGCACGACTCACAATCCTCAAAACCTAGGCACAAACCGACTCAACCAATGGCCGCATTTCGACTAAATGAGTTGAATGATTGCTTATGGTATTAGGCCTAGGCTTAGGGACAGTGGTCATCACGCAGTAATAATACAGTCTTACCACTTTTGCCAGTTGATATGCAGTTCGAAATTCCCTGTTTTTGGAAAATATATACAGTAATGATATTTGACCACATTTAAATCATCTGGATCATGATCTTATAAAGAAGTTGTCGAGAACGAAACAAGGCCCTGGCCCAGTTGGCCCATGCTTCAAGAGACGTCCCTGCCCTTTATACTTATCTTAAATAAAAATTTCTATGAATTCTTGGGGTGAAATGAGTAACTGCCTTTTAAAAGCTAGTAAAGTTGAAAAGAAAACCATTACACATAAAAAAGTCGACAAAACGTTTTGTTTTGTCAGTGGATTTTTTTTAATCAATAATTTTATTAATCTCAAGACTAATTTTAAAAAAAGGAGTTTGTTAATTATTTTCATTATATTCTTATTTTAGTAAAGGAAGTTTATAATTAAAAGGAATAAACCTGTATAAAAACTTTATTTGTAAAAAGTAAATTTGTTTTATAAAATACTGAACTTGGTTTTCTAAGGATAAAATAAGAAAAGAAAGCTCTAATTTAGTTCTAAAATAATTAAATTGAATATAAAAAAACCCAGATGAAGCTCAGTGGCCGAGTGGTAGTGCATCGTGCTTTCACACCACATGTCCGAGGTTCAAACCTCGGCTGGGCAAGGTGGACACGGCCTTTCATCCCTTCAATGGGTCGATAAATGAGTACCAAGCTTGCTTGGGAGCTTAAAACTCAAAGTTTCACGTCAGACTGACCACCTGACCGGAACATCTGCTCATGCACCTCAGGGCCCAAGTCATGGGCTGTTGCGCCACTGAGTTAAGTAAAAGCCCGGATATTGTACTTACTATATAAATATTATTTTTAAAAAACTGTTAAATACATCAAAATAAAACAAATCCTTAAATAATCATATTTTGTTTGTATAAATCTCATTATATAATTTTGTTCATCTATGGATTTTTGTATGGTATTTATTCTCGCTCTTCTTTCCAAAAGGTGCGTTATCATTTTGAAAAATTAAACTGTTTTTTCATTATTTTTTTAATTTGCACTTGTTTGAAAAATTTCATGATTGAACTCTGAAATGTTTCTGTGAGTATTTGAAGAATAAGATCCTTCTTTATATTTCCCTTATAATATTTTTCCTTATACAATAACATTGTTGGGGACATTTTACCTATTTCTTATACATATTACAAATTATGTTAAAATAGTTTATTATACCGAGTGTCCATAATTAAACTTGAAATTTTACGAGCAGTCTGTAGAAAAAACTATACTGCAGAATTGCATGAAAATTGTGTAATGGCATAAGGAAATTATAGGAATTTTTATCGAGGGAAAGCAAAATAATGATTTTAAAATACCACCCCTAGGTGGCGTATCATAGCTTTATTGAGAAGAAATAATCTACAAACGTTTGCAAAACAAGCTCAATATGCTGTCCTCGATTGTCTGCTACCATTTGGAAGCATAAAATCGCATTTTCGACTGTTGAAAGCAACATGAACTAGGGAATGTTATGCACACGATGCTTCTAAGTTTTCTTTAAAGTCGAATAGAGATGTGATGGGATCACGGTTGATCATAGCCTTGAGGTATCCTCACAGACAAAAGTGGCAAGGATTTAAGTCGAGGGATTCATGAGGTCAAGCTGTAGGTTGCCACGGACGCACAGGATTACTATGGTTACGACATTTGCATATGCCAATAGTTAACATTGTATAACGCCATCTAGTGATGGTTTTGAACTCATTGTTTTTTTTCCCTCGATGAAATTCCCCTCATTTCCTTCTGCTATTACCCAATTTTGATGCAATTCTGCTGCATAGTTTTTGCTACAGACTGCTCGCAACTTTCGTTTAATTATGGACACCTGGTATACTTTCTGATACTTTAACCACTTGATTATAAATAATACACTTTAATCTACAAGAAATGCTGCTTTACGTATTATTTTAAAATTATCTGATACCTTAAAGGAAAAGTATAAAATAGTTAAAAAAAAATTCTGTACTCTAATATATATTTTCTATAATACAATAATCAAACAACTTACTGTTTTGAGAAATCTTCTCCAACTTTTAAATATCTTTTCATTTCTCTTCCTTTGCTCGTGAGACCGTAAATAAAATCTGACCAATGGAGACAATTGCCTATTCTTTCAACAATCAATTCCATACCTCTGAGGAAAAACACTTGTTATAGCTTAATCACTTTGAATTCCATGTTTTTGTAAATCAGCCTTTTGTGTGTTGTGAGCAAGGTAATGAAGCATGATTATTAACAAAAAACTTTATTCCCAGGGACATATTAAGGCCCTGGGTTCCTACTCAAAAGTAGGCCCTGGGCCCCTACACAACTGGAGACCCCTCCTATGACCCTTAAAAGTAGACCGTACATAGCATGCGTTTTCAAATACTCGTACAAACAGTAACCCGAAACAAATAAATGTGCATGACACAGTCACTCAAACCGACTCCACTGATTACAGCCTTTTGACTAAATGAGTAATGATGGTGCATGGTGGTAGGCCTAGGCCTATACGTGGACGAGGGTCATTACATGTAGCCAATTATATGATCCGAAGTTCCCAGTTTTTAAGAGAATACAATCTGAAATAACATTTGACCGTTGAAATTATTCGAATCGGGCTGAGTCGAGAACGAGATGAGGCCCCTCATTGTGGCCGAGGCCCTGGGCCCGGTCCTGGTTGGCTCATGCCTTAAGACGTCCCAATTTATATTCCATGATATTACAACCAATACTGAGTTAGATTATTACCTTCATCAGAGAGGAATTCTGGGAAGACAGGAGAAATGTCAGAAGAAATTTCTACCGACCAATGAAATGCAATAGGACTGTTCTAGCAGCCAATACTAAGGCGTAAAGATCAAGAAGCTCCGATATTTTAATCGTGCACTACAAGTTAAAAGATTCTATTTAAGGCTCTTGTCTAACGGCCATTTTGAATTAATGAGCGATAAACCTATGAGAATTCTGTTTTCCTACCCAAGCCTGGACTAGTGCATCAATTTAAATGGTGTTACTTACATCCGAAAAAGGAGAAAGGAATGAAGATTTCTTTGAAAATTACATTTTTCCACTGAATTCTAAAAGTATTTGTAATACTATCAGAATTCAGTGGAAAAATGTAAGGATTTGGCAACGGTCGGGACTGGCATTTCACACCTCTCAAGGTCGCCTTAGGCGGGAAACGAGAAGCTGTAAGATAGAAGGCGGAAAGACGAGCAGTAGCGGAGGGAAAGGAAGACTCTTGACACATAGAATGATGATCTAAATTAGTCTTTATTTATGTTTGTTTTGTGTTGTGCCCATTTAATGAATGACATTTAAATATACTTGCGACAAAATAATTGTTCTTTGACTACATGTAAAAATATTAGCATTCCTAATCATTCCATATCTTCGATAGGAAAAAAGAATTCAATGTTTTATATTATTTTTTATGTTCATCTTAAGGATTCATTTGTGGGTCTTTAGATCTTTAATAAATATTTAGAATTATTTTCAAATATTGGAGGTGAAATTCAATTTCGTGTATCTGCATTAAATGTAAGCATATTTAAGGGCTTATCACACGTATACGTATTTGGAGCAATTTTTCTTCCAAGCAACCATTTTGAACAATTACTACCCAGTTAAAATAGCAATGGGTTCGAACAACTTTTCCTAATGAGCTGAAGAAATTGCTCGAATTTAAGATAGCTCGAAATTCTAGCCAATGGGGTTCTTCATCTCTCTACGTCATAAACAAGATGGTGGTAAAGATGGAAGCCTCGTCTTCATCAAACGCATCAGAAATGGTGTATAATATTTTAAACACAAAGGCGCTCCGTTTCTGTTTACGACCGTCAACAAAAGCGCGGGCGGAATAAAAGAGATAATATTGGATGATCGTTTTCCGAAACAGAAAAATCAGCGAGTAACTTTTCAGTGTAAGGATAGGGTGCGGATGACGTCAGAGCGTATTGTTTTGCTTACGGAAACCCTTCACCCTCATAACTGCTCGAAACGGTTGTTCGAAAGAGACTCGAGTTGTGCCGAGACATGAGTGGGTGATAAAGCCTTCTGGCGTAATTATTCAGAATGGGCTGTAGCGAACATAAGAACACGGTTGATTTCGTCCGGGACGAAATAACTAATAAAGATTTCCTTGGATCGTAGGAAGCAGAAAAAGGCTTCGAGAAACCCATTCCACCTTCATTCCAAGTTGCTCTTTTTATCGCAAGCGTAGTTCAAACTCCCATTCGAAGCCGTGTTAGATAGTGAGCTCAGAGTGAACCTATTTCAGAGACATGCAAGGTGAGATAGAGATGCACGTAAGAGGGTGTGACATCTCACGCGTCCTTTCTCTAACATAACCTTTGACGGCCACGATTAATGGCAAATCTTTTCCAACCCAAATCCAAGAAGTGAAACGAAGGATAGATGCAAATAAGATAACCTTTAAGAGGACAGAAGTTTTAGTGAGCGCGATGGCAATTTAGAGAAAGTTCAGTTCAGAGAAGATAGAAGTGTAAATTGACAGCTTACCTAAGAATCACGAAAATCTCGCCATTCATCCAAGGTACATACCATTGTACGCCAGCTTAGAGGAATATCTGAAGTGGATTGGACGTTGCGTAGAAACCAAGGTAGGAAGATTATATTCTGAATGCGAATATATTATTGATTGAGAGTAGGCGGATATAGTATAATTATATTGATAAGTGATCTAATTGGGGATCTGTGTTAATTCAGACTACGTGTTTTGGTTATTCTCACTTAATATAAGTTTGTTCCATATCTAAGTAATTTAATTAAATTTTAATAAAAGTCATTAAGAATTCTAAAATGTCTCATCATTTCGAGAATCCCACACCTCTAACTTACGCTGAAACCCACGATATGGTCAACGAAAATTGACCATGTCGCAACAGTTCGAAATTTGCTTAAAGCTACACACGCTATCCTACAAATCTCAAATATACCAATTTTATTTTATTTTTATTATTTTTATTTATTTATTTTATTTTTGCATTTTCTTACGGTTTATATTGAGAAGCTTGCCATCAGATCTGTTAACAAATTAGTTTTTAAGATATTTGAAGTTTTCTGAGATATGGTTTCGGTTTCATTTTAAAGCATTTTTCCACTCTTAAATTGAAGTACAGTCGAACCTCTATATAACGAACCTCTGTATTGCGAATTTTTCTGTACATACAACTTTTTCCGGGAACCTTGAACATTTCACGATTTTCTTCGTAAAATAACTTCTCTATAGCAAAGTGCATTTTCCATATAACGAACTTTTTCTTTTGTGATTCAATTTTTGTTCTCCCTTTTTTAAAAATATTTCTGAAAAAATTTCAAGTTATTCTCTCTTTAACACATTTTATGGTGGTCATAAATCTTGAACTAGTTTTATAAGATCCTAACTCGCCGAGAGCGATAGGGTTCTGGACGTTTCTTTCAAGAAGTGCAACCCTTAACCCCCATTGCCTAGTTCACTAGAAACATCTTCGATATCCTTTTTCACCCTCCGTGGAGTTGTCCCGTGTCCCCGTTTCTAATTGTAAAATAATGTATGTTTAATATTACTTGTATGCCTTAAATTATAAATGTCCTTAAAATTCATTAGTTTTAGCATAAATTTATTTTCTTAATATAGAAAATACAGTGAATTCTTCGACATTCTTTTTTCTTTTGTTTTCCTTGCAGTTTTTCTCTTTCTTTTTTGATGGGTACGATATATACAATAAACATATATTAATTTTAAAAAAAAGGTGTGAAAAATTACTTTTTTAATATATAGTATTTATCAATTTAAAATTTGTTTTATGTGGTTTTTATAAAGTATATTAAACCTCTATATAACGAATTTTCCATATAACAAACTTTTTTTCCGGGATTTAGCGACTTCGTTATATAGAGGTCCGACTGTAGTCAAAAATAATTTTGAGTACAATCAACTCTTTCAATGTGTAATGATTATTAATTTCAATTTTCCTTACTAAAATCATTTCTGCTTGATTATGATTTGAGTTTTTGGAGTTCTCATAGTACTTAATTTAGATTGATTTCAAGGCCAATTTCTGTTTAAAAAAATTGTTTATACAACTTAGAAGCTTTATCGTCAATTTTTTCCAGTTGAAAAATTGCCATGCCCAAAACGTTCTCAGGTTGCTATGAGAAACAATATTTCGAAGGGATGGAATACCACTGAAATTGATAAATCTAAAAACGCCCTCAGTTGATACTTCAATTAGACTTCCAAATACAAGTATTGTAGATAAAACTGAATATTTCCATCATGTACCTAACTCCATTACACTAAACATACTGTAGTAGTATATTATAGTATTTTAAAAACGTGCCACAAATACTCAAACTTGCTAAACTGCCCCAATTTAAAATTGAAAAAAATTAAATTTTATGTACAAACCACCTGGCGATTTTTAGCTTAACAGGCATTATTCGTGTGTACATAAATAATTTGTGTTTCAAAACTTTTGTGAAAATACTAGGTTAACAGGAATAATCTGTCGTCGTACTAAATACTATCAATACTATGTAAACATATATTTTGAATTAAAAATTTTTTCAGTTATAATTAATTAAAAATGTTTCGATATAGAACATAAGTTGAAAAATAACATATTAAAAAATTAAAGCTGTACAGGCATTATAGTTTTTTTTCCAACACAAACTTTAAATGCGTTTTTTTCGGACTTTTAGTTTTGACGATTTAAGTGTTAAAGGCCCTAAGGCCTTTTTCTGTTCAAGATAGAATTTAAAATTTTTTTGTATGTACTCCAAACGGATGCTCTATAAAATTTATAGATTTAAGGCTGCATCTGTTGTTTTTTTAAAAAATGTTTTTAATAAAAAAAATTACTTTTATTGTTAAAAATTTTTGAAAAAGGTTCCTGTGAAATTTTAAAAGAGAATTTTACTTCAGCATATTTTTTGCTCATTTTTTTAACTGTACTGCTGATAGATACATTTTTGAAAGTAAACATGATATTCTTCGTATGCTTTCTAAAGATTTTTTCCCCAAAAAATTATGATAATTATATAACGCATTTTAGAAACTTTTTTAATTATTTGTTCAGACTTTGCAAAAATTTAAAATAATGTTTAACCACTTTCAGTTAACCCTTTATCTACCGACGGTACTTAAATACCTCTCACTTTAAAATTACATGAAAAACCCCTTTTTTGCGAATACTCTGGCGATATTTTTCAGGAATATTTTTTAAATCCACTCTTCCAAGATTTTGGCGTGAGGAAAATATTAACGTCGCACTGTTAGCTACGGAGAACTTTTGGCGACGGACCACAAATTGTGAACCATGGTCAAGTGACGTAGACGACACCTGAGCTGTCACCCACTCTCCTAACTACCGCACCACACCAAGAGGACGTTTGTGCTCTCACAAATTTAACCCCAATCACTCCCCTCACGGCAGGGTCTTGGTGTATTGGCTCGAACTGGGACAGGGACAGCAACGATTGATACCTTGACCACTCGACCACGCCCCAAGATATATGGCAGCATAAGATCTATGATGAAGTATTTTATAGGGAAAGTGAATATTTATGCAGAAATTGCGTTTCAGCAGAATTTGATTGGTTTGCGAAGATTGTCATTTTGTTCCGAAAAAGTAGTTAATGTCAAAGGAAAAGTGTCTTATTTTTTGTTTGTTATAATGAGACCTTAGAAAAGCTGATTTTCTATTTATTTTAAGTGTAACACTGTGTAAAATTTAAAATTTTAAAGGTTGAATATTTTTTAATTAATTATAGCTCTAACAGATTAAATTTCCCAAATTGAGTATTTTGTTTATGTATATGCTTCTTAATTTTTTCAATGTAGTAATTAAAAAAAAATATTGGATGAAAAACTGCAGTAAATCATATCGGTAGATAGGGTTAAGTAAATGATAAGAGAATAAACTTATATAATGTCTTATTATAAAGTTCTAAGATAGATTTGAAGTAATGAGCCACAAATTTCTTTTTCAGTTAACTGAATCTTGCAGTGGATATACTGTACATCCGGGACAAAGGAGCAAAAGTTCAACCCATTTTCAAGACTGTATGTCCGGAATTGTTTCCCAGAAAAAAAAATAAGAGTATATACCCTGTTCCTAGTTGTATAACATTTTTAAAAACATCTACTACGAAGTTTATGGCAAATCATAGGGGCGCGTGGCATCGCTTATCTATGAGGTCGACAAGGCAATTCTGCAGCCTAATATCTCATTGTATACGTCAAGTTTATAAGAAGGATAGAAAACTGATAACATATCGCCGATGCTTTTGAAGTTCAGGAAAGTAAACGAAAGCTTTTAAAATCTGACAAGGTGCGAATGTGCATCTCTCGTTTGAAAAGAGGTTCGCGATCAAACGGTAAAACAATCCACGTTCATGAGTACTAGATTTAGTCCTAAGCCATCACAACAATCATAGGACAACAGGGTATCCAGTATATTGATCTTTAAAGACATAAAACTGTTATAGGATTGCCCTATTTCGTATAGACTTTTGAAGCGCTAGGTTTCATCCCAACATACTGAGGGACAGTGGCGTAGCTAGGTATCCAAAGGCCCTGGACAAGAAAAAATAGAGGTCCTATCTTGGTTGGGCTTTATTAAGATAAAAATATTTTGGGTTATTTAAATATACAAGCTATACTTTATATATATATATATATACGTCAGCTCTTTATCGTGCTTTTTCAAAATATAGAAACGCAACTTACATACTCTTGTATATTATAAGTTAATATGCTGAGAAAAATAATACATAATTATTATACGTTTTTAAAAACCTCTGCTAAAAAAAACTAATGGGAGTAGGAAAGATTAACCAGTCTACTGCAGATACGAGTAGATTGGGAAATACTGAAACAGGAAAATATTATATGAATCATATTGTTATTCAAAATAAAATGACCAAGAAGAAATAGCTTCCTATGTAGGTTTTTTGAGATGTATGGTTAGATTTTTTATGGAACTTGAAGTTTACTTTCAAATAATAGAAAAATGAAAAAAATTTAAAAATAATATAAACATTTCAAAAGGCAAAGTTCGCTACACCATACAAGCAAAAGAAAGAATTTAGGGGAATTCCCTACAAGTGCTCGAAATTACTCTTTCAACTGAGTTACCCTGATTACAGGTTGTTGCAACCTTTTATATTTACATCTTAAATGTGGGAGAAATTATCACAAGTTCGGCTTGCTTCGTGGTCAGGGTCCGAGGGCCCTCTTAAGCTTGAGGGCCCAGGTGCGCGGCACCCCCTAGCCCACTGGTAGCTACGCCACTGCTGAGGATCAACAAGACTGACGTATTGGTAAGTGTATTTACTTGCCTTCCTGGTGGAAAAGGGGTATTCTTGAGGGGGATAGTGGGAAGATTGTAGTGAGTTATCTAGCGTGGATTCTCTCTTAAATTAATATGGAATAATATTTTTTGATGTTTCACTTGGTTTACATTCGTCGCGAAGATGTGCAGCGTCAGCAATTGGCACGGTGTTATCCCCCATGACCGTAACGTGAGGCTCCAGGTTGCCATCATCACTCATCAACAAATCAAGAGATTTGGTTTTAGGGTTATACCCTACTCTTCTTATTCTTCAGACATAGCATCTATTTATTACTCGCTTCGTATGTTGACCATTTCTTTCATCTAAACTATATTTGATGATTTTGCTGTTGTGAAATCTGCCATCCAGAACTTCTCAGTTCATATCTCAGGACTTTTACAGACGCCGGTTTATCCATTGGGCGCTTGGGGCTTGCACCCAGTGGCCCGGATAAACTGGACTTAACCAGATTTTTTGGTCATAAATTTCGATCCTCCAGTGCCAAGGGGGCCTGTACATCTTCTACGTCCAGGGTCCGAAATAAGCTTAAATCTGCACTGGATTCATCATCTGCAATACTACAGCAATGGTGGCCACCTACATGTTCCATGGATATATTTAAAACATTTTTGAAATATTAACACTTTTTCTTCAAGTAAAAGTACAACTGTTAAAATAATGGATTGCATAAAATTATGTATTAAGCCTAAAAGTTTGGATTTCGAGCTTCAGTCTAACGAAAGAAAATTTACTTAATGATAAATCAAACCGGTATTTGAAATTGTTGAAAATACTTCACAGATGAAGAATAATGCGCGGCACATGGAATATTTCCCTAGTATTAGAATGGCTGACAAGTAATGGATTATTTCACATATTAATTATTTCACAGGTTAAGTCTTTTTACACGAGAACATTTCACAAGAGTACGTTACAGTTACAATTACAGTTTTTTCTGGAATATGGAGCAAAGAAGGCTATTTTCACCCACAAGAGTATGTATTTACATTCTGAAAAAAATACACGATGACTGTTGCCTCAAGTCTTCTAAATAGAAATAGTTCGCTACAACAGCTCTACCTAACGGCGTTTAAGATTCGACACTTCTGGTTTTTACATTTTGTACAATGCACGAGACAAATAAAAAAAACTATCAAGATATTGAAAAAAACTCTAGTTTCATACCACATATTATATCCATTGTACAAAGTGATAAGAGTAAATCGATATTGGTGTAATCTTTGTCTGTTTCTTCCTGCAATCGCTTTACCAAAATAACAGCCTCTTTGTTCATGACTGTCACGAAACTTCGCAGAAGATCCGAATGGAAACATGGAACCAGTAGCTTTCGCCGAGATTTCCACTTTTCAGCGCCACTGGAGAAAAAAAAGATTAAAATACTCGTATACTAAATTAACTTTAAAGAGGTTCTTTCTTCGAGTATTATCAATCTTGACAATGTTTTACTTACCTGATCTGTAAAGAAAAATCAATTTAAATTTATTTTTATCATAACAATAAAATTATAAGCATTAAAATTTTTTTTAAAAGAGTTTACTGCTAATATTTATTTTCAAGCTGTTTTGATGTATGTCTTGATGACGTTAAATGACAATAGAATAATTTTGTAACTCTTTAATTTTGAAACAATCGCTATTATTAAACTGTTTTTTTAATCCTGTAATGAAAAATATGGAAAGCTTTGAAGCTCCAAGAAAAATTACATAACATTTCTTAAGAACTTTTGTTATCATGAATTTAAAACTTTATAGTTGAATGAATGTACAGTCTGAACTACTACAAATAAATATTCCATGTGTAAGAATATTACTAACTTTTACTTTAACTGAAATTTTAAAAGCTATTTCAAAACATAATAATCCTTTATCTTTTAATTATAATGGAATATAATAGCTAGATTTGTAAAATTATTTTATATATACTAAGCATAACTACTATCCAACATAATTTTCTAATTCAGTAACAAACATAATTTTCTCGATTGTAAGTTGAAAAATATTCAAACCCAAAGCAGTTTTTGTTTGCATTAACTTTCTGTTTAGTATAGCTGGAATACTTCTAACATGGCTTTTTTAAACCTACCACACAACTCGTGAAGATTTATGGCTTCACCTCCTCTAATACCAAGTTCATTTAAGGGAACCAGGACATCATACACCTTCAAAAAATCAGTTTTTCTATTTTAGTAGTAAAAATAGTGCGTATTTTTCGAAATCTAAAAATGTATAACACTTATATATTTGTTGATAAAATAACCTTAAAATATGAAAAAAGTATTTGACACAAATGTAAGAAAACGCTTACAAATGTTTAGTTTTCTCACTTTTTCTCCGAAGCATAATTTTTTGCTTTTAGGTACTCTTTAAAAAAACTGTTGCAATATATGGTTCCAAATTTTTTTTATACTTCTATACAAGATTGATTGAATATTAACGTCGCACTGTTGAGCTACGCGAGGGCTTTTGGCGACGGACCACGTAATTTTGAACCCTGGTCAAGTGACGAGGACGACACCCGACGGGCACCCCTTCCTAACTACACACCACACCAACAAAGAGGACGCGCTTTTCCCAGCTTCAACAGATTCAACGGAATCGCTGCCCTACACGGCGGGTCTTTAGTGGTACTGGGCCCCGAACTCGTGACAAAGAAGCCACAATCCGATACCTTACCACTCGGCTACCCGGCCACCATCGGATACCTGTGCATATAGTGAACCTGTTTTTAGTCAATGTAGTACATAGTTTTTTAAAAAATAGTTTTTAAAAAAAAAATTTAAATTTAAAAATTTTTTTTTTAAAAAAACTATCTTAATATTTTCCCCCCAAAAATAAGTTCACTACATTTTGTGTATTTTTTTACATACGTGAAAAAAATTTTTTACATATTTAGGGATACTTTTTAAAAAATGGTCCCTTAAATAAGCCTGTATTACGAGATCTCAAAATTATGCCAATTTAAAATTTAACAAAAAATTTTGTTAATTTAAAGAAATTATTTTTGACTTCTACAGAATGATTAAAAATCTTTATTATATCAGAAAAATCTAAGCTAAATTTGGGAAAATTTTTAAAGATATATGTCCCAAAAACAAAGAGTTTTTTTTGGCATTTTACCTGTCGAGCAGTCCTGGTACTCTTAATTCATATATGGACATGCTCAAAAGAAACACAAAGTAATACCGGGACATGCTCGAAAGAAATCTGTCCCGATTGTCAAATAGAATTTGTAATTTTACTATTCTGTGAGGCTTTTAAATTTTTTTAGAAGGTAAAAGTAAAATCCCTTCATTTAACTGGTCAAAATACGATATCCGTTGTCAGTAGTCCTCTGTTGCTTCAAATACAAAATTATTAAACTATTCAAACAATAAACAAATTAATTCAAGTGACATGGGCTGAGATCTTTTGATGGCTATCTGTTTGTTGTTCCCTAATGCACCCGTCTGACGTAGTCAGGTGACCACAGCAGCCGTGTGGTCAAGGGTTGGATCGTGGCTGACCTTGTCAAGAGTTTAGGCCCAGTACCACTAAGACCCGCCGTGAGGGCAGATGCACGTTAAATTTGTCGACAGCTCAAATGTCCTCCCTTGGCGTGGGTGTGGTAGTTGGGGGAGGGTGCCAGTTCAGGTATTGTCCCCTGTGACGGTTTACGGTCCTTCCAAAAGCCCTTGTTGCTTTTTCGGCCGATTAATAAATCTTTCCAACCACCAGAAGTAAACGAAGGAAGAAAATAAGTAACCTTTAAAAAAAGTTTGTTGTCCTGGCTTTAAGAAATTTAGGTGAAAGGTAAGTTTTTGGCGGTTCCCAAAAACGAATCGAACCAATATACAACTCCCCTTTACGAGAACTGAATAAAAATTTTTGGCCCCCTTTTGGATTCAAAAAAGATTATTTCGGGTTCGAATATTTGGATTGATGGGGTAAATAATTATTGGTAATGACCTTCCGGTCTAGTTCCATGGCTAATTTTTTTTTCCACTTAAAAATTTCGTAAAGTAATTTAAGTTAAACCCTCCTTAAAAACAATAATTCAAAATGCTCATTTCGAATCCACCCCAACACGTGAAACCAGAGGTCCAAACAACCATAACGCCGGTTAAAAAGGGTTATGCATTTACGTTTTAAGAGTCCTTTGTTAAAAATTTTTCCCCAATGCGTACGTTTAAAGCCCAATTCAACGTGGGAAATAGCCAACTTCGTTGCCTTTTAACAATACAGGTGAAAGAAAATTTTGCAAATTTAGGGGGAAAGAAGAAAAATTTTTAATTTCCCATAGCATAACTGAAGGAGGAAATATTCTAATTCCCCATTATTAAAAAAATTTTACCCTGTTTCAAACCGTACTCTTGGTTCAAAGGGGCCAAAAACGGGCCCGGCTGGATTTCGTTGTAACCCACTTTCCCCTTTACCAAACCCCAGGGGTGACCCGGGTGGGGATTTTTAAATGGGGGAAAAAAATTTTTTTAAAAATTTTTTGGGGAAAGGGTTTTGGGCGAAATTTCCCTAACCTTTGGGGCCCTTTTTTTCTTTAAAAATCAAATTTCGGCCCCACTGTTTTAAACGAGCATGTACTCCGGTGTGTCTCGGAGGTTTTGCTGGCATGGGCCCCGGCCTTCTGGTCTGGATTTCGTCTGAAACCCCCTTTCCCCTTCCCCCAAACCTCAGGAAAGACGCGGCTCAACGGCTTTTTAAACGTCCCCCCATGCCGTAAAGGGCCCAAATACTTTTACAAAACACCCATGCCTTCTCGGGAACCCGGGTCGGCCCAAGCGTAGCTCTAACCACTCCGGTGGGCGGCTTGTTTATCTGTAATAGGATCATACATAACGTTTTATAAGATGTTACCTTTTGATTTATAAATTATCTTACTTGCAATGCATACCTTTACAAGCCCAAGCCCAAGCATTGGTTAAACCCATTTGTAGAGCCAATTTTTTCGTCAGCTTAAAGTTATTCAATACGTCTAGAACAGACAATAAAATCATATAAATGCTTAAATATTAATAGCAAAGTAAATATTTTTATTAATTTTTCTCTATGTTTACTATTCCAAATCGGTCGATGTAATTATACTGATGAAATTCTATTTTAAAAGTAGAAATATTGCCATTGTTTCTAATGCCGTACTGTCGACAGTATAAAATTTGGGGCCCCCAAAATTCATCGGGGCGGGGCTAGTAATGGCTTTTGTCGTTAACCGTAGCTCTCTTTCAGCACCATGCAGGTAGTGTACGATTTGGTTTTGGGTAAAAGAAAAAAATATATGTTGTGGCTATTTAAAAATATTAAAATATATATTTTGCGTGAAATGGGCAACAGATAGGCGGGTTGCATTTCTGTTTCTCAACCCAATAATGCATATGATAGTTTAATCAAGGTTTTAATTCTTTCTTAAAAGTAAAATTTTTTTAGTTTATAATTTTAAAGACATTTTCAATCCCCCCCCCCATATTTTTACGTTATTTAGTCTTAAATTTCTATTTGTCCAAAAAAAAGAAATCAAACCCACCATCTTCTAATTTTTTTTTTTTTTTTTTGAAAAAAAAAAAACTAAAAAGAAAAGAAAATGTTTAAAAAAAATCTGTACTTTTCTTTCATTTGTCATTTAGGTATTTTTTTTAAAAGGGGTTAGATTTAAATCGATAAATGCCAGGACTTCAAAGTAAAATATTTATGGTTTGGTTTTTTCATTCATTTTACAAAGAAAAGTTAAAAATTTATTTTAAGCAAAAAAAAATGTTCTTAAAACTCACATATAATAAATATAAAATTTCCTAAAATTATTTATAAAAAAAAATACCTTTTACAATTAGACAAAGTGGATACTTTTGCGATGAATGAACAATCACTTGTGGAGATTTCTCAAAAGGCCTTTGTGATTTATGATCAAAAAAAATCGTGGCTGGCGTGTCACGAGTTCGAGCCCCAGTTCTGAATTCCACCCTAAAAAAGGGGGGATATGTTAAATCTTTAGTGGCTGAAAGTCCTTCCGTTGGTGTGTTTTGGTAGTTAAGAGAAGAGGGAGGGGCTCTAACTCAGGTGTTGTTCTCGTCACTTGAACTTGGTTCAAAATTACGAGGTTTGGCGCCAATAACCTTCAAGTTGCCTTCGGGTGTTGTAATGGGTCTTTTCATGTTTTTCCTACTAATAATCTCCTCTTGGGGAATAATGCATCTTAAGATATTATTCTATTGAAAACTTCCCTCCGAAGAAGAAGACGTGATTATTTAAACCAAGGCTTGTAATTAAAGATTAACCTTCAAGCTGGATAAGAGAGGTTAGAAGCTAACAGGATGTCAAGTAGTGATTAACATAAAGTGAGGCGAGAGTGCTTCGTAGATTATTTGATTAATATTAAAATTGACGATATGATCAATTAGTTGTTAAATTTGATTCGGGTCAGTTTGAATTAGATTACTTTAGAAATAATCTTCATATATAAGGTGTATTGCCTGGACGTGCTAAATGTAAGTGATCCGATTTATTATTATAACTCCAATTATCTCGTCTACCTCGTTATTGTTTCCATATTTATCAATTGGTGCATTTCTTAACTAGGGTTGTTAAATTTGTGTTATTGTTGAGAATTGTTGATAAATAAAATTTGTATTGACTATGGCTAATCTTCCATCTGACCCTCTTACACTAATGGATGGGATAGCTCCTCCATTACAGTGCAACGTAAATTAAAAAAATAAAATAAAAATTAAAAGCTAGTTAGTGTTCTGGTGTAATATTAAACAAGCTCTATGTTGAAATTTATTATAACACAGTTCCCTCCATTTATTTATAGTTTGATTACATTTGAATTACTCCAACACATACATACTTCAGAATTTACATAAGTCGTACATCCATAAGCAATGAAACTAGATGGTAACTTTGTCACTTAATAGTATCAGATATTTCTAATGAGAGACAAAAGTGTGACCATATGCTTAGGGGTGATTTAAGATTCTTTGAGGCCTGAGACCAAAGAAATCATAAGATTTTTTGAAGCCCTGGGCCCCTATGCAAAAGTAGGCCCTACCCGAGGTCTTTGAACGAGTATTTGACAATTCATGCTATATAGTGTCTACTTTTTAAAACGGTCATTTGAAACAAATAACGTGCACGAGACTCACAATCTCAAACACCTAGGCACAAACCGGCTTAACCGATGGCCACATTCGAACTAAAAAAATTGTATGATTGTTCACAGTATTAGGCCTAGGCCTAAACATGGACAGTGGTCATCATATGATAATAATCTTACCACTTTTGGCAGTTAGCATGCATTTTGAAATTACCTGTTTTTCGCAGAATATGTACGGGAATAATATTTGACTACATTAAAATTACCCCGATCATAATCTTATAAAGACAGAATCGAGAACGTACGAGCCCCCCCCCTCGAGAGCGAGTATCTGGGCACGGGCCCAGTGGGCCCATGCCTTAGGATGTCCCGGCATATGCTACCGTCCTTAGTTCAAATCTGACTGCCTTATCTTCAAGGGTTATGAACTAGAACCGATTGGTCCACACCAAGCGCTGACTTTAACTAAACGAAATGTACCGAGTACGCTGTTAATTTCTGCTTCAAATTCTCGTTGTTCGATTTATTTCTTTTTTCCACTATCCTTATCGTAATAACTTTTTTTTTGCTTAAAGTTTAAAGTTTTTTTTTAGACCGAAAAATGAAACAACATTAGTATTTGACTATATAGGTATGTAAAGACGAAGATTAATATTTTATTATATTACTTATTTCTGCATAAATCTGTTTTTCCCTATGGAATATATGTTTAGTGGTAGTTAAGGATTTAATAATAGCAACAAAGAAAAGAATGTAATTAAAAAATTGCTTTGCGAATTCTACTTAACTTATTTTTATTTCACGTCGGATGGTTATTTTATTATATATTACTGTGTGCCGATATATTGGCTGGGATGCAAAAATGTTCGTTGCAGGCCACGAGTTTGGCACCCCTAAAGCAACCGCTTAGCACAAAAATGTGTAAATTGAGACTACCCTAGAATATACCTGCATACCTATCAAAATAGAATATTATATCTGTAATAGATTGTATGACTTTCGCTTGTAGCTGATACAATTCCTAAGCCTATTTTCAATTGGGCATACATAATTGGTGCCTGAATGATTGCTCTTTTCTCTTCTTAGGAATCTCTTGATAAGATTATTTTTATATGACAACATACATGGAACATCTCACTGTGGAGAAGTAACTCCCTACAGTTACTCCATTGGATGCATTCCCGTATCCGTATCCATGTGCGTGATGATTCTGCTGTTTAATAGTGAACGATTTCTGCAACGTAGAAGCAGTGACACTCACCATAATCTGATGGGAAAACTTTATCGAGTTTGATAAAACACATTGCGAACATATTTATTTACAGAAGCACACTTGAGATATGGTCGTTCTATGGCGACCATATCTTTGGTTGTCAGCGTGAATTAGAAGTGTGGGATTCTCGAAATGAATCGACATTTTAGAATTCTTAATATGACTTTATTAAGAATTT
>BMAV01000822.1:0-26672 GCA_019973955.1 Trichonephila inaurata madagascariensis
TTCGTATATGCAAAATTTTTAAGTTATTCTTTTCTTTAAACTGAGATATATCCTTTAATTACATAAAACTTTAACAAAAATATTTCATACATAAAATAACTTGAATTTATACCTTTGCATCCCCATTTGGATATTTGTCATACAACTGCTTCAAGGTATCAAAATGAGGTCGAAGAAACTTCAGTGGTTTCGGTACAGAAGTCATAGATGTTGTTGAGGCTCGGATTTTAACACGTAATTGATTCAAGGTAGGCAAGTACAGATCAGTTTTATCTTCCTGGAAAATCAGTACAAATTATTACAAGAATTTCTAACACTTTTTGCAAATCAACATTTTCCCTGAAGTAAATCAATTTTAAAAGTTGTTAAATTTTAAACAAACTTATTTACCAATACAAACTTACCTAATATTCTTTTAATAAGTATTAAGAAATGTAATACACAAACTTAATATAAAAGTAAAGAAATGTAAAAGTTCATAAACAATTTAATAAATAATATCTAATTATGCAAAGTAAATGCATTTTATAAAATTACAATAATTTGTGGAAGAGTAAAAGATATACATCACAAGAATTATTATACACAGATGTATTAAATAGAAAATAATAATAATACTATTTAAAATATTTCAATATTTTTCTAAGTACTTACTGTTAGAATTTGGATATAAGTATTCAATTCATCTTGTAAAGCTTTATCTTCATCAGACTAAAAATAAACAGAAATTAGTTCTATTTTTGTTATTTTATTTATTTCTTATTGATTGTGAATTTGTTTCAATATAAAATTTCCAAACATGTCTCTTAATCCTCTGTGGATTATTATTTTTTGGATATCAAATTCAATGGATATGATACATAAAATCAAATTTGATTGAGAAGAAAAAAAATAGGCTTAACTAAAATAATATTGTAACAGAAATATTAAAGATACTTAAATTAAAAAGAAATAATTTTTTTAATAAACCTATTTCAATTATTTTAGGCTCTAAACAGACCATACAAAACATCACTCGTAACTACTAGTTAAAAAGTAATCCAATTAAATTAAAACTAATACAAAATTACACTTGAATTTTCTCTACAAATTAATTTTATTAGAAATCGATTTTACAAATAAATGTGGATATAAAATTTGTAAGGAAAAATTTAACTAGCTTTCTTAAACAACACGATAATACAAAGACTTGAACAAATAGGGAAAAGTCATCTTTCTTTCCCTTTTTAAATAACTGATTTATGATCATTGTTTGTTACAATCAATTAATTGCTAGTTTATTATCTCAGGGACCTAAACTTACTGTAAATCTGGAAAATTCATTTTATAAAGGAACCAGATGTAAAACATAATACAAAATTTCAATGAGAGATCTGAAGGTAATAATAATATAATCTAAAACAATAAAAATAAACAGATATTCTGTTTTAAAAAGTCCATATTGTAAAATATCTGGTACTTATGTACTATCACAACAATGCCAACCTTCAAGATAACTTGCCAAGCTTGCAACCTCAATTTTGCATTTGTCATACACAGTAAATTGGTATCTACAGCCTTCGTTCAATATAATGTCGCCAATAGGGCTGCAGTAATACCTAAGTGCCAAATATTTCAGCAAATTCATCTACTCAAAATGTCACTGCCAGATGAAAATCTCTGTTAGACTCAAATGTAGTGTGAGGCAGTGCCCATTTAAGGTCATTTTGGGCCCCGGAGGCAGAAGATCTACAGGCCTCTTGGCACTGGAGGATCGAAATTTATGGCCAGAAAATCTGGTTATTTCACTGCTAGATAAGGGATTGGCGGCTGCAAGCAGCCCATATGCCCAGATAAAAAGATTGTTAAAAGTCCAGCTTATCCGGGCCCTTCTGGCGCCCCAAGCACCCAATGGATAAACCCGGACTGGGATGAGGATGTTATACATCTTTCCAATGAGAACAGTAATTTTAATTTATCTCCACCAAAAACAAATGCATTTATTATAAATAAGATATATTGTAAATGATTAATATTATTCTTACTAATTGCAGCATGTGTATAAATTTATTAATCATATCTATGTAATATAACAAAGAAATGGTGAATTGTAGAGGTGGCAGTTCAAGCCAAGAAAGGATGTTACCAACTGTAAAAGTTACTTATCCATCTCGTTAACCAGTATCTTTCACAAGATAATGGACAGAACTATTCATACCAGATTTAAGATGTGGCTTTTAGATGAAAATGTCCTACATTTTTACCAAATAGCTTACAGGGCTAGGTATAGAACAGTTGATTAGCTTTTTTATCTTTGCTAATCAATAATCGATGGTTTCCAAGAAAAGCCTCAAAAAAACCACAGCAGTCTTCTTGGATCTATCAGCTGCTTTTGGTAGGGTCTGGAGTTAGAAACTCATTGATATTATCAGTAAAGTTGGCATTTCAAACAACTCATTCATCTGGATAAATGACTTTTTGAGAGGAAAAAACTTCAGAGTCAAAAGTTAATGGCACTTTTTTGAAAACCCATCATACTTGGGCAGGAGTTCCCCAGAGCTCTGTACTTATCCCTTTTCTTTTCCTCCTGTACCTGAATACAACTGACTCTCACATCAATAAGGAAGCTAAAGTGGCATGCTATGCTGACGACATAGCAGTCTGGCATATGCACTTCACAAAGGATTCTAAACAGCTGTATGAAGGGCATTGAAAATTGTGCTAGGGATCTTAAGCTCACTATGAATTCTGATAAGACAAATTTCTGCATCTTTTCTACTGACATGAAACCACTCTATCATAAATCTAAGTGGCTCTGTCATTAAACAAATCACACACCCAAAATACCTCAGATTAACTCTAGATGCAGAACAGAGATTTTCACAACACATCTCACAAATCTCAAGAAAAACCTTAAAAAAACTAAATATTTTTAAAAGACTGTGTGGTGCATATAGGGGCTCAAGTACAAAGACTCTCCTCAACACCTATGTCTCCCTTGTTATGCCAATTCTAGAATAAGCTGCTCCCATTTGGGCACCGACTTTTCCTCTGTTATAGATAGGATAGATACTGCTCAGTACAGAGCATTCAAAATCTTTATTGGAGCTGTTTCATCAACAAATAATGTTGAAGCAAAAACAGAGTATGGCCTAATCCCCAAAAATAAAAGAAGAAAATTATCCACCATAAGATTAACTAACAAAATTCGAAGCCTAGCAGACTGGCATATCTCCAGCAAAATTTTCAAGGTTGATTCAGACTGAAACGGTCCTCAAGTCTACAACATGGCCATGTAATAAGAAAGAAATTCACCTCCAGCATAAGGATATTGATATCATCAAAGAACATATTCTTTCCCTCTTCACCAGTAAAAGTCAATTTTAAACTTTTACAATCTTGTAACAAAAAGGAGTCAGCTGCATAGCTCACGCAGAAAGACATTCACACCATCCAGGAGCTTTCGAATTCAGCCAAAAAACCAAGTAATTGCTTATACAGATGGATCTTCTGACCCTGACCTTGATAAAGGTGGCACTGGAATCTATTTTATTCACCCAAATGGTGAACTAGAATCCTATAGAATTCCCACAGGTAAAGCTTATGGCAATTAAAGGAGCTTTGGATAGCTACCACAACAGGACAGTTGAAAATTCCAGTGGCATTTTACTGCTCTCAGACTCCAGATCTGCACTCCAGGCAATTCTCAACTGACCCTGGATATAACTGCCCTTATTAATGAAGTAGTTGCAACCATTTTGCAATGGATACTGGTCCATGTAGACATTTTCAGCAATGTGAGCAGGCTTATAACCTTGCCAAAGAGGCCCGAAATTCCCCTCAACTTTCCAATAGCCTTACCCTTACCGATGATGATGCAATAGCCAAACGTAAACTCACCTCCCATCCAGCTAAGCAGCACTTCATTCCAGATCTTAATTGTAACCGTGTAATCTCAACCACCACAGCCAGACTATGTACAAGACTCTTTAAAGGGATGAAAACATCCCTTAATGGCCAAAGGTTATAATACTTGTTCTAACTATCTTGACATTTAATTTTCTCCTAATCATATTTTTAACTGTCCTTCTATACTGGCTAAACTCCACAACATAGATCTAAACCCCACGGACCATCAACACAGCAAAGGCCACTTTGGATGCCTTCTTCGCTATCTGATTTCATTGCATGGACAAGCCTAGCACTGTATGGACAAGACAACAATAACAGTGGTGGCAGTTAAAAATTCAAATACTGATCATACCAAGGGAATTATCTTTTTTCACATTTAAATACAGAAGAAAAAACAGGAGAAAATATAACATAAAAATATAATCACGTGTTCAAAAGTAGAAAAAAATATCAGTTATTTTTAGAAATTATGTCACTATTTTAAGAAGGTTTCAACCACTCAGTAAGGCAAATGTAAGCTATTAGGATATTCTTTTGCTACAATTCACTAATAAATCTGTCAAAAATTCAAAGGTTTAATCCTTTTAATGAGCAATCCTGAATAAATCTATCAAAATAGGGTTTCATTCATTAATGAGAGATAAAATGAAATGTTTCAAAAATAGAGTCAAATATGATACATAGTATTTGAAAGAAAGAGAAAATTCAATTTTTAAACCAGTTTTAAGATACATATTGCAATTTTGTTTTCAAAGTTATGCTTAAATTGATTATCTAACTATCAGATTCGCAAGAATTAAAACTGATCATAAAATAAAATATCAGAAAACAAATGTGATATTTATTTATTTTATGTGATATTTATCACATAAAATAACGTGAGTTGTCACAAAACGGACGATGTAACAAATAATATTTCATTGACAAAAAAAGCATCAATATTTTCAAACATTTTTTATCTAAACTACAACGTTATTTCCTGATGTAATTAAGATTATTTTTTACTTTTTGGGTCAAAATATTATAATTCAAAAGAATTCATCACAAAAGTTGATATTAATTTCGCAGTATATAATCTTAAACATGGCACAAGATAAGCAAAATTTGACAATATCGGACTTTTAGATTAAATGATTAGGATATAAAGTCACTTATACATCAAGATTACTCATTGTTTTGCATCATTTCATAGTATAACACAAATGTCACAATTAAAATAACTTTTAAAATACAATACAAATGAGCTGAATCATACCAAATCGGGTTCCTTTTCCTCTTCGACTTTCTTTTCCTTCTTTTCTTTAGATCCTTCCTTGGGATCTTCTGCTGGTACCTTAACTCGTTCCTTCATTTTTATAGTAAATTATATAATTTGACAAATATTAAATTCAATTGATCTTAGTTGCAGAAGATTCTAAGGTAATGACTTCAAAAAAGTTTAGTGTTTGTGTAAGCCGGTGAAGTTGAGTTGTACTAGAAAATGACAAAGCGAAAAGACGAAGTTTAATTTTTGTATAAAATCAAAACAAAATAATAATATCAAGTTTTGTGTGAAATAAAAATTAAGTCCTTATTTTTGAAAAATTGTGTCATAAAAAATATCCCGTAGAATAAATTATCTGCATGTTTTTGAGACAAAAGCCCAAAGTTAAGTTGCTATGAAGAAACACAAAGGAAAGACGAACTGGATAGCATAAATTCCAAAAAAAAAAAATGTAATGGTGAGAAAGATATTTAATCAGTGGCCTAACGCAGCGATCCGCAACCCCCGGTCCACGGACCGGTACCGGTCAGTGGATCAAATGGTGCCAGGCCGCCTAAAGAACATTAAACTATTGCCATTTTATTTAAAGTGGTGCATTTCTCTCGGATTTGCGCAACTTTCCACGGAAATCACTTTATATTCCGCGTTAAATCACTTTTATTCATTTTTGGTGTAACTATATTTTATTCTGAAGGCATATTTAAATGTAACTAAATTAAAATCGTTAAACCAAAACAATCTAAAATATAAACAATCAACGTGTCCCACCCTCAGTGGGCCGCGGTAAAATTATCAAACGTTGACCGGTCCGCAGCGATAACAAGGCTGCAGAGCACTGTGCCTAACGTACACTCGCATATCAAAGCGGGGCCAGGATTCTATGGGGCCCAAAACCTGGCTTTGCGGGGGAGCCCTAATATGTTCTGTTACGCCACTGTGTTTAAATTGTGCTTTCCTCTCCCTTTTCTTCTAAGCCACAATATGTTGGAACCACAATTCAATTCAAAATATGTAGCTGCTTCTATTATTCCATACAATGATTTTATGATTAAATTGGAGCTTTAGCTTGATTCGCTTACTCCAATACTGTCCATGATGCTCATTCTTTACTTTAGATTAAGCTATAAAAGCAAGGCAAAAATCTCGATAATTTTTTGTAAATCATTATCATTTTTGTTCTAAACTTAATCTCTAAAAGAAAATATAAATGAGTATCGAAGTTTTAACATGGGACTATGCATAATAAAACTGTTTTTAGTAGTTGTATGAGAGATCAAAAGTTTGTGCTAAGTGCAAATCGGGAACTCTTCAGTAATCGAGGTTTTTAACCAGTTCAAATTACGCCAAGACCCAAAACAGAGGGGAAGTATCATTCAAATGTGGCTGTCTTTAAATCTGGCTACGTCACAGATTTAGAGCAACCCAAAGTAGAAGAGTCAGAAAAAATGGTGGAATGCGGTTTTTCCCCGCAACATAATATAGCCCAAAATATAATTACTTTTTTTAAAGAGAAACATAAAAAATTTTTAATTTCATTTTTGGGCTTATTTTGAATGCTAACAAATTTTAAAAGATTTTTAGAGTAAAAATTTTTAAAGTGTAAAGGGAAGAGATTAAAATAGAAAAAAATTTGTACATGTGAATGCTCATAAAACATTTTTTTAAACATTTTTTAATTTTTTTTAACGAAAAATTTTTAAAATTTTCTTTGGAACAGTTGATATTTTTTTTTTTAAATTTAAAATTCTTGTTTCTTAAATATAAAATTTAAAAAATTATAAAATTTGAGAAGATACTTTTGGGAAAAAAAAATTTTAATTTTAAATTTTTTTCTCTTTTATCTTCTTTATTTATTACATTTTATTTATTATCTTATACATTTTTTATTTTATTTTTATGTGTTTTTTTTACAAAAAAAACTATTTTGAAAATTTTTTATATAATTTTAAGGAAAAAATCAATATTTGATTTATAAAATATGGTTTTAAAAAAATAAATATATATATTTACTAAAATTTTTTTATTTCAGTAAAATTTATAAATTTTTATTCTTTTTTTTTAATTTTGGGGTTTTTTTTTTTTTAGGAAAAGATTAATAAAATTTTTTTACCTTCTTAGTTTTTTGTCCTTCAATAATTCACTTGAATTAATTATGCAAGGATTATCGATTTTTATAACATTTTTTTGATTATTTTGAAGACATGTTTTATAAAAAAAAAAATATTTTTATCACTGGCACTAAATTTTTTTCCTAAATAGTTTTTTTTTTTCAATATAAAATTATGTCTTTTTTTTAAAAGGGTACCTTGATCATCTAATTTACTTTGCAACCCAAAAAATTAACTACTTTCTTGAAAAATTTTTTTATTTACTTTTTTTCAGACTTGTTTAAAATTTAAAAAATTTTTTTAGTCAATATTTAATGATTGGAAAAGTTATCTCTTAAATTGGTAAAGGAATGACGATAACAAAAATTGGTTTTATCATTCTTTTTGGCCCACCCTCCACATTCACTATGGGGAAAAAAGGGAGTCAAATTCAAATATTATAACCCTTTGCATTCCTTTTTTCAAAATTTATTTCTTTCAAATACAAATGTATTTTTTAATGTTATTCTTAAAAATGTAGCTATCTTTCCAACTGAAATTTTGGGGAATATTTCAAAAAAATTTCTATAATTTTCTTTTTTTTTTTCTTAAAACTTCCAAAAAAAGGGTACACATTAGTGTGATATATAAATTTCTAAAATTTTATTAAAATTAGTACAATTGTACTTTTTTTTTTAATTATTTAAATATATAAAAAAATAGTTTATATCATCAATAGTTTTTTTTTTAATAATATTTAATTTTCAAAAATTTTCCCGAAATTTTTCCCAGAGGAAAAAACCGAGATAACGAAGGTACTATATAATTTTTTTAAATGCCATACCACATTCACTATAGGAAGAAAATATAAAATTCAAATGTTATAATCCCTTGCCTTTCGTTTTCAAAATTTTTTTACTCAAATACAAACCCATTTTTAATGTTTTTCCCTTAAAAAATGCAGTTATCTCTCTAATCAAAATTTTTGGGGAAATATTTCAAAAAATTTTATAGTTTTTTTTTTAAAAAAGCTACAAAAATTTTTAAAATTTTAAAAATTTAAAATCCTTTTTAAATTTTTTTGAAAAATGATCTATTGCCCCCCAAACATCGATTTGCTTGTTTAACAAAAGCAAATTCATCCATTTCATTAATTTGGATTTTTCGCTCTTTAAAAAATCAAACAAAATTGGAAAAAAACTTTTACAAATTTAAAATTAAAATATGTGTACCTATATATATCTAATTAAAATTTTTAAAAAAAATTAAAAAAAAGTTAATTTTTTTTTGGAAAAATTATATAGAGTTAATTTTTTATTTCAATATTTTTGGAAAAATATTGCATGTGTAGCCAAAAATTTTTTTATTTTTTTTTTTTGCAATGTTGTCCTTAAACGGTCTTTTACACCTAGGGTTTTTAAGACACGAAAAAAAAAGAAATTCACAGTTTTCAAGTATTTGAACCACCCCCTTTTCCCTGATTTATTATTGTCGCTGCTAAAAATACGATGAAAAGCCTTTTGGGGGGGGGTTAAACAATTAACTCCTTTTCCCGGCGGAAAAACGCCCCTAAAATTGAAAACCCGGGTTTAAATTGGCGTTTGACCTCAAAAGATAAACGACCCTTCTCTTTTTAAAGCAAAACTTCCCCGTAAAAGGTTCCAATGGGGAACCCCTGTTTCTGATAAGGATCTTTGGTTGACCTTTCCCATCCGATCACTCTATCTTTCCCCTTCCCCCCCAAATGATCCTTCCGACAAGCAACGATCTTTGCAGCTGGCACGTAATAAAATAAAAAAACATCCCATGTCCGTTTCTTTTTCTCCCCCTCCCCTCGCCCCAAGAGAGTGTGGAATGATTCGCTTTTGCGCATTCTAAAAAATTTTTTGCGTAAATTTTCAAAAAAACAAAAAAGGGGTTGGCTGATCTTAAAGCAAATTATTTTTATTTAATTGCCCATAAAAAGATTTAACAATATTTAAAGTAATTTAACCAATTTAAACTGAAATTTAAAAAAGATAAAATTACAATTTAATTAGTTTGAATATCGATGTACACATTAAAAAAAAAATTTTATATTTATTTTGGGAAAAGGTATTTAAATTCATGTGTTTTTTAAAACCCACAATTTTCTGAAAAAGTTATTGCATATTTATAAGTTGCATAATTTTTGCATATTGCATTAGTTACCTAAATTTTACTTTTCAACAGCAATTAAAAAAAAAAGTTTATTTATAATTAAAAAAAATCCCAGAATGTTCCATAAAAATATTATTTATCTTGAAATGTTACTAACTAAAAAATTAATTTGTCGGCACAAAACTATTATACAAAAAAAAAATGATTATGTTAAAAAGAAAAGTGACTTTAAAAAAACTTTCAAACTTTTTATTCAAACTTACAGTTATTATTTTTTTTGGGGATATGGAGCAAAAAAAGGGCTATTATCACATTATTCAAACATATTTTTAGCATACCTACTGAACAAAAGGTTAAATAAAATTGTTTTTTTAGCCAATTTTTGAAAAAGAACAACGTTTTTTTTCGCGCGTACATCATTTAAAATTTTAATTTTTTTCTCATCCCATATTATTCTCTTGCTTTATCATCACATAAAAATATAAATTGTGCTAAATGTTCAAAAAAAAGATGTTTACCCCGAAAACTAACTCTGCACACACACACACAAATTTTTAAAAAAAACTGATTTGTTTAAAGATTTTTTTATTTACATCGCATTCAAAAAGCAATACCGGGGGGTCAGTAGCACACAAAAGGAAATTTTTTCAAGTTAGGGTCGGGATAAAAATTAACTAATCTTGTATCATGTTTTTTTTTTGATTTTGTCGATTTTAAAGAAAAAAACACAAAAAAACTAATTATTAAATAAAAAACCCAGCATTAATTAATAAAATTAATCATTAAAAACAAATGTTTAAATTTAAAATTTTTTACGTATTTAAATTATTTAGGGTTTGTTTCCAAATTATAATCGGTGGGAAAAAAAACCCAGGGCTTTGGGGGGGTTTTGCGCCTCTGTTCATATCAAATTTTAAAAAGTATGTTGCTTTTTTTTAATAATGGAATTGATACCCCCAAAAATTTTTTTACGAAGTGTAATATGCAAGTTAGGAAAAATTAAATAGCTGGTGTTATCCTTGTATTACTGAACTTCAGTTAAAAATTGGGGAGAAAAAAGACTATCCAAATTAAAATTCATATTTGTATGTGTTTTTTAAAACCAGTTCCTTAATTTTTTTTACGGTAATATCGCCTTTAATAAATAAGTTGTGCACGCAGAAATCTATAATTCAAAAATTTTTGAAAATCTCTTCTATAATGTAAACATAATAGAAATTGAAAGCCAAGCCATTTTTTAAAGGCCAAGGCGCAAATAGTGGGGGGGTAAAAAAAAAAAAATTAAAAATTACAGCAAATGTACCACCCCCCAAAATTGAATCGTGAAAAAAAATTTTCCTGCCCTAAAAGGGGAAAAAGATTGAAATGAGATCTAAGGGAAAATAAATAAGTAATAATAATAAAACATCGGTTTTGCTGGTATAAAAAAAAAATTTTAAAAAAGAATCCTTGTATTACTGAAATGATTTTAATAAAATTATCTTTAGTTTTTTTTACCTCTGTTTACTTTTACAATTTTTAAACTTTTTATAACATAATAAATTATACATATGGGCACAGTGGGTTTTTTGCCCCTCTGGGCTTTTTGCGCCACTGATTTTTAGTTTTAATATTCATAGAATTAGAAAATGGCCAGTAGTCATCACGTTCTCAGTGAAATATAAAGCATCCTTTAATTTAAAGGTGTCTTTTTTTATAAAAAATATGAAAAAAAAAAAAATTCGTATACCTAAAATTTTTTTTCTATGACAGTATTTATCCCAAAAAAATGCAAGACTAAATTTTTGTATCATTAATACTAATTTAAAGCAAGTTAAAAAAAAAAAAAAAAAAAGGTCTCTTTTCTCTCTCTCTCTCTCTCTCTACATATATTGTACATACATTTTTGGAGGAAGAATCTGCATTTTGCCTACATTATTTTCTTGAAAATAAGTACAAAAATTTGAATTTAATCGGGCAATTTAAGTATTGGTTTAATTTCGTAAATACATTACATCAAAAAAACAACCTATTTATTATTTGATTTATTTGCTGTTTTAAAAACAATACAAATTTCTAATCATTTTTTAAAAATTTGGAATAATTACATGAAATCAAATTATTGATAAATTTAATGAAATTCATAGAAATTAAAATTTTTTTAAATGCAATTAGCTATATTCAAATAAAATTAAATTTTTTTTTTGAAAATATTTAAATTTTTTTGAAAAATATGAAAAGGGATCAAATAAATAGCTTTTATGTGTTTTAATTGGCTATATTGTGAAAATTATAGGGTCGTTTGTGATCATTATTGAATTTTTATTTTGGGGTTTTTTGAGTGTTAAAAATTGTTTTTCTATGACTCTTTAAAATTATTTATTTTCTCAAAAAGCATAAAGGTATTGGGATTTAAATGGGTACATTTTGAATTTTTTTTTTTATTCTTATTTTTTGGCCAAAAGGGGTTTTAAAATGTTGTGGTTTTTCTAAGTAACAAAAGTTATACAAAAAGGATTACAAATTTGAAATTTTTTTAAAATTGGTGTGAAAATTATAGCATTTCGTTTCAATTGTGAAAAATTTGAAAAAGAAAGGAATTTCATTTTTATAAACGGGAGGATTTTTTTAAAAAAATTTAAAAAATTCAGTAATAAGTTCAAATATTAACCATTATTCACCCTGCGGGGAAATAACGGCTAGTATTTTTATATATTAATCCGAACAAAAGTCGTGATATTTCTTTTTTCTTACTCTAATTTAAAGGGTTTTTTAAATTTAAAAATGTAGATCTTTACAATGAAATGATTGGAAAAAAAAAGATTTCAAAACTGAGGGTTTTCCAATTCAGGACAAAAAGTGAAATTTAGTAGCGAAGCAGCAAAAAAAAAAAAAAAAATAAATCCTTAGTTGAATAGGATATTTTTTCTAGTATTTGTGAAACACCCCCTATTTTTGAAAAAAGGGAATCCCTGTTCCCCTACCCCCCCTATTTTGAATCTTTAGGCCCAAATGAAAAAAACGGTAGTATAGTTTTTGGGACCTTAAAACGGACTTTAAAATTTAAAATATCAGAAAAAATTTTTTTATCTTTAGTTTTGAACAAAAAAAAAAAGGGTGTTCATATTCAAAAAATGTTTCAAATTTAAAAATTTTAAATTTAAATTTTTTTAATTTTATGAACTGATGATATTTATGTTATGTATTTGTAAAAATAATGTAATTTACCTTCGTATTTAAATAAAAAATTAATTCTTTGCTTTGACAAAAATTTATTGACGAAAAACCCCCTCGGTAAAAAGTGACGAGGACGTCACAAAAGAAGTTAACCAGTAGCAATAAAAGGTCTGATTGCATATAACAATTAAAAAGCCCGCCCCTTTTACAAATTATTAAAATTTTCCCAAAATATGTGTTTACTTTTTAAAAATAAGGTCAGATATAAAGTTACATTAACTGATACCGCAGTTCAAAATTACGATATCAATCTACTATTCAAATTCAAATTTATTTTTTTTGTTGATTCTAACCCATTCCCTTGAATCTCTTTTACGGTAATATTATTTTTAGTTAATTGGTTATTCATGCGGAAATCAATAATTCAAAAGAAAATTTTTTGAGAATGACTTTCTTTAGTGTAAATACTATTTTAAAGCAAAAACTTCAACATATGATACTTTTCCCCGTTTTATGAATTAATTCTCCTCATATTGTGAAAATCATGATTAAAAAAATAAAGTAAATAAATTAAGTAAATTACTAAACAATTCACTTTTTTCCGAAAAAAATCATATTGAAAAATTTTTAAGGAATAAAATCACAGATCTTAAAAAGAACAAAAAAAGTTTTTTTTTTCAAACATTGTTTACACTTATATTTCAGGCTGAATTTAAATATTGATTTAATCAATTTTTTTAAAAGAACTCTACTCTTTTTTAAAAGTTTATTTTTTTAACGCTTTAAAATCAAAAAACTTTATTTTTTTTTCTTTTTTTTCATTGAAAATTGGAATTCTTGACATTTCTGCAATACATTCTCGAGCATAAAATTTATTCTCTGGTGAAAAATTCTCTTATTGTTTATCCACCTGATCGCCGGTAACCGATATTAACATCATGGAAAGGGGGGCTAGTTTTTCGCCTGTCTTTTTCCCTCAGCGGCACCATACAGGTGACGGTATTTGGCTCTATTCCACCTCAATTTTGGAGGTGATAAAGGGGAAATTCCCCCCTCTCTTCCTCTTCCACCAACCTCACGAGAAGACTTGTAGCTCGACGGCTTTTAGAGCCCCCCTTTCCCCGAAAAGACACTCTTCTTTTTAAAAAAGTATCCATGCCTTCGGGGGGGTTTTTAAAACTCAGGCCCAACGGCACAGCAATCAGCGCCACAAACCACTATATATTTCTATAAAATGTATCATTAAAGGGAAAAATATTTACATATTTTACGGGAAAAACATTCTAGCCTCGATTTTTGTTACCATAACCACTGGCTAATTTCCCCAGCCACTAAAAGGATTTAAAGGGGAAAATTTAAAGGTATTTAAAATTTTTTAAAAATCAAAATGTAAAGTTTTTACGAAAAAACTCAGACGATGTAAATTTTAAACATTTAATAAAACATAGTATTTTTTGGGGCTAGCATAAAATGAACGGAAAAAACAAAACTGAACCCTTTAAAACATTTTATACGAAGTTTTTTTTAAATTTTTTGAAATTAAATTTTAATAGAAAAAAGCTTTTGGGAATGACTTAATAAAAAATTTAAAAATTTTTTATTTTATCAAGACACTTGAATGAATAATTTCATTGAAATTTTCTGCAAAAGGGAAGCACAGAATTTAGCCCCAAAAAAGTGTAAAATTTTAAAAGATGAACACAAAGTTTCCCCCCCTTTTTTTTTTTTTTTTCAAATACAAAAAAAATTTTTGGGAGCCTTCAAACAATACAAATTAGGATATTATAAGCTTAGAAAGAGTCATCTTATAAATTTTTTTAAAAAAATTAAACATTATACCCCTTGTAAAATTTTAGATATTTAATGCATTCGACCTTATTGAATTACATTTACACGTTAAGGGGTTTCAAGTGCTAAAATAGTTTAGCTGTTCGAATCAACTGGACGGCAATTAATGTAATGATTATTAACTAAACGAATATTTTCAATTTTGGCCTTTTAAAATTTGAAGTTGGAAAAATTTCAATTGAAAAAAGTAAAAAAAATTAGGCAAAATTTGACCATGCCCCCCTTTTTTTTTAAAATTAAAAAAACTAAAAAAAAACTTTTTTATTAAAAAAAATAAACTATTTGAAAAGAAAAATAATTTCTACAAAAAAAAGGGAAAATTTTACATATAAAGCAGGATATTTCCAAAAGGGATTTTTGAAATTTTTTTTTTTTTTGGGAAATGTGGGGAAAGTAATTTTTTTTTTTTATTAAGGCATTTTTGCAAATAATTTCAGTTCTTATTCATCATATGTTTTCATATAGGTCCCAATATTTCTTTTATTATGTAAAACAAAAGACTTTAAAATTTCTGTCCCTGGAAAAAAAAAAATTAAACATTTCTTGAGGGTTTTTTTGTGTAATTAAATTTTTCTCGAAAAAGTTATCATTTTAAAAAAAAAATATACATAAGTAGGGGGTTATACGAAAATTCAACCATTTTTTTTTAAAAAAATATAGTTAATGGTTTTTAAAGGGGGGATTTTAAGTTTATTTAAACTTAAAAAAATTATTTTTTTAAAAAATATACTTTAAAATGGTTTTCTCAGTTTGTGTTTTCGATACATTAATTTCATTCAAAAAGCTACTTTTTTTCCCCAATTATTTACCAATCACTTCCCTTTTTTTTTTTGTTTTTTATATATTATACAAAATTAAAAAATTTGGGATACATTTTTCTCTAAACTGAATACTTTTTTTGAAAAAAAAAAAAAATTTAAAAGGAAGGGGATATTAAACTTTTTTTGTTGAAATTTAGCACACATATAAACATTTCATTTTTTTTCCCCCGAAAAACTAATTAAATTATTGGTTTAAAACGGTCCCTAATTTTTTTTAAAAAAATTCTTAGGGGAAAACTACAAAAATTAGTGAATACAGAAAAGTAAAAATTTCCCCCATTATTTTAAAAAAAATTTAAAATTTTTAAAATTGTGTGAATAAAAAATACAAAATTTCATCTGGTAACATTTTTTTTGAATAAAAAGCATTATATGGAATACTAAAAAATAATTTTTAACATAAATAAAAAAAAAATTCAAAAGGTTTTCATTTCCTTTTTAAAATTTTTTAAAAATATTATTTTTTTTATGAATATATGCATATTAAGAATTCAAGTATAGATGTATTTTATTTTTTTTTATAATAAAATTGAAAAATTTTTTCTGATATTTCTAACTAAGCAGCAATAATCAGACAAAAAAAAAATTTAAATTTTACTGATTAGGTAAAAAACACAGTATTTGCGACAAAAGAAAAAAAAAACAAATTTTTGTATGGGGAAAAAAAAAAAATCCCGTTAATTTTTATTTTTTTTCAAATTTAAAAAAATACATGAAATTTTATAAATTTTTCTCCCTTATCCACAAAATTCTGTACTATATTATTCTGATATTTTAAAACTTAGTTGTATTATATGACAAATTGGGGCCGGGTTCATTTTGCTGTAAATCATACTATGTATGATATTCCAAAAAAAATAAGTTTCCCAAATTTAAATTTATTTTGTTTTAATAATTTTTTTTTGACTAATTTTTTTTCTTAATTTTTAAAAAACAAAAAAAAATTCTATTAATCATACTTTTTTTTTACTATGGTCTATAAAAAAAATCTAAAAAAATTTAAAGCTATCCCTTTTTTTAAAAAAATTTGGGTATGACCTCTGAAAAACTCTTAAGTCTTGTTGATGAAAAAATTTTATTCTTGTTTTTGCGGGAAAAAATGCTTTCCTGAACACATTTTTTTTTAAAATTTTCATTTTAAAAATTTTTCAGTTTTTTGGTTTTAATATTAATTTGGGAATAATAAAATATTTTTAAAATCATTTTCCGAGTTTTTAAGATTTGCATGTTTCTAAATAATGTTTATGAACTTTTATTAGAAGGCAATGGATTAACCTTTAGAACTCGGCATTATCTAAAGGGAAAAAATTTTTCTTCCATTCCCGGGGTTTCGGGCCCGGGGAAAGGGAAAATTTCTTTCCCCCCCCGGAAGTCCTGCTTGACCATTTTTGCCACATGTGGTATTGTTAAAAATTTTACCCCCTTTTCAAAAAAAAGGGAAGGGTTGCCGAAATTTTTGTCAAAGGGGTCCTTTTTAGGAGGGGAAAATTTCAATATTTGGCGCATTATTATATCAAAATAGTTTTTTTTTTCCCTTTTAAATTCATGGTACCCATTTTTGGGTTTAAAACTTTTTTAAAATTTCAAATGCATATCTTTGTTGTTTTTTTCCCGTCTTTTTTAAATAAATTCTGAAATTAAAAATAGATATATTTCCCAGTTTGAGGTTTTAGAATTTCAAAAATTCTTTGAGGTAGAATTTATATGAACCCGTTGAACAGTAATCATCCCCACATATAAATAAAAAAAGGTTTTATTTATTACTTTTATTTCTTTCAATGGGCAATGTTTTTTAGGATTTTCTGATTGCTTAAAATGATTTACTATGAAACAAGGTTTTTATTGTATTCATTGTTTTAGTATGAAAACTATTATAGAAAATTTAAAAAAGGGGCCTTAAAAATAATCATTTGTATTGTAAAATAATTTAAAAATTTTTTTTTTTTCTCCCAATTTTTTTAAAATATTTTCCGGGGTTTATAAAAAGGTAAATAATCATTTTTGCGTTAAATCTAAAATTCATTGAGGTTTTTGTATTACGTAAATTCTTTTAAAAAGTTGACAATCATATCATATTCCAAAAAATATGCTCCCCAAAAAAACTTTAAAAAATTATTTAAACACCCCAAATAAATTTTTCCCGCTTCTATATAAAAACTACATGACAAACACCACCCTGAGGGGTTTAAAAATTTAAAAATCCAATAATATCGGTTTTGCAATTATATATATATATATATATATATATATATATATATATATACCGTAAAAACCGGTGTATAACGCGCACTTTGAACAAAAAAATAAGATCAAAAAAAGGGTGCGCATTATACCCTATAAAACGATAGCTTTAAAAAAAAAAAGGATGTGGGCATAAAAAAATTTACTTCTAGGTAAAAAAAAAATTTTTTTAAAAGAAACGGCCCTTATGAACAAGAACGGGTTTTAATTCTAGAAGTATCTATTTTTTCAAAAGCGGGATAATACCTCGAATAAAAAACTTCAAAACCAAAAAAAAATGTATATTTAAATTTTAGATTTCTTCGTTAAAAAGGGGGTGCGCGTTATACGGCGAATATATCTAAAAATTTTAAAAAAACTTGAAAGTATAGGTGCGCGTTTACGTCCCGGGTTTTACGCTATATATTTTTTTGAAAAAAAGTAGGAGGGCATGTAGTAGCAATGTGTAAAAACCAACCCAAAAAATTTGTTAAGATTATTTTGTACACATTCCAAACCGGGTTTTTGGGAGCATAACAAACAAAAATAAATCATGTTATAAAAATATCCACCTCACGTTTTTCAAAAACATTCGACAAAATTTCCCAAAAGAAGGGAAAAAATTTTAAAAAAATAGGGTTTAACATTATTATACTAAAACTTTTATTTCACTCTAAAAAAAACAAACTTAAAATATTTAAGTACAATAATTAAAAACCCTGTAATAAAAAAAATTATCAAATTTTTTTAAATTTTTCCCCACGAAATATGTAAAAAATTTAAAAACAATATGTAGGCCATTTTTTCCCAAACATTCTACTTTTTTAATTAACGCCCTTTTTAAACCCGAAAAAAAAAAATTTTCTCCCAATATTTTTTTGATCAATTAGATTTGAGTTTTTAGTAACATCACAATATAAAAGGGGTACTAGGGGGTGGGAAACCCCAGAAATCTGATCCCCCTTGCCAAACTTCCCACACCACACCAACATGAGGACTTTTTAAATCGACAAAAATTTTAAAAATCAGTTTTATGGGGAAAAAAAAGTTTTAGTTTGTTTTAATTTTTTTTTTACATTATTTTTTTTTTTTTTTAAAAGAAACTTTTCTTAAACTAAAGTTTTTGGAAGTAATGTTTTTGAAATATCTGTTTGTAAAAGTGAGTCCTACTTTTTGAAATTTTGGCTCTTAAAAAAACCGTTTTTTTTTTGTATAAAAATGTATCCCCTTTTAATATGTTGAATTCCTTGTTTTGTTTTTAATGGTTTTTTGTGTTAAGGGTTTTTTAAAAAAATTTTGTGATAATCTTCGAAGCAGTTCTAGTCAATACAAAAAGCCACATTGCATGCCTTACAGATAAAAAGTGTATCTTTTTTTGTATATTTTTTTTTAAAAATATAAGCGCACCCTTTTTTTTTTGTCAAAAGGCCAATGAGAAAATGTATTATTATTTTGTCTTAACTTTTTTTTTTTTTGTTGAAGGCTCTGCATTTTTATGATTTATTTTTTTTATTAGAGATGTAATTTAAAATTTATTCTAAATTCTTTTAAACTAAATTTTAATGAAGTTTGGCATGATTTAAATATTAGAAAAGCAATTTCCAAAAACAAACAATATCGATGAGACTAAAGAAAAATTTTTTTTCCATTTTTCCCAGTTCGTCTGGCAAAAAAATAGGTGGATATCATCGGTCTCTTAAATCAACATATCCCATATCCCATTGTAATCCCCCACAATTTTTTTGGGGGAAGCTGTTAATTTTTCGTTTTTGCATGGGAAAAATCACCAAATCAATTTTTTTTTTTAAAACTTTTCGTTCTTCAATGATAAATTCCTTTCGGGGGCTGTGCATATTGGTCAGCATATATACCTGCCTCTTATCCCAACACAATGATGTCATTCCCTCACAAAAAATTCCCCGGCAAGATCACTTTGTCTCATTTTTTCAAGAAGCCAAAAACCTTTGGAAAATGTTTTTTTGTTAGATCGCACAGTTCCACAGGAGTTAATACTTTTTTTTTTTTAAAAAAGGGCTCAAAAAATTTCCGACGAGGAAAAAAAATTTTCCAAAAGACATTATGTCCACCTTTTATACAATCTGCCAGAAAGCAACATTATAACAAGCAGATGTTGAAAGGTTTTCTTTTTTTCTTTTTCCTAGATATACTCTCATACAAATAGCGCACACGGGGAAATTTTTTAAGGGGGTCGGGGTCGAAAGTTCACCATTCTTGTATCATGTTCCTTTTTTAATTTTTTTCAATTTTCGGGAACAAAAACCCGTAAAAACTAATTTTTGAATAAATAATTGGGATTAATTTAAAAAATTTAAACATTAATAACAAATACTTAATTAAATTTTATGTACTATATTCTTAAATTATAATCAATTTTGGAAAAAAACAAGGGCTTTTGGGGGGTTCCCGGGCCCCCCTTGTGTGGGCCCCTTCTCATATCATAAGTATAGCTAGTAGCATCTGCAATTTTTTTACATTTTCAAACCCCAAATGTTTGCGTTTTTTTTGGGAAAGTATTTTTTTAAAACACTCTTCCTTTTAAAATTTTAAATTTTAATTTTCATCGAAAAATAAATTTTCTGTGGGGATCATACACTTCTTTAAATATTCTGTTACGTCAAGCAAAAAAAATTTTTGTATTTTCCCCAATCTGTCGTAAGTTGGAGAATCTATACTCTCTTTTTAAACTATTATCGGAAAAGTGTAAAATTTTTTAAAAACATTAGGGGGAAAAGATCGCGGGGCATTACTTCTCTGAAAAAAGGGTTTTTTTATCATATTATTAGTTGTCGAAAATCCTGTATACACTATCTTTTTCGATGTGTCCCATCAAAAAAAAATTAAACCGGGGAAATTTTAAAATTTCATTTGTATCCGGGTTTGGTTTTTCCCTGAAGATGCGTTCTTTCGTTTATCAGATGTTTCTCCCTGAAGATCAAGTTTCAGTAAATGCATACCTATTAGTTTCTTCAACCCGAACTCTTAAATTTCATCTGTGAACATCAGTTTAAAAAAACATTTTTTACTTTTTTAAATTGCTAAACAACTTTCAATCAACTTTAAAATTTCATTTTTTCCTTGGGGCCTTCTTCCCCTTTTCCCTTTAATAAACTTTCCCAAATTTCTGATCAAAATTGGGTGATACGTCTAAAAACACCTCCCTTATTTTTTTGAATTCATCTTCATTTCTCCGAATCACTATCGTCAAAATTTTTTTTTTCTAAATCTTTCATAAAATTCTCAAGCCGATTTGTGTAGAAATTTTTTAGGGGATTCTAAAAAAAGAAGAAAAAGCAAAAAAAAAAAAAAAAGTTTTGCTCAGAAAACGTAGTCATTGAATGAAGTATTTTTTTTTTTTAAAGAAGTCCGGGAAAATTGTTCCTAAACGTCGCCAATGATAAGGAATTTCAAAATGTTGGGAAAAATTTAAACCCCTTTTAGACCGGGGGATAAAAAGGGCGGGGGAAAATCGTAAAAAAGGAATTTTTTGAAAAAAGGGGAAAAAAGTGTCTCCCGAAACCGGTAAAACGTGTCCAAGGGGGGTTTAAACAAAAAAATTTCCCGGTACGACGTATGTCCAGCCGATTTATAAAAAAGGGTTTAAAAGGGGGCACATAATTTTTATTTAATCGTTGTTTAATGCGTTCAATTTCACCTTTTTTCATGGATATTTAAACTTTTCAATTATAATTTTTTCTATAATTGTAGGGTTTAAAAGGGCGGAAAATTAAAATATAAAATTTTACAAAAAAAAATCACTCATTTCCATTGAAAAAATTTTTAAAAACTTATATCAGGTTAGGGAAAATAAAAAAACGATATAATTTTTTATACAAAATAAAATATATATATAAACGTAAGGAAAAAAAAAATAAAAAAATGTAGGATTTGAAAAAACTTGAATTCAGAGTTTTTTTTTTTTTTTTGAATTGTGTTAATTAGTGTTTTTAAAAAGTCTGAATGAAATGTTAATTTTAAAAATAAATATGTTTATATCCTAATGAACTCTTGATTGATAAAATTTTCCCGTTCAGACAAAGGGGTGCAGATAAAATATTAACACAGTCATCCCCTTTCCCCCGAATCCCAGAGGTCGTGAAGTTGAAAATTCGAATTTATTATTTGGAAAAATTCGAGATTTATTTTCAACACATTTATTATCTGGGTGAGTAAATATTTAAAGTCACACTAATCAGCTACTCGAGGGCTTTTGGAGACGAAACTCGTAATTTTTTAGCTATGGTCAAGTGACGAGAGAACGACACCTGAGCGGGCCCCCCCCCTTCCCAACCCCACCCAAACCCAAAAGGGGGAAAATTTGATTATCGATGGTTTTTGTGCATCTCCCCTAGGGGGCTCTTCTGCGGTACTTGGCTCGAACTCATGACATGCGGGCCCCGAGTTCATTAAACCCTTGCCCCACTAAAGGGTTTCCCCCGGTCATTTTATTATCTGGAGCAGAAATGGGGACTGTTTCTATTCCAAAAATCATACAATATAAACATATTTTTTTTGTAAATCGCTATTTTTTTTGAAGTCTGTAAATAAAAAGAGGGTAGTGTAAAAAACTGGGACCCAAAAAATATATTCCCCTTTAAATTGAAAAAAATTTCATTGTAACTATTATTTAAAAAAATAAATAAAAAAAATATGAAATAATCTATTTTTTTAAAAAAAAAAATCATCTCTGAATAAAATAAAAAAAAAAAAAATTCGGGAAAAACATTTTGGGGGGTTTTGAAAAATCCCCAGTGGTTATCACCTTTAGAAATTAAGGTAATGATAGAGATAAAAAAAAATACTTTGAGATTTATGGTAGTAAGATTGAGATTTTCCCCGATTAGATTCTGTCTCAATGTTACTAGATATTCTGCATTGATTATACTTGTGTATTTTTTTTATAATTATAAATAATTATTTTTCTTTTTTACTTTGGGAAAAAATTAAAACTATGTTTTTAAATTTTATACCTGTGTCCGTATTTGTAAAAATAATTTAATTTAGCTTCAATTTAAATAATAATTCTTTGCTTTGAAAAAAAAGGAAAAAAAACCCTTTAAATTTAACTTTTTGACATACACACAAAGTTTTTTTTTTTCTGATTTTTTCGATAAAAAGTTAAAAAATGTGAATTCGAAGTTTTAACGTACCCCCCAAATTACACTGGTAATACTTTTCCCGAAAACATCAGCATTAAAAAAATCGAATGTCAGGGGAAAACGATGTATTACTACGCGAGGGCATTTTTTTGAGGGGGGAAAATTTTATCGCGCACACACATATGGTTTTCTACAAACCGGTTCCTTTCAAAAAAGGGTACGCCTTGGCAATCGAACTTCGGCTCGAAAAGAGGATTTGGCGGTGGAAAATCCCAGCCCACGTCAGTGAAGTTTTCCCTGCAAATCACTGAAAACCAATGAATTTTTGAAAAGAGATGACTTTTACTGGGGAAAAATTAAAGAGGGTTAAAACTATAAAGGGAATTTCCCCAAAAATGAGATATTTTTTGTAATCAGTTTTTAAAAATTGAAACATGTATCTGTATAAAATTGTATGAATATTGACTAAGCATGTGTCCTAAGCATGTGTTCTTGAAGCAAGCTTAATCTTTAGTGTGTACGGCATCAAAACTTTTCATTAAGCAGATTTTTAAATTTGTTTAACGTTTAGGTGGAAATGAAGTCTAATTTCAATATTAATTTCAATACTTAATTATTTTCTGCTCAGTTGTCTTATGTCACTTTCCTAAGCAATGTAGCAGTTTTCTAATGTTTTCTTACAATGATTCAAAGGTAAGACGATGTCTTGAAATTTATGTCATTTCATAGAGAATAAAGATCATCTGATAATAGGGTCGATGCAAATTAAATCTGTCATGATTCAAAATCTTAAGTCACGTGTGGGGTGGAAAGTGACCAGCTCAAGTGTCGACTTCGTCATTTCAAATTCTTTTGGTTCGGGGAAAAACAACTGGAAATATTCCATTACTAAACAAACATATTAAATTTCTACATGTGGTAAATGAAGACTATCATTTTTCATAGCAAAAGCCAGCATATTTTACAGTTCTTAGCTTTAAAAATTTAGTTTCCTGCATCTTTTTATAGGCTCTAGGCGATATTTACACGAAATATATAATTAAATTAGATTAATGAAACTAAATATTTCTATAGACTTGGTTTTACATTCAACTTATTACATAGTTTTTTTAAAAATCAATGTATAAAGAAAAACTGAATGAATTTAAAAGAAATAAAAATCTGATAAGACTCAATTAACATTAAATGACCTAGCTTTTAAATCTTCATAACTCGGAGATATTTCAATAGTATTTTACTAAGTCTAAAATTGAGGTTTATTTGAAGAAGATGAATAAAATATGTGGGAAAATAATATCAATTGCAAGAAAGTATTTTCATGAATTAAGGGTGAGAAATATCAAAGGGCCAAATTTGTTAGAGTTAGAGTTTGTACATACTGTACAAAGTTTAAACAATTGAAAGAACAACCTTCTGTGAAGTGAGAGAGGTGAGGAAATCTGATGAATGATGATATGAATGCCGGAAATCTGAGTGGGTGAAAAGCCCACAACCACTCTGGTTATTTGAATAATAACGTTTTTTAAAAGACATGGACGAATAGATGACTGCTCGAAAACAGATCCCTATAAGCACAAAAAAATTTTTATGACAGATTATTTACAAAACGCAATTCACTCTTGTTCTTAACAACTTTACAAAATTCAAACGGCTTTTTAAATAGTTTCCCTAGCAGGAACAGACAAATAAAGCTCCTCTTTTTCGCAGTCAACGGTCACAGAATACAATTGAACTATCTTCTGAACTGAATCAATCTTTGTTTCAAAAGGTTTTTTTTATAGTCTCACGAAATTTTTTAAAAGGGGTTTATCTTCGAGTTTTTGAAGATTCCAGGGCTATATCGTATTTTCCCAAGTTTCTCGTCAACGGCGATAAAATTCCAATCTGGGAAACCTGGTCCCCATATGGTCTTAATCTGTTCAAATTCCGCTGAGAAATGAAATTTTTCCTGTAAAACTTGATTTTCTAACAAGGAAGAGTATCGCTGCTAGGGAAAAAAACATACTATGTTTCAAAACTATGTGTTGCTACCCAAAACTAGCAAAACAATGTCAGAGCCCTTTTAAAAGCCTTGGAGGCCCGGCTGCTTCCATATATTGCAAAATTAGTTGTGTATGCTGGGTTGCTATTCCCTGATTATCCACCATACGTGTCCGACAGCTTTAGATCGGAGGAAGAACAGGCGGAAAACAACAATGCAATCTGGTAGAAGAAATAGTTTTTAGCACTACGTATGATCACACATTTCCCCGTGGAATATGCCCACAGGCAGGTTCTGAAGGAAGAGGGAGACAAATAACCCCAAAAAACCCCAGTGAATAGTGCTGGAATTGTGCAGAAGAAGGTGGGGAAAAATTCATTACCACCCCAAACCATAATATCAGGCGTAAACCTGTAGGATAATGTATAAAAACAACGTTGATCAAAAGGGTTTCCCTAAGGTTTATCCCGAATCTAATTCCACCATCGGGGGCAGGTAGAAATATGGTTCTTCTGTAAACATAATGTGTCATTGTTGCACAAATATGTCTTTGAGACAAAAAAAAAAGAAATATGCCGATCGAATATGCTTTTCGCCATATGTAATGATTTGAAATTTCGTTGTCGTTCAGTCACTCTCTTTCATCCATTATTTACAGACCAATATCATATATAAAGGCAACATCCATGTGATATAGGTTTTCCACATATATCCATCATGTATGTCAGTGGTTCTCAAACTTTCACTACTGGCGACCCAATTTTCAATCATAATTTTTAACGCGCCGCCCCTCCCCAAAATAATAATGTATTGAATGCAATAATAATGCATTTTGGCGCTAAAGCTACAATACGATCATAATTTAAAAAAACAAATTAAACAAGATAAGTATTGTTTTTTTAAAGTTCTTTTTTAAATAATATATATATTTTATTTTTTCTTTTTTTTCGGTTCACTATAAAAGCGGTTTTTTTTGATTGTTTTAAATTTTAATTTATTTTATAATTTTTTTACTATACAGATAAAAATCCAAAATTCCCAGTGAATAATTTAACTAAGAAAATATACTTACCTACTTTCAAGGATTTTTCAATTTTTCTTTGATAATTTGGAAAAACAAAAAACAAAAAAAAATTCCAAATGTGCGTGACCAAAAAAGGACATAAATCACGAACCTTTTCGCTAATAATACAGGAATGTTTTTTTTTCCCGCAAAAATTCATATTTTGTTCACGTTATTGTAGTTTTGCTGTCATTTGATGATCTACAAAAGTATTTTCTTTTCCCTTGTGTCTTTTTTACAAGGCGAAATGCTACATTTTTGGCTTCACGTTTTTTTTCATAGTTTTTAGCGCATTTGTTTCAATTCAACTCAAGCGTTTCATGTCTATCGCTTTTTCATATTTACTTTTTGCTATCTTGATTAATATCATTTTTTCAGCAGGTTCTTCAATTGCTTGATCAGTTTCAACTTCCTTAATAGGTCACAGATGCCCTTTTTTTAAAATTTTGCTCATTTACATTTATAAACCATAATAAGTCTAAAAAAGCAATCAAAACCACAAAAATGGTTCATAGGGGAAGTGTAGCATGTTCATAGAAAATATTTTTTTTAACAAAAGTTGTCGCGCAGGGGAAATCGATCAAAACAAGTACCTTGATTTAAAAAAACGTTGGGCCCTTCTCAAAAGGGCAATATTGAAAATTCATTTTAGTTCCCATTAAGACTGTCTAATAGGGATACTTCAAATTTTAACGAATAAGCAGTTTTCCCAGAATTAACGATTTCGAGCCTGGGTTGACTTGGCCCCCATCGACCCCTCCCCTGTTAAAAAAAGTATTCAAAATAAAAATATCGATGTCGTTCTAAAAATAATTGGTAAAACTTTTTTATTATGCATTATATGTTTCAAAAACTCATAAAAACAATTGGCCAAAAAAAATCCCTTTAAAGTGCTCAATATACTTATCCCTGAGCATAAAAAATCTTATTCACATGGAAAAAAAAAAACAGAAAAATAATATTTACAACTTTCCTAAAAAAAAAAGGACGGAGTGAAACTCCAGTAAATTTGAAGGTCAAATATATGATAATCAAAAATAGTATTTTAAGGGGTTAAGAGAAACGTAATAAAAAAATCTCTTTTA
>BMAV01000823.1:0-148050 GCA_019973955.1 Trichonephila inaurata madagascariensis
ATCATTGTCTTTTCAGTTACGTTTTTCCCCACTTAAATATCCCATACCTCTTCGTTTTTTTAAAAAATTTCCTTTTTTAGCAATTAGATGTTTTTACATAATTTTCTGTAATTTGCTTTTCTTTCAGCAATATATGTTTTATAAAAAGGAGACGAACTTGAGGTTTAAACATCTGTTTTAACTTTAAATTCTTATAAATATTTTTAGTTACACTTCAGAAATAATACATTCCTAGTTTCGATACAATGAATCTTTGAGTCAGCGTATTTTCTTTTAGAATCAGATATTGTACTTTCTTGATAGTTGCTTGTGTTTGAACATTCTTAGGATGATGTTCTGTTGTCAAGTTTCCATTTTTCTTTCACTTTCTTTTCCATTTCAAATTTAATTCATTATAAGTGCCTTTAACTGAAATGCAATAACGGAGATTTTTACACCATTTTTAATTGGTTGACACGAATATTTCTCCTCGGAAAGCGTAATCACGTAAAATTCAAGCCATATATCATTTTAATGAGCTATTTTCAAAAGAAACCTTTTATTTTACATTCCAATAAAAAGAAAATCATAGCAGACGATTATTCTGAAATGGCCAAAGTTTTATCTCAAAGTGCAAACAAGAAAATAAATTACATAATCGTTTCCATAAAGTGTGAAACGACCTTTTGTAAATTAAATTAATTTTTAAATGACTGTCTAGACTAATATTTCATGATGTAATAATGTTTAATTGAGAAAAAGAAAAAAAAAATCCTCGATTACGCATGTCAATGAAATAACCTGCACAATCCCATTATTTCTATTGGAATTTTAAGGCTGCATGCAAAAGCAAATTATAAGACATGCCATATTTATTGAGATAAAGTATTTTCAATGCATCCAATTTCGCAAAAAAAAAAAATCATAAGAAATAACATGCTTAGTTTACAGACTATGATAAATAAATTACGCAACAATTTTACAAGACATGCTTAGTTTTCAACTGTACAACTGTTTAAAACAATCTACACAATCTTTATATAATGAACTGATTATCTATCTACCTATCTATCTCTACATATATGTAGGAATAGCTGCTTATGTGGCTCATATTCGTCTTCAAGTACGATCAGTAAAACACAAAAAATTTTAATTTCACATTCCTTCCATGCGTCCAATAATTGAATACGGCGTATGATTTTATTTCGTACTGAAATTGATAATTAAGCAATGAAATTCAAAACCACTTGCAATTTCCTACAAATACAGAATACAAATTTAATCCTAATTTGTTCCCAAAAATTAACTTAAAAAACACATAATGTGCATAATAAGTGCATAGCATGGATATCGAAGAGTAACGCTTAATTTTGTAGACTGTCCAGGAATTATGTTTTCACCACTGGCTTTTAGGAAAGAGCATTGTCACCAATTGTCTAAATCTTAAGGTACTTCCAGAATCCTTGAAGAGATACTGTAAGACTACTGCCTCACTGTGATTATCACACGATTTATGGATGACTAAGTTCAAGTTGCTCGTACGGTACGCAGATGAAGCACCAACCACCCCCTTCAATTCCATCGTCAAATCGCCGTCATGCCACTCAGCAGAAAGGAAAAACTCACTTTGAAACCCCATCAAAGACTTGTCCGATATGGGATTGATGAATGTTTACAGTCAGATCCCGAAACGCTATTCGTATGTTAGATTATTCCACAGGAATAAAGGGCTGCAGTAAGTTAGGTTTACTCAGGCATATATATTAAAACATTCACACTGCGAAAAATAGAATTTAGAAAAGAAAAGTGGAAGTTAAGGGATCGATTCAAGTTGTAAAGATATTTGTCGTAACTCTATCAAAATATATGTTGAAATTAAACAAGAAAAGTAATTCACAATGAATATAGAAAGTAATTCTTTCTAAAATCATTACATAGTTTATGTGAGCCTATTCTCACTTCACATATGTTAAGAGCTGAAATAAATTTTAGGATGTGAGTATTGAAGAAGCCATAATCAAATCTGTAATAATCATATCTGAAGAATTTGATTTTAAATACGCACCATTAACTTGCACCTCCTTTTCCATTGTAATATTTTAAATAGTGAATGAAATCTTACAAACTAATTTTATTGGATATAAAGTACCTTAATATGCATCATTAGGTAGGAAAAGGGTTACCTCCAAATGTCAGAAAAAAGCAAAATTTTATATATTTCACTTTCGACTATACCCTATCACGTAAAGGGAATTGTTTTGAAGTCAAATATTATTTAACATATAATGATTTCGATTATTTTACACATTCAGGTCGATGATAAATAGAGATATCTTACTTTATATCTGCGCATCCCTTACTCTTCTAACTATGAGGAAGATCGTTATATAAGTCAGTGCTTGGCAAACTTCCTATATTCAATCGTAATTTCCACATTGCGCTACCCCCAACACCCATAAAATAACGATATTTTGATTTGAATACTGAAGGAAGAAAGATTCGTTCTGTATACCTTACGTTCCGCACGTAAGTACTTAACCCATCACGCTAAAACGATCGTCCTCGCATGATGTTGGTACTATAGTTCATATAGATATCTCACCGCCACATACTCACCTGTCAGTGTTTCGGTGAATAGGCGAACAAACGATACCATATTTATGGCGAGCATGTAAGCAGTTGCGTCATTCGTGCGAGACGGCTTTGAGAATCGCGTCATTTGTGTAACGATTTGATTGTGTCATTTGTGTGAGAAGACTTTGTGAAGTAACGGTTTATTTGCGTCAACGTTTGACGGCTTAGTTGCTTTTGTGGTGGATAGATGGAGCCACGACTGCGGCGCGTGAAGGGTCCGGTTCCTTTGCACAGCCAGGATCACCAATGAAGGAAGGAAGGTTCGTTCTGGGTACCTTCCGTTCCGAACGCGAGTACTTAACTCATCACGCCAAAACGATCGTCCTCGCGTGATGTTGGTACTAGTTCATATAGATATCACACCTCCACAATACTTTACCACTAAAGCTACAATACGACTTTATCCTTTTCAGTGCCATTGGCGTATATAAACGTCTCACTCCGCCAAAGCGTTATTTTCCGACCTGCCGTATATTACGTCTATCTGAAGTACGATCTTTTCTATGTATATCTATAAAATTATTCGGAAGGCCTTGGAATACAATAAAAGGACATTGACAGTTTATCGAAGGATTTACTTATTTCAGGGAATTTGATTATGTGTATTCTGGTTCTACCCCTCCTCAAAAAAACCATCACATACGCACGCCTACGTAGAAAACAGTGACATTGGGGAGTGAATCTCGTAACGTGTAATCGACTGCTAAGGAATTAATTATAAACTGTACAAATTATCAAAATAAGTGTTAAGTTTTGCATATAATTTTATATATGACAAGTTCATGGGACCAATAGTTATTATTAAGCTTGTTCTTAACTTAGTATTGTTAAATTAATTATACTATATATTGTGCAGTACTGATACATTGATAAGTGTATTATATTAGTGTAATTGTGTATTTTATTTTATTATTGTGTCAAATTGTATTTAGTTTGTTTACTTTCAGTGAATTAATATATAGTTTAAAAAAATAATCCATTGTTTTCGACATTTTGATATGTTCGAGTCCCCTTGCTGAGTTACTGTGTGCCCCTAGGGGGTGCACCCCCTCCCCCCCCCAGTTTGGGAAATGCTGCTATAAGCTTATAAGCTATTAAGTTATAGCCAAAGTTTACAAATATACATTAAAAAGTATTTCATATTATTTTTGGAGGTATTGCAACTGTTATTTGTTTGAAATCATCATGAATATGTCTCAAAGGGAAATGATTAATGAGACGTTTTCCAAACCATAACTCCATTTTTCCATCTCTTCTTCTTTCATAGATCTATGCTATATGTAAGAAGTACCTTTATCTGTTATTCCATTCTTGTAAACACTGATGCAGTTTTGCAATAGTACGAGTGAAGAGATGGGTTTTCAGACAGCTAAATATAATTTAGTTATGGATGGGAAATTGTTTATTCAATCATCTCAATTCATGACTAATCTTTCTTCAGAGCTAGATAAATTAAATTCAGTCAGTTTTAAGAGTTGTTTAATTCCAAAGAATAATAAATACATTTAGAAAAAATGAGTAATTTTTTTAATTTCTCTTATACTAGAAAATAAAAGTATCATAATTTTTTTTCCACATCGAAACTTATTGTCCTTTTAAGCTGCTATGAAACTAAATTAAGTTTCCACTTGAGGTGGATGGATGTTAAAAAAATTAGGAGTGAGAAAACGAGACTTATATTTATGTGGCACTATACAGCAGCATGAGGGCTGTTGGCAAAGTACATCGTAATTTTAGACCATGGTCAAGTGACGAGGACGATATCTGAACTGACAACTCTTCTTTCTAACTTCCACACCACACCAATGGGAGCAAGTTTGAACCTCGAAGTATCTTACATACATCGGCTCTTTATGAGCGACCGGTCTTCAGCGATACCAGGTTTGCATTTTTGGCATGCCAGCTCTAGTCCATAACCTTGACCAGTAGGGTACTGCGGTCACTAGAGAAATGAGGAACCAGATCAGATGTCGTATTTATAAGTTGATTTTTCTCACTCTTACTACTTCAATCGTTAGTTTTTTTTTTCCTGTTGTTGAAGAAGAACACTAATAAATCAAACAAATTGTACACAGTTTCAATCTCTTTGCAAGCAAATCAATACGTTTCTGGTTTCCAACGTGAATATATACTTTCGGCTGATTGTTATGGCTGTTGGATCACATTTTGTTATTGTTTAACCTATTCTAAAGAAAATAAATTCTTATGATCGCTTGAATAAAAAATAGCATGAATTTCAGTTTCTCAGACTACGAATCTACACTATATATTTTAGGAAGACAACATTAAAATATCAGCATCCATACACAGCATTAATTGATTTTATTGATTATTTAATTACGTTGGTTCTGCGATAGAGACTCCAAATTAGATAAACTCTTATTATGAATAGGTATGCAGTTATATTAATAAGATTTAAATATCAGCACTGTATGAAAAATTTATAATTTGAAAAATAGTTCCAAATTCAAAACTTTAATGTTATTACTGCCTTTTTAAAATAATGAGCATTACCGATGCGAAGAGCGCATTACATTTGCGAAATGCATAAAATGCCAATATTTTATTCTATTGTTTTTAGAAATTTATTTAAAGAGCTTTAGCGTAATTCAGCGTACCTTAGAAAGTTAATGGTTTAATAGCTTAAGAAAATTTTAAGTAAAATGGTACCTTAAAGTACAATTTACCCTGCGACATCATATTAAGTAGATTCATATTACAGTAAAACGAGGTCCTTTTTAAAGATAATTATTTATCAATGCTTATTTTATTTACCCGTTACACAAATTCCATCCATCTACCCTTTTATGTGTCTTGTGTTCTGAAAAGAGATCATTTCATTTTATGGAAGCGATCTCTTTGAAGCACACAGATAATTTGCGACAGTAATGAAATGCTTATGGTAATTCCAACTTAAGATATACAATGATACAAATTAAACTCCAGACCTCGTACAAGTGCAAATATTCTTCTGGGACTCCCTCGTTAACATATGACTGAAGACTCCCCCTTTTCTAATCATTACTTATTCGAGTTAGAAAATCGGTCATTAAGTTCTGGTTCAAACTTACAGCAAAAGGGTGGGCTTAGGTTCTGCAGCAAGCGCTCTAGGTTGCAATGTTTTAAAACGAAGACCACAATGAGAATGTCTCAGGAAAGTAAAGTTCTCTCGATTGATTGGTCGTCCAGTACGTCCTCCCAGAATGCATAGCGCTTGTAAGGCAGATATAATGAGGCCCGAGAAGTTGTTCCTTTTCTTATAAAAGGAACAATAGAATGTTCTTTTTGTTGAGTAAACTGTTTTAAAAGTTTTTTTTTCGATACTCAAATTTCAGCAAAACAGAGGAATTAAATCTTCCGGTAATGCTTAGATTCCATGTTTGTAGAGATTTTTATTTGTATTTCTTTTTCTATTTTGCCTCTGTTAAATACATTTACCGTTGTCTTAGTTGAGCATTGTATCTAAGTGGGTAGATAAAGATGGGTTTTCTTAGTTGTTTTTATGGTATTCTATTTCAATGTTGATAAATATTTTGAAATATATTTTATACTTTTTGGCAAACTATTATTTGTATCATAAAATAATTTGCCTTTATTTAAATTGGTAATAATTTTTTGCCCTGCTGGTCATGATCAACAAATTTGGTAGTTATTTCTTGTCTGAGTTGCGGGTGTTTATTGATAAACTGTTTATTACCATAGCTCTTAGAAGAAACATGAATCACAAAGAACTTAATAATTTTGAACTAAGTTCAAGGGTCGAAGACGACATCTGAACTAGCACCCCATTCTCCACACTACCATGTCATACAAGTATAAAATCAGCGAGTCTCGAAAGTTTAAATGTTTTGATCAGTCTCTCTAGATGACGGGCCTTTAGATGAATCAAGTTTCGGAAAAACATTGAATTGCTCTGCTCAGTACTTAAAATAGAATTTTAGGCTTGCTGAAATCCGTCCAATTTTAAAGGATTCAAAAATTAATATCACAGTGAAATTATTTGTGATGTTAAACCCCATTTTGGTAACTTATCGCTCTCTTCGGATGAAAAGGAAGACTTTTGAAAGGGATGAAAACATTTTTAAGCAATATAGATAGTATAAACAACTTTCTAAATTTGTTTATCAAACATTATAGCGGAACTTCGCTTAACGAAAACTTGTGATAACGAGCCAAAACTGTTAAAGAATGATTTGTTTATCGAGAAGCATTTCGCATAAAGAACATATTGCAACAAAATCTCTTTTTCTCTATAAGAAATATAGAAAAAAATGATTCAGAACAAGCTCGACCTGTTAGAATAAAGGAACAGAGACACATAGAAACGAAAATTCTGAAATCGAAATGAAAAGGCGCAGTGAATGAGGAAAAGAAAACAGAAGGAAGTGGGGGAGGGGGCATGTAATTGTCTTGACTGACCTTTGACATAGCTCAACTCGCAATTAATGATACAATACTGAACTAAAAAAAATAATAATTATTAAAAAAATTAAGGAGTGAGCTAGAGAAATTAACAAGGATTCTATGATAACCAGATAAATAAAATGAGCATTTATTTATAAGAATATCGTGGTGGTTTCAATGGATGAGGCCATTGAGTTGTTGTATAAGAATTCTTATTTCATGTTTTGAGAGAGAAGATAGTTTGACCTTGAATCAAAGGGTTTAAATCATGCGGTAAATCATTGGTAAGGAGATGTTTCAGTAAGTAACTTGTATGAACCGTTTTATTGATTCGATTTGAAGTGAATGCATGTTTTTACGTATCGTGAGACTTTTCAAATGATTCTGAGATATTCATTTTAGATAATTTGAATCTTCTTTTTCTGACTAATTGCTGCGAGACTTAATATACTTTAATAAAGGCGTGGTGACAAAAAGTGGAGAATTCTCAGCTTATGTGTTTAGTACTACCAAGGCTATTAAAAGCAGACTATTTTTAGCTTTTAGAAGTTATATGTTTATAAGTACTTTCGAGCTTTTTTTTTATTTTTCCAGAATGACTGAAATAACTAATCTTACTTTTAGAGAACTTGGAAAATATGACTTCTGCATTTTTGACTGCTTCAAAAAAATCGTTAATGCATGAGAAGCGGTTGTGAAGAAAACCCCAATACATCTGCTTGAAGAAGCTTTGCCAAAGAATGTTGTTGAGTAGGGCTTCTCGAAAGAATTAAAGTTACGTCTGTGAAGTTTGTAGTCAAAGGAATCGCACTTTCAATAAAGATCATGAAGTTAGAAGTGGATAAAAAAAATACTGAACCTTTGAATTTGCATTGAGTTTCACAGCAAGAATTGTTGAAGAGAGCGTTTTTTAGGTGAATTATATTAAAGAAAAGCCATTATTTTCTGGCTCAATAAGAGAAAATGCAGAAGCGATGGACTCAACTCTCAATGTACGAGGCCTAATGAAACTGGAAATACCTAAGCTCTTCAATGTAAGATTCATGTTACATAGAGAAGCGTCAGTTTTACAAGGTAATGACTATGTGTGCAACAAGATTATTCAATGATGAAGCTGTGAAATTTCATCAAATTTTAAAGCATTGGTAAGAGCAAGTATCGCTACAAATCATTCTATTAAAAGAAGAATAATGTATACATTATAAACCAATAATATATATCTATTGTATTAGTATTATTTTTTAAATTTTTTTTCCCCTTCAAACGAAATCCACATTCCAGGCTGTTTTCTTTGGAGATAACAGAAAATTAAATATGATTAACATTTATTTTATGAGTAAATTTTACGGATTTTAATTTCGCACCTTATATTACTTTAAATGGGAAAAAATTGTATCATTTAACGGATGTTTTGCATAACGATTATGAACCTGGAATGAATTATACCCGTTAGCGAGTTCCCCCTTCCGTGTGTTTAAAAATTTGCCCTTATTTTTTAATGGCTACGTAATCTAATTTCATTTAACACTTTTATTGTTCTTTCGTTTGCTCTAGCCAATTGAAATAATAGAATAATATTCGGTATATCGAGCTTAATGATTAAAATGTTCATACATTCAAACAGACCACTGCATTTTTAAAACGTAATTTTAATTTTAATGCATTTTAGGGGAGGTGGCATTCTATAGTTTTAAATTTCTCATAGATTCTTAAAGGCTTATATAGTAAAAAAAAAACTTGTTCTTTATAGGAGCTAGTCCATGTCCTACTGATTTAAATGTACTTTAATCCATTTTGTTAAATAACAGTAATGTACTTACTTCTGTTACCAATGAATAAATTTAAGAAAAGAAAAACATTTTTAAGTGCCTTAGGATTTCTTAGAATAATAAAGTAGTTAAACACCAGCTTTCATATACTTAAAAAATCCTATTTTTTGAAAATAAAAGAGCTATTTCTCAAAAAGCAACATGCTTTAAGGTTTAAACTCAGATAGGATAATTATAAAAATATATATGTATATGTAAAAGTAACGCAAGAGAAATCGCTGATTTTAATGTTCATGGAAAAGGAAAATAAAAATCTCTCTCTCTAAAGTTTGTTTCTAAATCTTAAAGTAAATAATTTAGTTGAAGACTTATTTCGGAAACATAAGTTGTAGGGAAAGGAAAGATATAAAACTACATTTATAAGGAAAAAAAAATGTCTTTACAAAAATAAAATAAAACTACAAAAATAAAACTAACTTGTTTAAAAAGGAATACAAAATAACGGCATTATTAGATACTATGAGCTACAAAAAATAAATAAAACTAAGAAAAAAAGGGAACTGAAATTTTATATGTTCATGATATGTAGTTTTTCAGGGAAGAAAAAGAGCGAAACTATTCAAAGTTTCTTGAAATGCAATTCATTTTTGTAAATCTTTTTGCTTCATTAAATTTCAAATCTTTGAATTGTTGCAGTTTTAAAGCATATTTTTAAATTTTCTTGCTTATTTACTTTACTGCTTAAACTATTTCTATTGATTCTATGTAGCTCTTTTACTTTACCTTGTACAGTTTTGCTTAAAGAATGTAGATTTTTGGAAAGATAGGAATGGTTTGATTGAAGGAGAAAGAATTATTTTTAAAAAATTTCATATGGTTGTATACCTTTCCCTATCTTCGCTACATTTCTTTTATTTAAAAAATGTATCTGTTAGAATCACTTCAGACTGACCACCCGACCGGAACATCTGCTCATGCACATCAAGGCCCATGGTCGTGTATACTGAGTTGGGCACAGTAGGCCTTGACCATCATGAGCTGTCGCGCCACTGAGTTAAGTTAACTGTTAGAGTAAATATGTCATTATTACAAAATGAAGTCTTAGAAAATATATTGAAATAGATTATATACAGATTACTATGTTATGAAGACTCTTTGATTAAAAAAAGAAAGAAAAAGTACCGGAATAAAATATTAAGAAATCTGTTCATCAGCAGTTGTAGATATTAATTTCTACATTTCATCCTATTTAAAGGGAGCCATTTTTTTATTTTTCAGTTACCGAATTTTAACTGTAAGATTTTGCAAATGAAGAATATTTACAAAACGTATAAAAAAAAGAAAAAATTCGATTAGCATTGAAGAATGTGATTGAAATGCACAGTATATATCCTATAGAAGAGATTAATAAAATGTATATTTATAATTTTTTATCAAAAACCAAGCAGAATGAAACATATTCAGTTTCTTATTAACTTCAAAATAAAATAATATATGTTTATAAAAAAAAATGTCACTTTTTTTTTGCTACAAACTTGTTTAGATATGAATAATTTTAGTCATTTATTTTTAAGAATGTTTCTTTTTATACGATTAAAATTTCAAAATCATTCCGAAAGCCATTTAAGTACAAAATTTCATTCATCCTGTATTTAAAAACTGTTTCTCAACTCATTGCATTTGTTTCTCGAAAGAAAAAAAAATGTACTTCAACTGTCAAACATTTGTTTGCTTGTTCCATTTTTAGAAACACATTTCTAAAATATTAATTCTTAAAATACATTTTTACGGATATTATACAGTCAGGACAAAGAAAATAAACTTCAACTCATCACGAAAACTTTCAATTCTCGTAACTCTATATTTCCTTCATAAATGCACACACATTAACAGTGCCATCTTCCTTCTTATCACTTTTACCAGAAAATAGGTTGTTACTTAATTTCAAACAACACCAATCCGCTTCCTTTTTCCATCAAACCTCAAAGCACATGAAAATTTAAACCGGGGTTGCAACAAGACACAAAAATGAATCAAAAATGATTGTGGGCTCTCCTATTAATTCCAGAATTCCATTTAATTATATTCCAAGACACGTTCCAATTAATTTATGTGCGCTCTCGCTCTAATCCTCGAATAAAATCTCATTTAATTATTAGATGGCACTTCATATATTTAATATCCTTTCCTGGTAAGTTTTAAAAATAAGGGCAACAAGAATTTTACCCCATTTAATTGACGCCGAGCATTAAATGGCCGTTATTCGATAAATTACTGGCATTCCCGGAGTAAGAATTAAGTCATCGTTATTAGGAATTCAAGGCAATTATCATTATAGTTAAAGGTAATAATTTTTTGCTCCGAAAATTACTCCTGATATAAAGGTGATTACTGTGGAATTATCGGGAAGGAGAAATTTTTGCCTCAAAAAGAGAGACGAAAGGAGTTTTTAGAGTGCAGGTACTGCAGGGAACATAATACGCTCTTAAAACTTATGTGGGTTGGTGGTATTTTATGGTTTAAATGGACTGCTAATGTCACAGGGAAAATAATATGAGTTATTCGCCCTTGGCTTGCAAATTTTGTGTTAGGAAATATTTTGGTAATCAGTTGCATTTTTCTTTTACATTTTCTTATTTTCAGTAAATGAAAGCTTTCATTTATATGTCTACTTTAAAATATTTTGCTCTTACAATGAAGTAATTTTTATTGTGTTTTTACAATAGAATTTTTACTTAATAAAAACATATTAAAATTTGGAAATTTAGTTGAAAGGAAGAATATTTTTTAAATAGTTGAACATCTTAATATGACTTTTATGAAATTTGAAAATACAAATGTAAAACATATGTGAAAATACATATGTTAGAAAACGCAAAATGTTTGCTATTTTTACTAATTTTCAATACATTTGATAAGATTTCTGTTTATCGAATGTTTTTATGCAGCCGTCACAACTTTTATGTAGTGTTCAAAAGATAAATACTTCTTCCATATAGGTCACTTATGTTAGATTTAATCGTAATAAGAAGTACTTATATGTTAATTTTTCTCTCTATCTCTCTCCTCATTCATATACTTCACAATTAGAGAGAGAACGAAAGGTTTATATTACGATAATCATAGTAACGTAGATAAAATATTTTTCTTGGAAAGAAATGTAAATCAACTGAAAAAAGCCTTAGAGGAGCAATTAAAATTTAAATACAATGCCTTAAAACCCTAAAACAATAAACAATAAATTAAAGAAAATCAATTGCGTAAGAGGTTAATACTGTTTTTTTTTCAAATATATCGTGCAAATACCAGGAAAAATGTATTGAAATTAAAATTTCAGGGTACATATAAATGTGAAAATAGTAGAAAAAACAAATTTCTTAAATTGCAAGGATATATAAACAATAGAAAAAATATCAACACATATTTAAATAAATATAACACACATGTAAATGTAAAAGAAAAAAAAGAGTGAATTTTACTCAATACAGCAAAAAAAAGGCGTTAACACTAAAAAGAGAGAGAGAGAGCACCAGTTAATAACATACAATCGAAGTTTTTTCATATCTTTTTTTTATTTTAACTGTATGTATTATCACATATACTTTGTGGGGCAACGCGTTATCATGCATACTGTATGGCTATGCAAATCACACATATATAGTACTATTACACATACATTATATTACCTTCAACGATTTGTTACATACAGTATATGGAGAATAGGTGTGTTAATATATTATCATAACAACTAATTTATTTAAAAACGTTTTGTGTCAGTAAAAATGTGATACATCGCAGTTTATAAAGCTTTAATAAGATCATTAAATGTAAAAAAGCGTGATAAAACCAACATCATAGGCTATTTATTGCTTAAACACACACACATATTCATTACTAATAACAATGATTTTTATATGAGAATAAATGAAAGATCATCAATGAAAATTAAAATCGTTAACTCTCTATAATATCCTTGAAACAAATATTTCCAAGTTTAAACTTTTCCGGTTAATTTTCTTGCACGAATACGCAGGCTTCGTATCCAGGAACCAGGAAAAAGACGTGTCTTAATTAAAGTCGGCCGACAACAGAGATGAACAAATTCTTTCGTCCATTGACAAAGCAGGTCTCTAAATGGAGCTGGCATCTAACGAGCCGCCATTCGATTTCCTTCTTCATCACTTCCGATTGGTCCCCGGAGAGTTGCCTGCTCAACCCCCAACACTTGCCATGCATTCTTGCAGAGAAGGGGTCAGTCTGAAGAGACGCTTTCAATCAAGGGGATTAGCAGTTCTTTAGTTGGAAGTTTCTTGGATGCGCTTTTATACAAACGATTTTATGTGATTGAGATAATGAATTTGATTAGTGAATTCCGTATTTTTTTTGAAAATATGAACATGAATCATTCGACTTACATATTTATGTGTCTTACTTACGTATTATTCTATTGAAATTACTTAAATAGTGTGACCAAGAAACCTAACGCAATCCGAAAAGTGTACAAGTCAAGTACCTACAGATTATCAGAAAAAGTTTTTTAAGCACTCATATTGGCTTATTTACTGGTTGTTTACTGGAAAACTACGGCGAATTATAAGATTAACACATTATTTTCTTATCAAATTAAACTGAAAGTGTAATACGCAACGCCAAACAAATTTGCACTACGGCCATGTATGTGGATACATTTGTTTCCTATTTATTAAATAACAGAGGACAATCTTACTTTGTTCAATTTTACAAACACGTTAATTGACAGAATGCATCTCACCAAATAATAAATTTTACTGATCATTTTTTCCGATAAGAACAGAAGATAACAGATACTCGCATTTCTTCGAATTTACACAAGTCGGGATGATACTTTGTATGTGCATATATATAGACAGAAAGTTAGAAATGAATATTTAGATATAAACATGAGGGAAGTTATTTACAGACACACAGAATCTACGTGGCTACAAACCGTTTTGCGGACTGCAACTTCTTAAAAAAGAACATTTCAACTGCAATTGAAAGGGGGTTATATAGCTATGATATAGCTATTCACGTAAAGGCAGTGCATTTATTGTCATATTACTGAAACTTCGGGTGGAATATTACTATAAATGGGGCTATGCATTTTGAATGCAATTTGGGGTCAGTTAACTTTTTTTTGGCAGTGGGTTTTAGAAATTCTTTCCATAATTTGCAATAATATTTCGCTTAGTATTATGAACAGAAAGGCCAGAAAACCTATCAAACCCCACTTATATATAAGAGCTGCCTTATATATATTTATATATATATATATATATATATTTAAATATATATAATTTAATCACAACTTATATATATAATAATCAATTAAAAATTGAAATTATATGAATCTTATAACATTAAAACTCATTTCAAAATATCAATGGTGAATATAGAAAATAAAATTCCAGCTTTTTTAAACAAAATTAAAAAAATTATAAAATAAAAATTTATAAAATATCCAAGTGCAACCTCGGACTTAAGACCGATAAGTGGGGTTAAACTAGTTTGATGGCGCCAACCTTCCCCCTATTGCAACTTGGTAAGTAAATCGTAAAATATCTAATTCTCAAAAATTTAAAAATTAAAAATTTAAAAAAATTAAAATTAAACCATTAAACTTGAAAAATTAAACTAATTGCCATCGCATTTTGAAAGATATTATAACATTAAAATATTAAAATTCTAAAAAAATTTATATATATATATATATATATAAATTTTACTAAGTTTTTGACGCACCGGCTGAAAAGAGCTTTGAAAGAGCAATGAAGTGATATAATGATTTATTAGGATTATAGAAGGTTGCTTATCGCTATTGAAAAAAAAGTATTTGAATGATCTAATGCACTGGAAATGTTTGCTAATTTATTAAATATTTTTTTCTTTCATTATTTCTGCTATGCTTTTAAAAATTCAATCTTGAGTTTAAGCGATAATTTTTTGCTACGAAGCAAACAATCTCTGCAAGGTTTTAAATTGCACCTGTAAACACCCAATAATTCATTAACATTATATTCTTTTATACAATACTTAACACTAGAACTGCGGATGGGGTCAATTTGGCTCAAAAGCAATTTTGTTTCCGATTTTCTCAAAAAGTTACAAATGAAATTGAAAAAAAAAATCTTGACTTTTGCTATTTTTATACAATTAATAAACTGTGAGAATATGATACGTTAAATACTTATCATTTTTTTAATGCTTAAACCTAAAACCGCGGAATGGGTCATTTTGACCCCATTATAATCACAAGTACTAAATTTGCAATTCAGCAATTCCTGGAATGGGAAAAGCTTTTTCAGTGCTCTAAGATACCGTATCTAATTTTCCTGTACAATGTACTAGAAGAAAAACCACTTCGGAAAAGAAAAAACATTGTCTAAATAAACGTAAAAAGTTATCAGATTCAAATCCAAATGAAATGAACTCTGGAACTTTTATTAGAAATGAAGCAACGGTTTGGGAAAGCTTCACCTATGGAAGCTGTACGCATGGAAGAATTGATAAACATAATGTTTACAAGGAAAAAAGGGGCCCAACTAGTTATGCAAAGTGAAATATTGAAAATGGCTATGCAATTAGTTTAGGGAGGCTACTTATAGATGAGCCTATCCTTCGTCATATCAAAAAATTGTACAAAGGAAAAACCTCACCGGCAACTGGGAGAAAATGAATGGTCAACAACTTTAGACGAACTGGATGCTTTTATATCAATTTTGTATGCTCGTGGTATATACGGCTCCAATAATCTAGAACTTGAAAGTCTCTGATCTGTTGGTTGGGCTCCACCTTTTTTCCGCGATACTACGGCGAGAGATAGATTAAGAGAACTTAAGAAATATCTGTGATTCAACTAAAACACTACACGATCTTAACGCCTTTAAACAGATAAATTGTGTTTCATTTCTGAAGTTTGGAAGAAATGTATTGAAAATTCGATAATTTGTTCTAAACCAGAACCATATATTTATTGATGAACAGCTATTTCCGTCTGAAGCTAGATGTCGTTTCACGCAATGTATGCCAAAGTAAACCAGATAAATTGGTTATCAAGTTCTGGCTTGCCGCTGATGTTGATAGTAAATATATGCTTAATGGTTTTCCATATTTGTGTAAAGATGTGGAACGTTGCTATAAACCTACCCATCTCCGAATACATAGTTTTGTGTTTGATAGAATCTTTCGAAAATAAAGCAAGAAATATCATTACAGAGATAATTTTTTCACTACACTAAATCTGTTTCAAATGTTAAAAACGAAGAACACTAGTTTAGCTGGAACGATGAAACGAAATCAGAAAGAAGTGCTTGAATTTGTGAAAAAAGTAAAGATGCCGTTATATGAAACACTGCAACTGGAGCATGGTGATATAACTTTGACAGTTTATCAGCGAAAAACCAGGAAAAATGTATTATTATTGAGCTCCCTTTATCCCACAGTTGATATCGGCAATAATCACCCCAAAAAGGCTTCCAGAAACAATATCATTTTTATAACTCAACACAGTTTGGTGTCGACATTGCCGACCAAATGGCTCGAAATATTTTGTGAAGGCAGCATCAAGGAGGTGGCCATTTCATGTATTCTATAATATACTTGATCTTGCAGGGAATAATTCATGGATTTTATCACAAAGAAGTTACTGGTAAAATAGAAGGAGAGAATATCTTCAACAACTTATTGAAGTGTTGAGTAGTGCGTATATTCACAAAAGAAAGTACAAGTCAGATATACAGACAAAAGCGGATTCTACTGAAGAATCTGCGCAGATGCGAAAACGGGTTCATTTCAAAGATTTCTAGTGTAGAAACAAAACTAGATATTTGTGCTGACTGTAAAATATCGATAAGTGGAAAGTGTACAAAATATATAAAAGAAGTTACCCAAAATGTGCATGAACTGTGTAGGAAATCTCGATTGGAAAGAAACTAAATATTTCTATTCAAATTTTTGAATATCTTATTAACTGTATACAATATTACATATTGTAATATCTTATACAATTTTCTTATCACTTATTATAACAATTTAATGTTAAAAATAAATAAATGTCTCATTGCGAAATAATTACAGCTTACTTTTAGCATAACAACACGGGTTTTTAATAATTGGGGTCAATTTGACCCAGCCCGTGGTTTTAGGTATACCGAAACTGCCGCACAGTTCTAGTGTTAAAGAAATACCTTATATCTTGTTTGATGAAAAAAGAGGACTGTCAATATAGCAACAGTAGTTCTTCTTCAGGGCACTCCAATTTTGTACATACCTACGTTTCAACATTATATATCTCCTGGTAATCTGCATATGCTAAAATTTAAGGAGGAAAGTAAAACAAAGCATTAGTAATTCCCGTTTCATGTTATTATGATGTGGGTTTAATTCCATTTGACTAGTACCAAATTACCAAAATATTATTTTTATTGGTTAGTAATCGTTAACGAATACCAAAGACCCTTTTCCCCTCATTTGGACCCTTTTGGGGTAAAATTTTAAAACTACCCCAAAAACCGCCAAATTTTCCCCCAAAAACCCCTAAACCTTGATTAAAAATCAATTTCAAAATCTCTACATTTTAACCCTAACTACCATACTTTAAAAAAAATCTCGAAGAATGATAATACCCAATTACCAAAAGGTACACCCCAAAAATGGGTTGTTTATCGCCTTTCATAAAATGGAGGGGGATTGGGGTTATATCTATATGAACTATACCAAATACCAAAGATCCTTACTATTGGAATAATGGCCCAAGGAAAAAAATCACAATTTTTTCCCCCTTTGATTAAACCATACAAACCATTTTCTCTTAAGGGTAATTTGTTAAAACAAATTTTACATTCCAATCATGGTTTTGTTAAATTATTGGGGTTGTTTTATTAAATATTTACCTTTTAAAAATTAATTTTACAATTTGAAATCCAAAAATTAAAAAAATAGAGTTTTAATTTGCATAATGAAACATTTCGAATTAAAGCCTTTTTAAATAATCAAATTTTGCTTTTTTTTTTTAATAAAAATTGGAAGGGTTTTTTTAATTTTTAAAAAAAATTTTAATTATTTTTTAATTTGAAACTTATAAATTAATTTTTTATAATTTTTATAAAATTTTTCTTTAACCGTATTTAAAAATAAAAATAAAAAAAATTGGAAAATTTAAACTAAATTTTTTTCTTCTCACACATAAACTCAGAATTTAATCAAAACAGCGTTATATGTTTAATTGTTTTAAATAATTTAATATTACCTTGGAAACCAGTTTGTCCTCATAATTTGAAACACGTATATGTTATTTCTCCAATAGAAGTATAATATTAAATATTTTATTCGCTCTAATAGTTTAACTACACACGAAATAAATAAATATTTCATTAAAATTAAGTATTTTTCTGATATTACTTAGAACGAAATTATCATACGCAATTATTTCTTAAAAAATATGTACATCATAAATTTAGTAATCGTTTTTGTAAATAATCCATTTTCCCCTAATTCAACATGCAACACTACTCGTATGTATACAGTCAGCTAACTTTTTACTTATATAGATTGTACTCGCATACACACATTGAAACAAATTCTATATACACTTTTACATCAGATCAATTTCCAAGAATTTTCTTTTGAAAATATATTGGTTTTTCTCTTAAATTTGGATGATGATATACAGTAGCGGCTCTTAAACTTTTGATCACAGTGGCTCCCTTTATGTTTCAGTGTGACATCGCGGACCTCAAGATTTTGAACATCGCTCTCCGACTTAATACTCCTAATGAAAATTTAATTTCGTGTAGAGTTTTTTCAATGCTGATAATTTAGTGATCTCGTCTAGTATGGTACATCTTTCAATTTTTCCCCGAGGTGTTTCGAAATTTGTAAAAGAGGGAAATCTCAACGTTACCCCACGGACCCCCTAGAAAGGCGTTTCGGACCCCAGGGGTATAAATGACCACAGTTTAAGAGCCACTGATGTACAGTGTGCCCACAAAAGTCTTGACACCCTCTTAACTTCAAAATGGCTGTTGCTATATTCATAAATGTTGTGTTTACGTATTATAAAATAGCTATGCATTACTGAATAAAACCACCTTCGTTACCAACTGTTGAAAACTGCTGAGTTACTATTCCTATATCAAAAACGGAACAAAATAAGAGTAGAAAAATGTTATACAAAGTTTTAGAGCATGGTTGATTTAGTATACAGGAAAAGACATATTCTAGACATAAATGGAAATAATAGTACGGTTAAAACACGCACTTGGCTTGATTTTTTTTCTCTTTCGTGGCTTCGTACACTGTGACGTGAGAAAAGCAATCTGAAAAAAAAAAAAAAAACAGTTCGAACAATATGACTTTGTTTGATAAGTTCAAGCTTTTCACCGTCAGCCGCAATGCACAAATGGATCTTTGTTTGAATGTCACGTTGCACACGTTGGAGCATACACCGTGACACGTTGGCATAAGCATCAGTAAGGCTTCCTTTGTGCACTGCAATTTGTGTGTGGGAGGGAAGATGTCGCATGCACCTGCTGAATGTGAACCTGCTTCGATAATGTGAACGTTTAGGGCACAATCTTCAACACCATCATACCCAATTATTTTCCCCCGAATTCCTTGACGCAACACAGCTGCACTGGAGATGTCTTATGAGCAGGCTCATCGTCATGTTGAAACCATATATTCCTCAGAGTAAAAACGGCAAGTTTTCTACAAAATCGGGTATTACATTTTGTAACTATTGTAAATATAGACTATCTGTTAAAGTGTTATCGTAAAACGATGAGCCGATCAGATTGTCATTGTAAAATGAACACCAAATTTTAATAGCAAACCACATTTGATATCGAACTTCGGTAAAAGATCTAGGATTTGCCAACGCCCAATAATGGGTACTTTTCTTTTGTATATGATATACCGTGAAAGGCAGACCTCATCCATCCACACTTTATCTGCGAAGAGCATTGATTGGAACTCGAACTGATTCATGTCAAATTTGCACTACGCATAGCTTTGCTCTGCATTCTCTTTTAGTAAAACCTGTTGAGGAATTGGTTGGTATAGATGAACGCCTATTCGCTTAGGATTTCCAAACTTGACTTTTGGAGAGAGCACAGTTTTGATTGATCTTAATTGTGCTGCATTCCAGATATGCGATGACATTCGCTAATACCTCATCTATTAGAATTTCCTCCTACCAGTTGATTTTCTAAATCGATCTCGACTAGCTAAACAGCCTGTCTCCAGAAAACTGCTTCCAACAGTTAGTTTGGTTTAATGTGAAGGATGAAAGCCTAAAGAGAAACGTTGATGGTTTAACCATTCTGCTTGTCATACATTTCGTTCTCCGTGCAGTAAAGCCATCTCTCAAATTCAGCTTTATAAAATCGCTCCAAGACCATTAACATCAGCATTTTGCAACCTATAATATCTCTTTTATGGCTGTTTCAGGTAAACAGGCGTGACATTCCATGTATATTGGCATACTGCAAGAATTTTGGAAGCCAATATCAATTTGAGATGCGTTGATGCAACACATATATCTTCTATGATTATATAGACCATCAGTACGAGGATGCAAACCTCGGTTTTTGAATCATGATTCCTTTTCATCGGGAATCTAAAGTAATATAGCTGTGCCCCATTGTGTGTTTTGCCCGAAAGATAATCATTTCGCCTTTTGTTCAAGTTTGATGACGTCACAGTATAGGATATCACGAAAAACTAATGATTATTTTAATTGCTCTATATTCTCTGTATATTAATATTCACAAGGTGTCTTTTCGTTCTAAATCGATGATGCTCAATAACTTTGTAAATCACATTTTTTTCCCAATGTCTTTCCGTTTTCGAGATGCACTTTAGATGGTTTTATTCAGGAGCGCATGCTATTTTATTATACTTAGACATCGTTTTTATTAATATTTCAAATGTTCAAGTTAAGATAATGTTAAGGACTTTTTAAGCATACATGTATCAATTTTTCCTGAAAAACATTTGTTTTTTTTTTTAAAGGATATTTAAAACAGATTTAAATAAATATTTGGTCTTTAAATGAATTTTTAAGTTCTTTTTTTATTTGTAAAGCGCATTATATTTTCTTCGCAGTTTTTTTGGACCTTTTAGCTCTAGCTCATTTAATTTGGAATGGAAAATATTAATTAACTTTGCAAAATTTCATTCGTCATTTTAATATTTCCTTTTTTGTGAAAATTAACTCAGCCTAGTATAACCTTTTAAAGCATTTATAAGGCTCTAATTTATAATTTTTCCATGTTTTTTCACACACGCACTCCCCCGTACTCAAGCTAACAAAAGCTGAATGTTGTGTAGGGATTTAAAAATGCATGTTAAGCTACAGTTTAAGCTCGAAGCTGTTGCAGCAGTTTATACAGGTTTCAAAGGATCATTTAGTACAAGATGCCCATTAAATTTTCACATATCAGGATTTCATTTCATGATAATGCGGAGCCACACATAACAAATAAAATTGTTTACTTGGCAATCTTTCCACTCAGACGTGTTTGATCACCCACCGTTTAGCTTTCACTTTTCCCCATGAGATGAATGCGTGTCTGTATTCTTAAAGAGTTCATTGATTGCTTAGTACTTGATCTGTGACAAAACCGTGAATGATTGTGGGGAGAAGAGGTTGTAAAAGTAGTCTTCATGATTCTTCATGGTAAATATATAAAAACGTGGCCTATTATAGCACATTTTCTAAACATTGAGTGCTAATTTACAGTTTGCACTGGCTCTTCATGACAGCAAAGTTCTGTAGTTTTCAATCATATAGTGTTCTTTTCCAAGTAAAATATATGTAATTTTTGTACCAATGATGTGCGTTTTGCTATAACTCTCTTAAGCATTTTTTTTAAATGAGAATATATAATTTAACTTTTTTAAAAAATACGGCTCCCGATTTAGAAACATTATTTTTGTTAAATAAGAGTAAACTTTAACTTTGCTACAAAAAAATGCATACCGCAGTCAAGAACAAGGTAATAGCAGATAAATATAAAATTATTATGGGATTATTTCATTTGTCATATCCGAATGTCACTAGATTATAAAATCATGTGGCATTTTTGGGTTTCATTTAAATTAAAAGAAGGAGGGAGGGGTTAAAACTTCAAAACGAAACATTATCCGAAATTTAGCATTCATTCAAACTTATGTCTCCTTTTAAAAAAAAAATCAGCGTAACTATTGACCACACATCCTAATCGTCTAAAAAAATAAATAAAAGGAAATTTTGAAGAAATCTTAAAAGTTTCTCCATTTTACTTCGGGTTGCATTTTATTAATGGTCTTTTGTGGAAAATTTCTTTGACATCCATTACTTAAGTTCCTTTTTTTTAAGGTTATCACACATTCAAGAGCATTTTTTTATTACTTAAATTAGTTTAATAAGTGACATTATTCAAATAGCAAATAACAATAAACAAGTTCTTTTTATATAATGCAGAGAAAAAATTAAGCATATAAATCCTACTACCCATATTTAGCTCTAAATATCTGATATTACGAGCTAATTTTAAATACATTTTATCTAAATTTTTTTTAAAAAAATGCATTTTTTAAAAAAAACTAAAATACAAATAAATAACTTAGTTTAAACTAAACAAGAATAATGTGCTTTATTTCATTGTTTGCCATCGCTTTAAAATTTACGTCGCATCAAAATTTAATGAAGCATATAAGCGAAGTTTCATTGACTTTATACATTAAATGAAAGTGAAATGAGTAAATATTAATTGTACTGAAAATAAACGCAAAAGATTAAAATCAAATCTGTCTTTTTTCGAGAAATCGGGGAAAATATTTTTTGCAAGAAATACGCCTTGGGTTTTGCCTTGCCTAATATTTATTTAGACAACTGTTTGTTGTGTTTGTGCATATTAACGTTGGTATTGATTTAAAGTTTGTCACTCTTGTTTACAATTGCTGACATTTTGATTTAAAACTCGTCCAGAATAGTTGACTTGAAGGAAATAACTATCTCTTAGGATTTAGACCATGTGTATAAAATAAGATTATGTGGTAAGGAAATTTGCTTCTTACGAATTTTTTTTTTTACAAATGTTAACCTCATATTCCTTAAAATAATCCAATATGATATAATTAAGCAAATATTAATGCATTATTTCCTGTGTTGTTTATATTAAGGAAAAAAATACATTTGGACTTATTGAAGCAAATTGCAGGAATACAGTGGGAAAAAAATCCTTATAGTTATTTAAGTATATATAAACATAAACCCCTTTAAATACAATCCTATAATACTATTTATATTTATTTTGTCACTCTTATAGGCAGTTTGAATTCATTAATTTGAAATGATTTTAAGAATCTTCAAGTTCTTTTTCGAATCGTTTTTAATTTTTTTTTTTACCTTTTTACATATTTGGACAGTTTCCGGATCTCTGTTGAAAACATATTAACTCCACATCTTACACAAAGTGATGATAAGGACAGCATTCTAATATTTGTTAAAATATAGCATTTGTTTCTTACATTAACATTTACATCTCAATGGTACATATGCTGACCCTCTTTTTTTTTCTTTGCGTCGGCTGCGGTACAAATGCTTTACCAAGCAATTCAGAGACAAGTTCAACCCCCCTTAATTTTTCAGCTCATTTTTTTTTTTTTGTCTTAATATATTTTAAATTGAATAAACAGAAATGATATGGTGAAAATCTCTATTTTTACTAAAATCGTCAACGAAACTGACGGGAAATATATTGAATACTATCATGTTTACAGAAATTGATATATTTTTTTATTTTTGGTAGACTTTTATTTACTGATCCACCTATATCAGCGTTTCTCAGACTATGGGTCGCCTTCCTTTGGGGGCGTGATAATTCTATGTGGGGGGCGTGAGCATAACAAAAAGTTATAATTAAAAATTATTTTGAAAAGCATTATCAATTTATTGAAAGGAAGCAAAACACAATACATTCTGAAATAAAAAAAATAGAATACACATTTACATTGATACAATATACTTATAAATGTATCAGTACAGTTGACGATTAATTTATCAATACTAAGTTAAGAACAAGTTTAATAATTACTAGTGACTTTCATGGGCTTGACATATAAAAAATTATATACACAAATTAATACTCATCTTGATAATTGATACGGTTTATAATTAAAGTTGTATTGTTGCTTTAGCGTCAAAGTATGCACATTACTAATTCAATACATCGTTATTGTATGGAGAGAGGTGCTATAAAAGTTATGACTGAAAACTGGATCGCAAATGTTGAAAGTTTGCAAAGCACTGACCAACAGGAATACTCTGATATTTTTCGACAGTAAAAACATTGACGGCTGATATAGATCTTTTTTGTTCTAAAAAATTATGCAAATGTTTTCAATTTAGTTCAAATATCCCCCCAATCCTCTTATTTTTCTTTTTTATTTTCTTTATATTTACTGTTAGTGTAATCTTTGAAATTTGTTTTTGCTCTCTCTCTTATATATATAATCCATAAATATATACACATAGCTATAAAGCCTGAGTATAACTTCTCAAAATGGGAAATATTAGCCACATTAGTACAATAACAAATTCTGGCCTTAGGAACCAAGATTGCAGGTTTAAACAAGTTTTAGAACTAGCCAACCTTCACCTGTAATCTGCCTATACACTAAACCAAAGGGAAAAGAAAGAACAATATTATAAGAAATTTAATATTACAAATAAAATACACTATATCGTTAAAATATAACGATAAAATTATAGCCTGCTAATATATATTAGTATGTAAAATTAAAGTCAATGAAATAAAGTAAAAAATTTTCCCATATAGAAAAATGTTATTTTCCCCCATATACAACAAGGTAAAAGAAATACCGCGAAAAGTTTTTTTGATAAAAAATAAAAGTCTCTCTATATATATCCAAAAACCATAAATATTGATATAAAAATAGAAAAAAAAATTTAATTTATGGATTTGATTTAAAATTATATATATATATATATATATAATTTTTTTAAATTAAAAATAATTTAGGCCATAAAAAAATTATAAATATTAATGGGGTCCACTATTTTTTAATATTTCAGGCATTGAAAGATCGAATTTACCCAATAATTAAAATCTCCATGTATTTTTTCTGCCCTCTAAGGGCTAAGGAATATTTTCTATTTAACAGTAATGCATCCAATGGCGATATGAGGAGCATAATGAAAGGAGCTGTAATGAATGATGTAATGAATAAATCTGGTGTAATGAATCGATGTAATGAATTTTGATTTCGACGAAGTGTTTCTGTTAACAGTTAATTTGAGACCATGCATCAAAGATCATTACTTGGCTAAGATCATTATATCACAAGAGTTCCTTTTAAATTGGGGAAGTTAAACTGATTGAAAATGGTCATTAATATCTGAAATTAAGTGCCAAAAAATTAATTTCTTTCAAGGCAAAAAAAATTAATAGTAAAATCGTCTAAAAAATTTGTATTGCATTACACATTGTACGCGGCAAAAATAAGCAGTTTTTGTAAGAAAAAAAGGCTATTTTCATTTTAAAGTGCAAAAACTTGAAAATATACAATAATAATGCATAAATATTTAATAATGAGTTTAAAACTTTAGTAATTATTTATATTCCATTTTAATGAAAGCTATATATATATATAGTATTTAGCAATACATGCGAATTTTCATGGGGATATGGTTAGTGCCATTTACAGTTTGTTAAATAATGGGTATCCGCGTGCTTAAAGTATCAAAAGGAATGGCTTATTATTACGAAACTACCCATCAGAATGCAATAAACTGTTAATCCATGGATTGAAAACTCTAGGACATTTTTTTCGGGTCTTGTCTCATCGGCCGTACATGCGCGCATTATTCGCAATTATACACGATAAACTTCTTACACTGACTTCATTAGTAAAAATGTGGACGCGTGCTTTGGTTAACATAATTTAAACTTGGGTGTAAACGTTTTTGAACAAAATTTAAATGTCGACCTCGGACATAAAAACTATAACTACAATGGGGAAAAATTTAAAAGGAGGAGAAATTTTTATATCAAACTCGCAATTATCCTTAAGTTTTCGTGATAGAAGCACTATTGATCCCCTTCTGATTCGGTTTGTAGAAAACCGATAATTTTTTGCAAGCCAGTAACGATATTCCGTTTTGTTCGAACGCGCCGCGAAACAAGTGGGATCCGTTAACCAACATACGCACTCAATCTTTTACTGTGGCATTCACACATCTTCACTAATGAAAATAATTTAAAAAATTTATCCCTAGGGGTTGCCGAATAATGCGGTGGCTTCCCAAAAAAATTTTAAGTTTTTTAACCAGGATGGACGTTTTTTACATTCTGGTGGATACTTCAGTAACAATAAGCCATTACTTTTGGATATTTTACGCCCGGACACCCGTATATCTTTAAAAGAATTACATTACTTGCTATTAGACAAAATAATTTACAAAAAAGTCAATAGTTTCCACAGCATTTGATAAAGTTTACAGTATTCATTTTTTACTTTTCCAAAAAATTTTTAAAATTTTCTATTTTTAAAAATTTTTAATGCATGTTTATTAAAATGAGTTCCCTACAAAAGTTTTAATAATTATGTTACAAGAACTATAATTATAAACAATACGGGTCATTTTACAGGTTTAAAAAAACTATTTCAAAATAAACTAAATAATATAAAACTTTCCCCCTACTTCCCAATTTAAAATTTAGTGGGGTTAAAAAAAAAATCTGTTTGTAAAATACTGTTTAAAAAACAATTCCCCTTGAACATTTTTGAAAATATCTGAAATCAATCGTTTTAAAATACTTTTTCTAAGTTTATCCATTTTATTTAGGGATCAGTATTCAAAAAGGTGGGGAAAATCTATTTTATCAGGAATAACTGAAATTTTTTCTTTTTAATCAAAATGCCTTTTTGAATACCTAGTTCTCTTTCTATGATTATTATATTCATGTTTATTTGGATTCATGTTGTCGATCGTATGTTTTTTACCCCGTTTTTTTTTTTAAAACCATTTTTTCCCTAATCCCAATTTTTCGTGGTTGGGTTATTTTTTTTGCCACATTTTAAAGCCCAGCTTTTACAGAAAAAGCTTTCATATAATTTAAAATTTTTTAATTTGCCATAACTTAAATTTCAAAATGAGGTACAATAAAAAATCTGCCCTAAATTCTAAATCCCAACGTTTTAAAAATATTTAAATCCCAAATTTTAACTTTAATGGGAAAATTTCATTTGAACTGTGGTTAAACAAAAGTTTTTTTACCTTTTTTTTTAAAATTAACAATTTTAAACATAATATTAGTTTTAGTAATAACAACCCTAATAAATTTTGTATTGGGATTTTTAGTTTCCCAGTTTAAAAATTTTTAAAAATATGGACAAACCACACTAAAGAATATTTTACCAAACACTTGACATTTATGAGTAAATAAATTACTATGTATAAAGCTCCCTTAGATTGCAAAAATAAAAAAATAAAAATATTCCAGTTTAGTTTAGACAAAAATTAAATTTCCTTCATATCCTTTAACTTTTTGATACCTAAGAGTAATTACACGAAATAATTAATTTTTATTTAATCAAGAAATGTGTTATTTAACTTCCATAAAATTTTTGATGCATATTACATTTAAAAAAATTCAAATTGTTCGCTTAAGATTTCTTAAATAAGTTTTTCGGAAGTCAAGGAATAAAAAAGATGAAGGGGGAGGGGGGAGAGGATAAGAAAGGTGAAACTGCTCGGACACATCCCATCTTTAAACAATTCTATTCCAGTCTATTCCCTTCCTCAGTTATGTCTTCGCTTAACCAAGTGAGAAATTTCTCACTTCGAACTCAGTAGAGTGGAACAAAACAACTTGAACCGTGTGGTGCAAAAAACACCGTTCTTACATAAAAGGACCAGAAAGTATAGTTTTCAAAAACTTGTCCAGTGTGTGTTCTGTTATTGTTCGCTAGATGATTGAAAGTTTCTTCTAGTGTTCACGGCGGAAGTTGGGAATTCTTTGCCTTGCTTTTTACTCCAGGGCCATTGTTCTTCAGGATTTTATTTTTATGCAATATTTTTATCCCTCCTTCTCTCACCTTTTTTTTTCTTCCTTCCGCCATCTTTGCGCCTTGAAGTCTCTTCGTTTTTACGGAAAGAGTTATCCATCTTCCCGATGCGTACTTTATGGGCTCGCTGGAAGTTTTCTTGCCAAATGAGGACTTGATAAGTTTTGGAAAAGCACTGAAGAGAAAATGTGAGACTTTGAAAAGGATAAAAATGGCCTCTCAGCCTTGAAACGAAGCTAATCTATCTCCTAAAATAAAACAAAAGAAACTGAGAAATATCGTAAGGTAAATTTTTACACATTTGTTTGTTTTTGAAGTTGTTTCCGCTGAATGTTAAAGAGAACACCACCCAAACACGGAGTATTTGCCCTAATTTAAGGTAGAAAAAAATTCTTAATGTCAGTATAGTTTATTATGGTGAGCACATAAACCTCTTCCTCCCACTGCTACTTTAATAGTAATAAATATTGAATGATGTACTATTTTGTGCTTTAAAACAATTCCCATCTATTATTAAGGAATAGGATTTTTTTTCCAATCACCCCTTATTTAAAATTAAAAAATACTCTGAATTAATATTACAGTTTGACTTCGTTGTCCTGTAAAGAGCAGCATACCACACTGTTATACAGTTGAACTTGTTTTTGTGCGGTAGATAGTGACCGCATAAAAATAAATGCACAAAAAATATTTAAAAATTTCCTAAATTCTTACATATAACAAACTAATTCGTGGATATACTACAAAAAAAGTTTTTATACGGTGGATAGGGACCGAAAAAATTCGCCTTTATAAAATATGCCAATTATTTACGAAATTTATGTAAAAATACTTCCATAATAAAATAAATAATTAAATATTACACTTGAAAACATTTTAAAACATTTAGTTTCTCATTGTATACACGAAGATTTTCAAAATACACATACACAATTCACTGATACTCATCGTAATCCAAAGCGCTCTTCTGTGTGATGAACCCTCAAAATCGCTTTTGTCACTCCAGGGTACAATTTCAATTGTTTTATTTTTTTTGGAACCATAAACTAAGAGATAAATTTTTGTGACGAAGTCGGGTGGTCAGTTGCTTATAAATGTCACGATAACCAGATATACATGATTGAAACTCTTTTTGGAATTTTATTTTCCTTTCTTAATTGGTTTCCATTCTAAGAAAATGCATTTCCAACTTGTTGGAAAGCTGGATCCTTCAAATTTTATCTCTCTCAAAGAATCCTGTTCTTCTTGTCCATCTTCATAATCTATCAAATTATTGATAATGTTCACTGTCATAGAAAGTTTATTCTTCAATCAAGCGCGAGCTGCTGGAGCGTTGAGAGAAAGCAACCGAATGCGCATTGTAGGTAGACCGTTTATAACAAAGGAACAGAGCATTCTGAAGTGTATATATGTACATTTCAGTGGTTTAACGTACAGCCCGCATCGCGGTGGGGTGGCAGGACTCTAGGGGCACATGGCCTGACTAACACTAAATATGTATTTACGCAATTTATAAAATATTTAAGGCAAAACCTGACTTTCAGTGTGGAGGGGGCTAACATTATCCATTACACAACTGGTAAATGGAGAGAAAACATTACAGTGACAGCAAAGTCAATGAAATTCCTATATCGCATAGAAAAGGACAGCACAAAAACAGGTTCTATTGTACTAACTCCAAATGGAATTACAGTATTTCCTGTCAAATGCTTCATATTTCTTGGCCCATATTGGATTGTCAAATTGATATTAATACTTTTATCAGGAAAAGTCACAAAATAAATTTATAAATAATTTCAAAGATTTAAGGATGTGGTATGATTTTAGAGCAATCCTTGATAAGTTCACATGAACTTATTCAATACTGAAACAGTGAGGTTAGAAAAAGACAACTTTACTTTTTAGTATTGCATAGATTTCATATTTCTTGAATTTACAGCGATGGCTCCGGTATTTGAATATTAGCGCAATAAGACAAAATAAAAGGAAAAAAAAATGAAACAAATATTTTTATTTAGGAAAATTTTATTACAAATTCTCATCAAAGGAAGCATTAAAAAATGAGGCATTTTCATTAAAATATAATACAGAATGGGACGGAATTGAAAAAATAAGTAAAAATTGTGAATAAATAGCAATTTTTAATTAATGAAAAATCGACACTGATGTATTCAAATTCAAACTTAGGACCACCTACTGTTTATACGTGCATGATATACTTAGCTTCATCTGAAAATACAAACTTACACTATTTCATGTATCTTCTTTAACATCTTTTTTCTATTACTTTGGAAAAGAGTATTATAAATAAAAGCTAAGCGCAAAACGCTGTGCCATCATTTTAAAATATTTTTGTAATCTTTTGGGTTATAAACGTAGGCAAGATGAAAGAAAATGAATGTTATGAAGAAAAAAAATCGCATTAAATGGAATAATAAAAAAGTGGTCCGCAAGAGATAGAAAAATCTTCTTTTAACTAAAATAAAATCATAAGAAATATAAAATGCATTGCACATACACCTTAAGTAAATTTATAAGCAAAATAATGAACAATATATCAAAGTATTATTCTTCCAGATGCCTTTTTATTGAGCTGTATTCTTTTCAGTGAAATAAGAATATAATATTTATTATGAAGCTATAGCTTTGTCAAAAAGCGTTTGAAAATCAGGTGTTATTTCTTACAGCCAATATACTGAGTTATGATTAAATCCTATAAACAAATATTTAGTGGGTATTTTTTTATTAAATATGTCATTCAAAATTGTATAATTTATAGTGATAGCTATTTAGGTAAAAATATTATATTCATTCATAATAATTTCAACCCTTTTGCATTGATTTGACTGTATTTTATCTAATGATAAAAGTTTTAGAATATAGTTTTATCAACATTGATCAATGGTTTTACTCGTAGAAATTCCTCCTTCTCATACTTCTCTCTTAATCTGTTGATAAATTATTTATTCTCTTTGTGCAATTTAACCATTGACTTATCTGATTATGACATAATATAATGTCATAAGAGTAAGGAAAATATTTTAAATATAAGTAATAAAAGCAAATTGAGGGTCCAAAACAAACACACAAAATAATAAAATATCTTTATTAAGAGTAAATGAAAATGCTAATGTTAGGAAGTGTGTTAAGGAAGGAAGCTTAACCCATTAACACCCAAATTATTTTAAAATCGAAATTTTTGAAAAATATTTTTAAATTATATTTCATATATCTTAAATAGAGTAATTATGAAGTTGTATCTATTTTCCGTAATTAGCAGCTGAGATAATAGGTGATCTATAAATAGATCGCTGGGCACTTATGGTAGTAAAGACCAAGTACCTTTCCTGTGGTTTTATATTTAAAGAATTACAAATTTAGGGGGGAATGAAACTTTTGTGAATTTAAAAGCGACTAATGTGATTTAAAAGAGAAAATATTATTTTACAGACCTAAACTTACTTTGTTATAATTTTATGGAACCAATTTGTAAAAGTTAAAGGTGATATAATGGAAAACATTTCAGACGAAGGGTTACATTACATTTTGTACAAAACGTAAGAGGTCTACCCTTACATTTTTGAAACTGGCATTTTCTTTGGTTTTGTCTTTTTCCTATAACATGGTCTTTTCTATCTAAACGCACACAGTCTATTACGTTTGATCTTGATGACATCATCAGATGTGTTTCAATGCTTTTCTTAGAATTTTTTCCCCGTTTGAGGTACGCAACGGCGATATATCTTCAGATGTATTTTATACTTTACTTTTCATAATTTGTTAAATTGAACAGAATATACGTATACAGAATATACGAATTCACGATAGCCAAGTCGATAACTCTAGAAAAAGATTGGCCCAGTACCATTTTGCCACGGATCTGAATTGTGTGTTTTTCTAGAGCCAGTCATGCTGGTCGACTCTACCCATATTTTTGTTATACTGGTGAATAGTATTAGGTTGCAAAATTTGGAATTTTTATTTCAAACCTTTTTGATGCCTTGAAACTTGGATTAAAGGCTGTATGCAATCAAAGTTTGTCGCTGTTGTTACACACTGGTTATCTTTCCATTTAACTATAGTTATTTCGTTCTTTTAGTCGAAACAGTAGTCATAAGAACCACGGCATTACTGGTGCTAGATGGCATTTGCTCCGTACTATTAGGGTCGTCATCGTTTATGTCTATCGATTCATATTGTTCTATTTCTTCCATGGGTATACAAAGTTCTACATTACCTGACAGATCTTTTACCGATGGAGTAGTCATTTCATCATTATTAAAATATTCTTCGTCAGTTAACTCGTCCACAATAGGCGGTAAAGCAATTATATCAGAATCTATTTCCTGAGGAAACATATATTCTAACACTTTTTCGGCGATGTGAAACACTTTACGCCAAGACATTCTGGAAGAAATGGAACGGGGAAAAAATTATATTAGTTACCACTAACGCCCAGTGATCTATTTATAGATCAGCATGTTTAAACTTACGTTTTAATAATAAAAACAGCTCTTTTTCTAATATAAATAATCTGGAATAATGAAAAATGTACTGAAAATGTAAAATACATAAAAAAGTTGAACTTACTTTAAATTTTTTTTCTGTTGGATACAAAATCGAAAAAGCTACACTTTGAAGCCCCAAAATGGCGAACGTAAGATGCTAGCTGCTGGACTGCTCTGTGAAAAAATGCTTCAAATTTCGTTTAGGGGTGTAGCAACATTTGTAAGGAAACCAGGCAAATGACAATACGAAGTGATTAAAAAATATCGTTTTCATTGGGAGTTCTGAGTGGGAGGTGATCTATAAATAGATCACTGGGTGGTAACGAGTTAAGAGATATGAAACATCGAAATGATTATGAATCAATAGATATTATATTTTTAGAATATAGGGAGCCTTTTTTGCTTTAGCAATTTTGATTTTTAATACCTTTTTGTACTGAAAAAACATATAAATCATTAGCAAATATCTAAAAGTAGAAGATGACTTATATAAAAATTTCAGTTTTAATAATTTTAGGATTTTTAGTAATCCACGTTGTCCCATGACTTTTGATTTTATAGAAAACAAATATTAGAAAATGTTCCCTATTATTGTATGCTAACTTCCCTTTGATCTAATTTAATGCTTTTAATTAATTAATTTTCATATTTACAATGAAGTTAAATGAATGAATAAATTGGAGTATATTTTTTAGTAAATGCAATACATGAATGTTATTATTCATACTTGAAGAGCATTTTAACTAAATATTAATTGAGCCTCTAGGCTCATAATATGAATTCCTTTAGCAGAACTGTGTGTGTGTTCTGGAAATACAAATTTAACACTTTTAATGAGAGTGCTTAATGAAATTTAAGAGAATAATAAAAAAAAAGTGCTGCATTGTTTTCTATAATTTTATCTATTTATTAATAATTCTATCTTTATATTACAGGTGTACCTGGGATTAAATTAAAGACACATGCCATCCTTAGTAAAGAAACAGGTAATGCAAATTCCTTTAATTATACATGATTTCTTTCCGGATTAATATTAATTATGGTATGGATTAATTATTCATTAATAAACATTATATAAACATAACATGGCAGAAAAAATGTTTTACTAAAATGTTATATAACTCAATTATTTGAAAATGAATTATCTTAAGAAACGAAAGCAATTTGTCTAAAGGACCTACTCACGGGATTATTTATTAAAATTATTTAGAAAGTGGTCTTAATAAAGAGTAGATTAATATTTTTTTATAGATAAAATATGCTTTTCGACGCATTATATATATATTCAATATTAAATATCATTATTCAAGTAAGTAGAATGCGTTCATAAAATTAAACGTCATTTAACATCATTTATTTCAATAGCTGAGAGGTGAATTGAAGCAACGAGAAAAGTATTGGGGACACGGGAAGGTATGTATATATATACAGTCGACTCTCGATAATTCGAATTATCCACAAGAGGGTAAAAAAACTCACAAAATACATGAAGTGAAATTTTTTTTCTAGCACATCTAAATTTTAATCTACGGAATAAAATAACTGTGTACATAAATATAAAAATACTTTAAAGTATTTTTAAAAAGTACATAAGATACAGAGTATAAAAATATTATACAGAATTACTAATTTATGTAGTAATTCTTGAACAGGACTTTTCACACCCCACCAAATCTTTTCCATTCCTGACTAGAAATAAAATCGTTTCCCTCAGACACTGTCCCCAACTCCATTAGTTCTTTAAAGTGGGGTCTAGTCAGGCCTATGCACTATTTGGTGCCGCATGCTATAATTTATACAGATGAGCCATAAATCGGCACGTCAATCCGAAGTAAAAAACCCAATCCACTATCTCTTCTTCACAATAGCAGACCATCCTTTCTAAACATATGTGTAAAAGGCCACGTGTTAAAACAAAAAATATGGACGGCTGACAAGTGAACCGAACTGTCCACTTGAAGATGGAAAGCAATAAAAAAAAGTATATTTCCACCTGACGAACAGGGAAACACGAATAAGTAGTAGCAGACAGATTGTCAGCAAAAGAGCTACGTTACCGACATAACCTATTCCAACCTGTTTGCTACAGGATTAGAGGGTAAGTGTTTGAAAGTCGAGAGTTTTGTAAGATAACTATGAATTATTGCATGTTGTAGTCCGCCAGGCACTTATTTTAATTCGAAATATTGAGTTTACCAAAACGTAATGTTTTTGTTCGAGATATCAAGAGTTTTTCATAAGGGCTAAACATATACTTCGAATTAGCGAGAGGTTCGTATTATCGAAGGTTTAAATTAACAAGAGTCGACTGTGTATATAATCTAATTAATAAATGTATTTTTAACATCAACCATCAAATTGTAAAATTGTTGAAAAGCAGCATTTTTGTGACCAGTAAAGGGAAAGGGAAACTCTGTGAAAAGATGAAGCATTTGCAATATAAGCACTATAACATCAGATGGGGCGTCATGACACGTAAATGTGCGGAATGCGTATTTTTAGTGCCATGGCAACTTAAAAAGAAATATGCAAGATATATTTCTAAGCATTTCATGCAAATGAGGAGAGAGGGGGTTATAGAACACGTCCCCTAGAAGTTACATGAGGGCTATTGGCACTGAACCTCATAATTTTCAACCATGGTCAAGTGACGAGGGCAAAACCTGAGATGGCCCCCTTCTCCTAACTTTCAACACCCCCCAAATTAGGGAGGAAATTTGGGGTTTTGACTTATTTTAAGTTTTCCCCCCTCTACACGGAAGGTTTTCATTGGCACTAGCCTCAAACTTATTTTTTTAACTTATGTCATTTTTTTCCACAAACCTTTTTTCTGTAATTATAAGGCATTTATTTTCCCTTTTACAAATCAAATTTTAGCTTTTTAACCCAATTTTTCCAAAATTGATAAAGGCCCGATGATTTTCACAGTTTTTTCCAAAATAAAATAGCTGTTGGTGTGACATTGAGCTTATTTATATCTGTCACTAACATTAAATATCACGTTCAAAAATATAAATAAGGACGAATATATAGAAGCTTTTAAATTACCAAACTCTCTTAAACGAATAATTTATTTTACAGTAATAATATAAAGGATAACATATAATTTTCTAAAGTAAAAAACAAATCCTCAAAAATTCAAATTTGAACACTTAAACTTTAAACGAATCTCGAACTAACTGAGGATCTTGATTTGAGTCAGATATATAGCTGAAAAGATGACCCCAAACGATCGGGATCAAAGTTTGCGACAGAATCTTGAAAAGTGAAAAATTTGAAATTTTTTAAGGTGAGTACATTAAAAAGCGTTGGAAATGTTCCATATGCATAGATTTCTCTTTTGTTTTATTGCAATCACAAAATATTGACGAAAAAATATTAAGAAAATAAATTTTAATGTATGATGAATTGCCAGCCAATTGAAGAAAAGTTTTAAATCAGGGACTGGGATTCTACTATATACATATTAAAAAACTTGACAAAGGATACTTTTTATTCTATCCGTTGAAATTGCCAAAACTGTTTAAACTGCATATTGTCTCAGATGCTAGAACAAGAAATTTGGAACCAGTTACTTTTATTTCTGTTTCATATAATCTGAAGAATGGATCTTCACGAGTCTCATAACATCAAAATTTCCGAAGAACCTTGCGAATATTGAAACATTTGGGAGCTGCAGTTGCTGCTTGAATTGTTTTAAACCTTGACAATAAACTTCCATCTCTAATTCTAGAGTGTTTTGGTGGAGTGATTCTTCGATCACAGGCACTTCATTGAATCAAAAGTGCATTTTCCTAATGGCAACATTTTATGTTAAACAGAATTATAGAAAGCTAATAACTACACTAATCTTGCTGATTGGTATTATCGTCGTTATAAAACTAATCTCGCTGATAGTTTACCTCATGAAAAGCAACCAATGAAAAGATCACGTTCCATTCACTCTGGATTCATGTTGCAGAATATTTCGTTTAATATTCGAGGAATGGCTCGAAAAGCTCCACTTACGAATTTTCTCCAAAAGTAATATGCAAGGGGATATAGGGATTTTCATTTATTATTGAAAAATAATATTTTGAATAGACTAGTTATATGTAATCCGAATATATTTTTTTTAAAAACTATGAAAAAGAGTAAAGTTGGATTGTATGTATCTACAGATATTGTTATAAAAACATAAGAAATGTTTCCAAAAATTTTTAATTATTAATGAGTATTTTTGAATAAGTGTACGGAAATATACAATGTTAACAAATTTTATTAAAAGACTTATAACATAATTTTAAGGCTGTGAACATATATTCAGAATTTAAAAATAATACGAAATTAATTTAATTAAATCATTTGAAGCAGAGCTATAAAGTTCATTGATTTATTTGTTTTATGGTTGAAACGTGTTGCCTGTATACCGCATCTGATTAAAAATAAATCATGGATTTTTCTTTTATACCAGTATTCATGAGTAAAGTGAATAAGCCTAATAAATTCCGCGATAAATTTGAATTAATTTCTTTTGTGTGGTGAAGTATATTAAAATACATGCATTCATTGATTCATTATGTAGAGAAAAAAAAACTAATCTAAGAAGAAATCCACACTACCAGATGAACAATAATTTAGTTATTCATTAATTTTAAAAAATGATGATCATCTTTTTTTATGTGTTCAAACTTAATAGAGGAGGGAAAAAACTCCAGACGGCTGTTACAACACATTTTCACTAATTTCACTTCTTCCTTGCTTCGATACAAAGGAAGAAGAAAGAAATGCAACAATAAATAAAGAAAAAAAAAACGTTCAAAATTTGCTTCGAGGGGTTTTTGATACACTGCTATCATTAGCATAAATGTGCCTTCCTAAAAATACTTCTTTCCACATTAATTTTTTTCTATCATCTCCCACAAATTACTTGTTTCGAATGCTGATATTTTAAGTTTTAATAAATTCCCTGCACGTACACTTTACTTTCAGTTTTTCTTTTCTTTATCCTATTTTTCCAAGTTTACTTTTCATGGTAAAATGGTTTAGGAATATGATGGAATTTTAAATTTGATGGAAGCGAAATGCAATAATACTTGTGTTTATTCTAAAAATAAAACGCTATACAGAGAGAGAAAGATAATATTTGGATAATATATACTTTATGAAAATAATTAAAACTAGCGATGGGTGTATTACAACATGTAAAAGGTGATTTTCAAATTTACATTTTAACTGAAAAAGGATGGATGAAAAAAGCTATTTTCTTATTATTCTCTTCATTTCCATGAAAAGTTTACAACGAAGTATTTTTTTAGAACCCATAATATTTACTTGTTATAATGTATCCAAAGGCAAGGTTGTAAAGTGTTAAATTCAAAGTTAACAATTTTTGCATTTTTTGAAGATGACGAAAAACTCGGGTTTGAATATATATACTTCTCAACTTTATTTTGACTTTTTAATGCATTTTAAAAAATGAAGTTAACAGACATTTAATGCAATAATCACGTGTTAAGTTTCTATTTATACATAGGGTAATGGTTGCTACATTTGAAATTCCATTATCTTATACAATAACTCCAATGACATTAAATTTTAAATTGTTCAAAAATTCATTTAATTAATATAAAATAATTTATAACAAAATTGAAAATCTTTAAAATATTTGCGTAAATAAAGTTGTTGAGTGAGTCTAAACGTATTCTATTTTCATGTAACACACATGTTAAGTAATACAAGAAACGCTCAAGGAGGTTATTACTATAAAACTAAGAAAATTTTAATTTAATAATGTTTGATTTGAACATTTTAAAGTCACCCTGGGAATAAAAAAAGAGACCAGCCTTGCAATTTTTAATCTAATTTGACGAGGATGATCTTTTTATTGATACACTCTTCACAAATTTCGACAACATATCACGAGAGGACTTTAACTACTCTCAAAGCTTATAGCTTTAGAAATTTTAATAAAATAAGAAATTCACTGAGGTTGGATAATGAGGTTTCATTCATTTGTGTATATATATATATATATATCATATATATTTTTTAAAATACTATATAATATATATATATATATATATATATATATATATATATATATAATGCATTTTCTTGATGATCACAAAGTTAGTGTTTCCCCTAATACACCTACACTTACCATCTCCTAGATTAATTTCTCCAACGCTAATAAAGAGGCTACGGTAACCTAGTGGTGAAGGTAACGGACTCATGGTTGGCGTGTCATGAGTTCAAGCCCAGTACCATTTGCACATTAAATCTGTCGAAAGCTCAAACATCCTCCCATTAGTGTAGTGTGGTAGTTCGGAGTGTGGAGTGGCAGGTCAGATATTGTGTTTGCTTCACATTGACCATGGTTCAAAACTATGAGGTCTGTCGCCAAAGCCCTCGTGTAGCTAAACAGTGGGGCGTTAATGTTCACTCACTCACCCAATTCTAATGATGTAGTATTTATATATATATATATATATATATATATATATATATATATATATATGTATAATACCTACCCTGTGCCTAGTAGATTTTTTCTTGATTATTAAATATTATTTTTGTGTTATAGTCGTGACACTTTCAAGGGAGACTTGATACTTTTACTTTTATTTATTTGACGTAGTAGAATATTTCAACAGTACACAGACATGAAGTTTAACTACATTTGGAATAACTAAGTAAATAGGACGTCCACGCACAAGTAAAGCACAAAAAGAGCTGCAGCTATTTATACTTATTCAAGACGGCAAGAGGAGACAAAAACGGACCAGTACAAAATATTTTCCCTTTAATACTGGCAGTGAAGGTCACGTGACTCATTTGTAACAAACGATGTGATTGGTTAGAACGGGCAGGAAAGAGATTTGTTTGATACAATGTTACTATTCGTTTACTATTAAGATTGGCGCGTTAGTTTTGAAACAAAGAATTAAAAGTCATTGAAAGATTATTTAAAAATAGTTATAATTAAAACGATTCTCTAGATGAAATTATTGCATATATATATATGAGAGTAATGATAGTTTAATGGTGAACATATGCAGTAATACAAGAAATAAGAGTTTTATTTTTATGTTTTTGTATTTGCAATGCATACAAATTTATACAGGGGGCTTGGCTTGTTTATTTATTTTGTTTCTTTTTCAAAGTCTTTTATGTTATGTTAAATTTTTTTAAAAAAAATTAGAAATGTAAAAACCTTAATATTTATGTTTTAAATGATGCAAAATTTATTCAATAATTTGAATATAATGTGTACAAAATATGTGTAATCATTTCACTGATTCGTTAAAACTACATCAGATCCGGAACACAACCTTGATTATGATGACCACGTATAATTAAAGTTAGAGATGTGTACATAGTTTTCAAAGGAGACTTCGTAAATTACATTGCAGTTTGCGTAATATAGATATAATTATGATTTTCCGCTTTTATAGTTTGATGTTATGATTATGTAACCTTGTTTAACTAAAATATTTCGTAATTATGAGTATTAGAGTTTCACACACGCAAAATTACTATTTTCACATCAAATGTTGTAACATGTGTACTTAAGGTAAATTTAGCAGCTTGGGAATTTACTTGTACGCAGTTTCTTATTTACTCTCTGGTGCATTTAATTGCACATAAATTATATTTCTTAGTTTTTACAGATTTATTTTGTCATGACTCTATTTCAATTTTTTATACTTATTTGAAATACATCGCAGGTTTTAGCTATCAGTAAGATAGGAGCCACACCAGTGGCTACGAGGTCATTTTAATGAAGGACCTTTACATTTTGCCACAGCCAAATGATGAGAAAGTTTTTAATTTCTCAAGTTCAATAATACTTCATGGCGTGTTTAAACTTAGTTTCAGTTGACATGCTGCAGCTCACATGCTTCCAAACAACAACTTTGTAGTAAAATTAGGACTCATGGACTTTATCGGTTAAAATCTCACACCTAGGATTACTTATTCTAACATCTCACAATATTTTCAAATGAATAAATAAAACAAGTATTGACAAACAAAATTATCCTTTCAAAATTCCTAAAGTTGCCGTTTAATATTGATTAGTGTTTCTAAAATCTAAAAAATAATTAATTGATTCATTATTAATGTTACCATTTGAAGCTACATAGGCCTTGGGCGGAAAACTTGTAATTTTGAATCATGGTGAATTGACGAGACAATATCTGAGCTGTCACCGATCTCCAAACTACCACACCGTGAGAATGGAGGATATTGAATCATGACAGATATAAAATCCGCCAAGGCCTCTACACGGAGGGACTTTAGTTTCATCGGGATACAAACCAACGACTCGACAGCGTTAAATGGCTTATTATTCACCCAATAACAAACTGACTTTTCCTTCATTGGTTAATATGTCTGATAATTATCTTCTAAGGCAGTGCTTCTCAAACTTTCAATACTGGCGACCCACTTTTCAATTATAATTTTTATCGCCCCCCTTATACAATAATAATGTATTGAATGCAAAAATAATGTACTTTGACGCTTAAGCTACAATATAATCTTAATTATAAACCGTACAAATTAATAAGATAAGTATATTAAATATTATATATGTTACTTTTTTTCATAATATATATTTTATTTTTCTTTCTCGAATTTTTAAATTGGAGCAGATTAGAAAATGCGGTGGCTGCTTTGAAAACAAAATATAGATATCAGCCAAATATAGAAAAAGTACTCAGAGTGTCAATTTCTAATCGTAAACCTTCCTTTGGAAAACTTTCCTCTGCAAGACAAGCTCATGAAAGTCGCTAATACTTATTAAACTCGCTCTTAATTTAGTATTAATAAATTTACTTATAAAATACCTTGTGTAGCACGCTGATACATTTAAAGTGTATTAAAAGTGTACTGTCTAAAGTACCCGCTCTTCACACGAGTTAATTTTTTTAAAAAAAAAACATTTTTGATATAATATAGCTGAATTGTCATTAGAGTAAACCCAAATGCGTGACAATGTTTACGAAAATGTAAAATGATAATTCGAAATGAATGCTCATATTATAATTAGTTTTAAGCGAACTATAATTTTAAGCCTCACAGAATGAGTATTTAGAATTAATGTTAAATAATGAAAAATAATACAAAACTCCGATGAAGAATAATTGTGTTATTTTTAATATTTAAAGCGAGAAGACTTCAAATGTTTTATCATAGGAGCAGGTACACACTCGGTACCAACGTTAATGTTCTCGCGGGGTTGATTGAGTCATTCCAGTCCTTTTTTTTCATAATTATTTTTATTGTACACGACACAAATCATGATTCCAGTGAATATTTTAATTTCGAGAAAGTATACTTACCTACTTTCAAGGACTTTTCAAATTTTCTTTGTAACAAATAAACAATTTTGCCAGAATCAACGATTTCGTGGTCTGAGTGCCCCGCGTGACCACTTCCGGGTTAAAAGTGTATTCAGTAATAATAATATGGATGTTACTGCTAAAAAATTATGTAAAACGTCTTTCAATATGCTTTATATGTTTGAGAGTACTCATAAAAATAAATCCTGGCCAAATAATTCTTCAAAGTGCTCTCTGTGGTTTTCCAAAATCATAAACTTTTATATGGACCCCCACACAGAAATACATTATTTACAACTTAACTAAATGAGAAACAAACACATAAGTGTGGAGTCATAACTAACTGTACCTATAACTAAGAAGGTCAAATAGATGTTGAGCAAATGTATTCTGCTGCCTACAACTGTAATGTAAAAATTTCCAAAGTAATAACTGTGATGAGAATTTTTTATCTTCCTAAACTTTTCGATTCTGGGTCTGGGTTCCGTTTTTTTCTCTGAATAGTATTTTAAGTTTAAAAAGAAAACGCGTAATAAAAAATCTCTCATCATGAGATTATAGCAAATCAAGTAAAAGTTTTTTTTTTATTTGGTTATAGGATCAGAGATAGCTAATTACTTATTGAAGAAGTTTTTATTTTTGGTGACTTAATATCGTCAAATGCTATACATAAATTTTATCAGAGTAAAAGTGTATATTTTATTATGTTTGAAAATGTTTTGTTTTAATTCATTCCAGTAAATTAATTATTTTTAAAATCTTTTATTTTCGATATGCTGGCGCCTCCGTCGTAGGGTTATTGCGGCCCCCCAGTGGGGCGCGCTCCACAGTTTGGGAGACGCTGTTCTAAAGTAAAACTTTCTCATTACAGATTTCACTTTTTAACATACCTGATTCTTCACCTAGTAATAAGCTAAAATTTTAATGTACTTGAAATTATATAGTTGTTCAAAGATTTGAATTATGGAGAATAAAATGGGTTCCTTATTGTCAATCGAATTTCTCGCGTAAAATTGGTGATGTATGTGCTTAGGCAGAGTGGTTAGGATTATCTGCTTAATTTAGTTTCAATGATGAATTTCTGGATGTAAATTCGTTGATATTTTGGAATAGGTGGTTGATTTTGATGCACATTTGATATAGAAGGACATTTCAAGTACAAGTAAACAAACAACCACAAAATATAGCAGCGTTATAAAGAAATATCGACCGGCAAAGTTTTCTGAAAGCGAGGACTCTTATATGAAACTGTAGCCGGAAGTTCCAAAATCCCCATGGCTTCCGCAGATGGAGCTTGTTATTGGTGAAAATATATCGTAAGATGAGGTCTTACTTTCAATACGCTAAACAATTAATTTTTAAGAGATACAGTCACGATTAAATCCCGTCAGGTGGGCAAGCTAGTTAATTATGTATGTGCGAGTCCTGAAGAGTCACAATTATTACAAATTAAAAAAGTTGTTCTAGATGAAATTAAAGGGAATTAGAACATATCTAATATGGAATACCGAGGTTTTAGCTATCTTTGAAGCTGTTAATGAGTGGAGCAACCTTGAAGTACTGCTGAAAGAAGTACTGCATTGCATATTATTGTGAAAATTGTAAATGAGTAACTATCATTAAAAATGAATTGAATTTTGATACACCAGTTTTGATTTACATGTGTTGACTTCTCGAGTCACAAAAACAATACATTCTAATGCTCATGCTCATTTCTTTCTGATAGTTGAGGCAATATTCAGGATTCAAAGTTACGATTCACAATTGTGCCCTCTGAATGGGTTGCATATAGTCTTTCAATTTGGGATTCAATTTTCTGTGTACTGAATGTATGGAATTACATACCACTAAATCATTTTGAAATGCTACTTAAATCTGAAAAAACTAGATTCGATAAAAATTAGAAAAGATTTATTTATTTATTTGTTTTATTATTTCTTTAACTATGATAATTAATTATTTACATCAACATCAGAACTTCTTTGATTCCTAAATATGGATTTCAGTTTTGGCCAACTGAGGTAAAAGATAAGGGGTGAACTTTTTTATTTTTTTGAATAACTATACACGTGTTTCACACAGATGAAGTTCAAATGATCAATTATGTTTATTCTTTTGCTTTTCCTTTCCATAAATTTTGATTTTTTTTTGGTGAATTTTAAGCCATGTGCTGTAAGTCTTGACTTAAAATTAATTAGTCATAATTATCTTGAAATTAAAAGAAGTAAACTTATGCAATTTTCTTGAGCCAAATATTTAATCTTGAATGCAAAATTAATGGGCTCGTATTTCTTTATCGCATCATAAGCCTTAAGCAGCGATCACTCTGGTGTTCTGTACCAGCAACAAAATTCCTCCCAGGATTCTCAAAAACAATGCGCAGAACACATTTTTCTGCAGCTGCACAGCTTTGTTTGTAGAACCTTCAGCCTGTCAAATCCTCTTCTCAATGGCAATGTAATGACCTTCAAAAAGTTTATTCTAGGGTTAAGAACTCCCTGAGAATGTGAGCATATGATATCACTTCTAACTGCCGTGGAAATGCATTAAAATATTATTTATACTTTACTATCATTTCTCATTAATTGCTATAGAATATTTATTACTTAGTATATACGTTTACTGGATGAAAAATATAAAATTATGTGTTTAAAATTAAAATTTTGTATGTTTAGTTTTAAATTAATGTTAGTCTCATTTGCATGCTAAATTTAATAATTTTTGTAAATACAAAAACATTTGTACTTTAAAATATGTACCATAACGACAATTTTATTTTAGTAAAATTAACGTGAAAAGTGTGGGGGTTCTCTACAAAGTAACGTCTAAAAAAAGTGCAGTGACCGCGGAGTTAAACAGGGAAATACTTTTTTATATTTTAACTCCCCATTTCGTCAGACTCTCAAATAAATAATATTTATATGAAGTACCAGCAGACAAATAGATTTGTAGCAATTATTCAAAGATTAACTTAAAAAGAAAAAAAAAAGTTTTATTCAGAATTTTAAAGAATTAAAAAAATGTGGATTATGATAATCAGCTGCAACAATGTTGCCAGTTTTGAAACTGCATTAATAATGGGAACTGAGACATACTTGTTAAATTGCTATTAAGAAATAATTTGATATTAGATTACATTAGGACGTAGGAATTAAACTTAATTCATTTGCTATAGACTGGTTTGTACTGTTCTTCAGTGGGTTCAACTTGCTTTTATAACAGTAAATACTTAGGGTTTTTTTAAGAATTATGTAAAAAATTTAAATTTTCATTTTTTTTTGAATTAAAAATTTTAAAATTAAAAATTGCATTATCTATAAATTTTTGAGAAATTTTTTATCAAAAATCTTTTTTATCATTTTAATTATTATGTTTTGTCTTATTTTTGAAACTTTTGCACAGAAAAAAAGGAGCCTCTCTTGAATTATTTTTTGACTCTGTAATGAATTAATTTTTGTTATTATAATTATTTTAAATCGTATGACTATGCTTATATTCCAAATATTCGGATCAAAAGTTGAGGCTGAAAATTTTCAACTTTAATATCATAAAAAAGTACTTCAATTTGTAGTCATAATTTTCTATTTGAAATGGTTATTTAAAAAAAAAAAATACGTTCTGAGCATCAAAATAAAAACCAATTTCAAAACGGGATAAGCACAAGGAAGGGGAAAATAAAAATTTTTGGGTGTTCGTTGGGAAAATTTTATGTTTTCCCCTAAAAATTTTCGGGTTTCAAAAATTCACTGCACACAGCGGACATTAAAAACGTAAAATTTCCTTAGTCAAGGTTAGTGTTACATTGAACTGTTACTAATTAATGATTCGCCCAGTGGCTTAACAAAGAATGTTAGGGTCCTCCAGAAATGTCAGGTTTTGCCTTTGTTTTTTATAAATTGATTAAATACGTATTTGGTGTCAGACAGGGTTTGGTCCCCCTAGAGACCTGCGCTTCCCCGTGATGCGGTGATTAAAGGGATACACGGCCTCAACAACAATTGATATTGTTTGGCACATTTCATTCCCATTAAGTCTGCATTGTGCGCTGACCAATGAGATTTTGTTCCTTCCAGGCTAAGTCATAACCTTGAGCGTCGTTGTGGAAGTAGGCAATTCCATTTTGAGCACAAGATGAGAACGTACAGTCAGTTTTGTGGGCCACTCATCCTTACTAATATTATAAATGCGAAAGTTTGTTTGAATGTTTGGTCGTCTTTCACTCAAAAACAACTGAATGGATTTTAATGAAACTTTACAGTAATATAGCTTATACATCAGAATAACACATAGACTATAATGTATAAAGATATTTTGTGAAGTGTCCAAATTATAACAATATTTGTCAAGTAAGTAGGAAAAATTTCTGCCATCTGCTAGCAATTCTGGCGTGCGCTGCAAAAAGCCCGCGGCAGCATATATCTATCTTTTATTTGTGAAGAAATCATTTTTGTTTTGTCTACGCAAGGCGCTCGGTTCTAATTTATTCTTGTGTTCAGTATAATCCCTATTTTTTTTATATTTTATTTCAGAATAGAACTAAATTTTGAAGGGAGAGGTTGTTTCCCATCTATCTTTATTTGAATAGCTACTTTTGATTTTTTTTTTCATTAGTAAGCCATTATTGCTAAAATAGTGAACCATAGTACAATGAAAATTAATAATTTATTTTTATGCGCGTTTTTATTATTATTTTATTATGCACATTTGGTAGTAACAAACTGATCCTTATATCAAAATAAACACTTTTATTGCTTCTGGTACTTAAAAGTAGAAAACTTTGTCTTTCACTCTACATCATTTGGACAAATTTGCATAACTTGTTTGTGGTTAGTAGTTAATTATATCGCTATAATTTTTACTGAATAAGTAGACATTGCATTTTCTAAATTTAAAAATAATAATAACTACTGCACCGTATTTTTTGGAGTGAGTGAATATTAATGTCGCACTGTTCAGCTACACGAGGGCTTTTGGCGAGGGCTCATTGAATCGTCATTATAATTTAAGAATTGACGTTGCTTGTCAATATTAGAATTTTAACATAAAATAAATACAACAGAAAGTAATATTAATGTATTACACTTTCAGATATTAATTATTTACACTATTTTAAGCGTTCATTATAAAAGTTTTGTAACAATGTGTTACTTTTGCTGAGCAGAGATCAGCTTATGAAGTTATTTTCAAAAATCGACCCTCAAGAGAGTTATGGGGAGTTAAACTAACAGCCGATGCTTGTAATTTCATTAAGGCTTTTAATGAGAAATTATTGCTGTTGGAGCGCTCACTTAGAAATATAGTTCTCAGACTTTTCATGTGTTAAATAACTTACCAAAAAGTCAACCTGAAAAATTCTCGAAATAAGCTAAAGGAATAAAGAAATTTATAGTTGCATAACGATATTTTACTCTCACAATTAGCAAAATATATTAAAATATTTGAAATATTTTCATGCCTTTTTTATTCCGACTGGAACAGAGCTCTTCGCAATCTGCAAATGGAATTGATTGAGTTAGAATGCAATAACGGAATGAAACAGAGTTTTGCGTCCTCATCAAAACTGGTTTGTACCAAGATATGTTTATTTCAACTTAAGGTATTTTGCACAATTATTTGTTTTTCGATTCACATAAGTGTGTAAAACATTTCTTGTTCCTTTTAGAAAATGAAATTTAGAAAGAGCTCTTCATGCATTTCACTACCTATTTATTTAAAAAAATAAGTTGTGCAAAGTATCGAACACGAAAATAGTTTTACAAAAGCGGTAGTGGAAGAAAGGACAAATAAATATTTCATTACTTATGACAAGTGTTAATTATATTTAATCAGTGTAATAATAAATGTGGGGTCATTTTGTATATCTGTAATAGACTAATTTAAAGGTATGTTTATTTAAGTTGCGGCTCGTTATATAACGTTACATGTTATCAAAGTGTCTATGAAAACATTTGATTTCTTAGTTCAGGTTTAGAGATAGAATTGTGAGTATTAATTCCCTTGTAAATTTACCAATATTTGATTTAGATGAATAATTTTTAAATATTGAAGACTGTTCGCCCTTTATGGAAAATATTTTTTCAGTTATTTTCTCGTTTGCATTTTGAGATAAAACGTTGGAAAGAAAAATAAAGTGTAGAAAACTACCTATCTGTTGGAAAATGGAAATTTATCTTAACTTTGGATGAGAAATGGGTATATTTAAGGGACTATAATAAAAGAAAATCAATTTTTTATTGCTCAACTGAATGGAATACCCATACAAAATGGATTCGTCAGTATACAGAAAAATTTCAAAGAGATTCCTGATAGTTGCACGATTTTAATGCAACGGTAAATTAAAAATCAAAAAAAAAGTTTCGAGAAATGCCAAAATTAATCACTCTACTATCAGCAAAATAAATTAAAAATAATTTTTGTTGAATAAATTCCAGCCTTATATGGAAAAGATATTGAAAAAGTTCAGCCTCACATGGACAAAGCCTCTGGTAAGGTGTCCAAGTCAACAAGAACAAGTCTTATTCAAAAAAGAAAGAATAAGAAAAATGAACGAAGTGTGTGTGCATCTCATTTGTGATGAAACACATATAAAAAATCTCCTAACAATTCTAAAAGGACTTTTTGTTGTTGACATATTATATGTAATAAATAATTTATTTTACATTCATCTGTTTTCCGAAAGTGCACTGTATTCTGTAAATTTTTCTTTCTTCTTATGCAATGATTTTTATAGTTAAAATTATTGTGTTATATTGAATTTTTGACGTTAAATTCAATACATTATGCAGTATTATTAGTTGATATTTCCTCTTCTTCATAAGCTCACAATGGCCTTTTGCAGGCCAAAGCTGACTCTTTGATCGTCCTCCAGTTGACCCTAAAAGTCATGATGGACTTGCATCGGTTGATTCTCATTAGTTTGAGGTCCTTTTCAACATCATTTAACCATCGTGTAGGTGGTAAGTCCTAAACGTCTGGTCCCTTCAATTTTCGAAAAAGTTACTTTTGGGAAGGAAAGGCATCGGGGCATATCTGTGTAGATGACTCAGCCACCTAATATGCGTGACGCTTTTATAGTTCTTTTAATGTCAATCCCATCATATTTGCCATTCTTGTAAATTTCCTGATTGAAAAGAATTATCCACTCATTCTTCTCTTGAATCGGTCCAAAGTTTTTTTTCTTTCAAAAATAAGCAGCTTTTTTCTTTTTTTCTTTATTGAGGGTCCAACATACACTCCATACAGATCCTGATTAAAGTTTTATATATGCTCAAAATGGTGCTTATAGAATTAAGTTTAGAATCGGTTTCTGAGACAATGAAAATTTCTATTATCCAAACAAATTCTTTTGATTATTTCAATTTTCAGATCGTTGCTACATGAGATCAGGTTTCCTAAGTATTCCTAAGTATATATATGAGTAAACTGCTTTACAGTTTCAAAAGTATAGTTACCTATTTTTAAAAGAGACAAAAATCCAGAGATTTATTAAATGAAATCAAAAGCTTTATTTTATCCGCATTAATAACATGTCCCATCTCCTTTGTGACACTCTCAGCTGCTACAAAAGTGTTGATAACAGAGTTTTTAAATCTTCTAATGATATCTATATCATGAGCAAAGGAAAGAAGCTGCGAAGCTCTTTGCAAAATAGTACTACTTGTGTTTAAGCCAGAGTCCCAATGACCTTTTCCAAAGCGATGACAAACAGTAGGCAAGATACCTTTAATATTAAAATCCAAAATTAAAACTTCGGAGGTCGAATCCGAGAACATATTTCACTACATGAAAAAAAATGACAAAATAAAAATTTCGTTCAAAATATTCCGTTTTATTGATCATGTGGAGTAATTTGTATTATAATGCATATTAACTAAACTTACCGCAGTAGTACATCCAAAAATATACCTTCAGATTTAACTTATCTTGCTTAAAGCTTTTTTATGAATTGAATTTTATAAGTAAAATGTAATAAAAAATATCTAGATAGTAATAGAAGTAAACTTTTATGCAGAATAAAAATTAATATTCTTATTTTTAAAAGAGCTTAGCAAAACGAAAATGTTCAAAATCGATGCCACAGTTAAAATATTCATCTCAAAGCCCCAAAACAATGTCTCCACGCTCCGTGGGCTAAATATTCTCCCTTGATAAGAATCGTATCTTTCTGCAGGCTCTAATGACCAATCAATAAAACAGGAGACAAAAACACTATAACATCAAGTCCGGGATTCGTAATCCGAAAGGAGTTCCGATAATATTTAATTAACATTCATAAACTTGGCACAGCAGCAGCTCAACTCACTGCAGCATCCAGAAGGAAAAAAAAAACATTCTTAAGCAACTTGTTCTGGTCTTTAATTGCGTTATATTTTCCTTTCCGCAACTAAATCCTGGATAATAGGATGAACAAGGATTAGAAGAATGACTCGAGGCGAATGAATAGGAAACATACGATTGGGGGAATTAATGCACATCCTCAACTGTTAATCTTAAAACAGCGTACATTGTGCTCGTATTCGAATCTGCTTAATGAATTAGTTGAATAAAATGGTATTATTTTCAACTAATCTTAAAGTGATTAGTTATTAAATTAATTACTGTTATTTCCGGATTAAGATAAAAATATCATTGATCAATTTGTTTATTGATTAGATTGTGTATTATTTTCAGGATTGTCAAAAATTTATCCAATTATACAAATGTGTGTTTGTGACAAGTAATAGTATTTGTGCAGGTAACGCCAACCATGAACTTGCGATCATCACCAATCCCTCCCTGGTCATACTTTTTCATTTCTAATGGGCTGCGGATTGGTGTTTTATCATTTCAGACCTAGTACATCCTCCGGAAACTGGTATCTATTTTTAGTACTGCACTATATAATACTTATATGGTATAAGTATATATTTATATGTATAATTATATGTATAAGTATGGTCATATTATGCTCATGATAAAAGGAAAAAAAAAATGCCATATTTTTTCCTCTTTTGGAAAAAAAAGGTAGAGAGAGCAATGTTGCAAAAAGATGGATTGTTGTACATTTTAAGAATTGGGATAACTTTTTTTTGTTTTTAAAGTTATGAATTATAGGATAATTATAACGGGGGGTAAATCAGTGCTTCTCAAACTTTCAATAATCGCTACCCAATATTCAATCATCATTATCGTCGCGCCCCCTTCCATACAATAACAATGTATTCAATTCAATAATACTATACTTTGTCACTAAAGCTAAAATATTACTTAACCCTTTTATATGCCACCAACGTATATAAACGTCTTGCTCTGCCAAAACTTTAATTTTCTGGACGTATATATACATCTTTCCGAAGTACGATCCTTTCTGTGCACTGCTATCCATAAAATTATTCCGAAGGCTTTGGAATGCAATAAAAGGGCCTTGACAGTATTTGCAAAGGATTCACTCATTTCAGAGGATTTGCTTATTTATTTCTTTTCTCATCCCTCCCCTCAAAAAAACATTAAAGCACGCGCGCCTACGTAGAAAACGGTGGCATTGGGTAGAGAATAGCGTAACTTTGGGAAGTAATTAATTATAAACCGTACAGATTACCAAGATAAGTGTTAATGCAAGCCCATGGGGTCACTGTGATAGTTATCAAACTTCTTAATATTGTTGAAATAATAATGAAATACATAGCAAAGTACTGAAGCCTTTATAAGTGTATTATATCAGTTTAAAAAAATGTGTATTTTATAATTTATTATACCAGAAAGTATTTTGTTTACTTTCAGTAAATTTATAATTTTTTAAAATAATCTTTGGTTTTCTTATTTTCAATATGCTCGCGCCCCCCTCATAGAGTTATCACGCCTCCCCCTCCCAGTTTGAGAAACGCTGGCTTAAATAAATGCATAACGTTAGTTGGAATTTATAACAATCTCGAAAAAGCTAGAAGTATAGTTTTTCGCATTCATGATGAACAGAGATGAACATGGTGTCCTCATCTTACCAGAGCTATGAAAAATCACATAAAATTTAAATTTTCAAAAAGATACCCCGAAAAAGTCTCTTTGAGGTTCTAAATTTCATGCTTCTGGGGTGTCACACTTGGGTGCCATATTACAGACACACATACTTATAGAAAAACTCTGCATTCCCTTTATATGCATTATTCTGATATTTTGTATTGGAAATATACAATAAAATCTTGAATAAAAAGAAACTTAATATCGTGTCTTAACCACTTAATTTTTTATCAATAGCAGTAACATCATATCAAAATAGACTTCCAGTTATTTTAGGTAATAGATAAACATATAAATTTATTTCTTTGAAAGGAAAATAAAGAGTCAAGTATATTACATTCATTTTGCGTAATAGTAAGAAAAGTAAAAGAAAATAAACGTTATCCGGTGCTGAAAAAATTAAAGTTACCAATTTTTCTTCATATTTATATTATTAACTATATTTTCCTCTTTCTGTAAATTGCTGTCATTTTACAAGTTCTGTTGTTGAAAGATTTCTTGATTTTTATAATATTATTTTTAAAGCATACATTTATTATTTGTCAATAAAAGGGACTTGTTGCCACAAACAAATGACAAGAATAAATACTCTACCGACTGGCCTGAATGGGCGCTTCTTAGCACCCCAGTCGCCTAACGCAGTGGTCTCAAACTCCAGGGCAGCAGACCGGGACAGGTCCGTTGACTAAATAGTACCAGCCGCATTAAAGGAACATTAAATTGTTTCCATGATATTTACTGCGATTTAGTTCCATTGGGTTTATGTGACTTTCCATGGAAATCACTGTTTCATGTTAAGAAACTGTATATTCATTTTTGGTGTAACTGTGTGTGCATTTTTTTCTGAAGTCATATAAAAATTTAATTAAGTTACAATTATATATGAAATCAAAACAATCTAAGTTTTTAACAACAATCACGGTAAAATAATCAATCACTGGGTGACGCTGGTCTTCTAACGTGTGTCCTTCGGAATCGAAAGGTGTGGCTGTGGTAGCCGAGTGGTCAATGTATCGGATTGGGGCTGGCCTTGTCACGAGTTCGAGACCAGTACCATTACAGACCCGCCGTGTAGGTGAGCGATGCACGTTAGAACTTTCGAAAGCTCAAACGTCCTCTCGTTGATGTGTGTGGTAGTTAGAAGAGGAGAGTGCCATCTCAGATGTCGTCACGTCACTTGACCATGGTTCAAAATTAAGTTGTCCGTCGCGAAAAGCCCTAGTGTAGGGCGATGTTTATATTCACTCACTCAGACTCGAATGTGGCCTGTATAAATCACTCCGTCCAAAAGAAGCAACAAGGTCACCAGGGGCCTTTCACCATCAGCACAGTAAGGAACAAAATAGCTTTAAAGTTACTCAAATAAAATTATTTTTTGACAATGAAAAAAATTTGAAATCAGATGTCTCAAAAAATTGTGCACACAATTTATTTAATCTTTTGACACTCCCCTTAATACATTTATTCTATCATATATATTTTTTAACCGTATAAATTTTTAATCGATAATGTATTATTAGGTTTTCACTTTATTCTGCTATGATAATTGATACGCCTAAAAAAAAAGAAAATTCTTTGAAACGAAAGCAAGTAATAAAGTAATACAAAAAAAAAAGAAAAAGAAAAACGACGTCGGATTTTTTTGACGTGACTTTTACGTTTCTAGTGATGCAATTTATTTTATTAATTTTAACGAAAAAGAAAAAGAAAGAAAAAATGAAAAGAGGAAAACATATATATATTAGAAAGCTTACCTCTCAGTCAAAGCATCAAATTTAAATAAATGCTTTTCAAAACTTAGTCTTCAAAATATCTAAAAACCCTCTCGCATCAAGGAATTTATGATTTCTAGTCCCTCAAATCTTTCTGTGAGAAATACTAACATATATTTTCAACAGAATCTGTCAATAAAATTTCAGACCAGAAAAAAAAATAAAATAACAACAATTTTTTATTAAAAAAATCTGCCAAAAAATTTTTTTTCCTTCTCGAGGGCTTTGGTGTCATAAATCCTAACGTCAAATATTGGCTGGATTCTTTCCCTAACTATTGTATTCTTACCTCTATAAACACAAGAAAAATCATTAAAAAATATTCCATACCCATACACTGTCAAGTCAGATTTCTAGATGAAGAACATTCTGGAGAAAAACGAATGTACATTTTCACGTCCATGCCTTATAAGGAAAAAGAAAGAAAAGATACTATCTGCATCATCTAAACTTCAGCAATATTTGACAAGTTAATACGTAGCCGTCACTCAGCAAAATATGATGTGTAAATCCTGTATGCATATTTTGCTCTTTTTTTTTGTAAAGAAACACAATAATATATAACTTCAACTCTGTTTTTGTATTCAGGTTTTTCCTTTGCAGGAAAATATGTAAATCGAAATATTCGTGAACCGTGCCAGCGCCATGTTTGCATCCTTACAAGTTTGTATACATCTTTACTTGAGTAAAGCTACACTTGTGATGTTGCTTTCATAAGGAGAAAAACCTACACTAGAAGATTGCTCTTTGAGAAGTTATGATACTTTTATTTCCATTTTCTTGTGATGCATTTTCCTTTGAACTAAGATAATCATTCCAAATTAAATGTTCAAGGAATAGATTATAACGTTAAAATCGGAAATTATACATAAATGACGTGATAATAAAAATACTCATTTCAGTGGAAATGCTGATGCGATTTAAAAACATTGGTGAATTTTATTTAATAAAAGTAAGAAATTTATCACCGAATATATTTCTTTAAGGTATCCTACTACGTTTGGAACCGTGATTTTGCAAAAGCGCATAAATGAATAATTTTCATGATATTTAGTGTCACTTAGATTATAATACATGTATACATTTGTTTTAAGGACATTTTGAAAAAAAATTATTTAAGTACAATATTTCGGAAAAATTAACTTAGAATAATTTTTTCAAAAAAGTTCTCCCTTTTTGAAAAAAAGCTTTTATTATATAATAATTTACATGTATATAGCTCAGACTTCTCTGGGCTCAAAAAAAAATTTTATGAAATATACAACTTAGAAGTGGGATCCCTATTTTTACGAAACCAGAGGGGGAGCAATTTTAAAAAAAAAACGCCGAAAATTTTTCAATGGGTTGTAACTCAAAATAATGTAAATTTTTTTAAAAAATCATAGTTGACCTCTGTGAAGGGTCTGAGCACATAAAGGCAAAAATTTTTTAAATAGAAGCTTTTTTTCAAAAAAGGAGAACATTTTGAAAAAAAATTATTCAAATTTTAATTTTTGTCAAAATAAAATTTAAATATTTTGTAAAAAATGCCCTTAAAACAAATATTGATTCAATCTAAGTGACACTAAAATCATAAAAATTCCCCATTATGCCCCAAAAATCATTCAACGTGCATCTAAAAAAAATTTTAAAAAGTTATTCCTCTTTTGTGTTTCCCAAATAATTGTTTCATTAAATATAACAATAGAGAAAAACGTTAAGCAGTAAAAGTTAAATTATTTGAATAAAATTTTCTCTCTCTCCCTTGTTAATAAATACATTTGTGTATAACAAAATAATATCTAAAAATCACACAAATGCAAGTAAGTGGGTTGAATCTATTTTAAATTCTATGTTTTTTTTTCTTTTTATTCCTCAAATTGGAACTATCAGTATTTGCAGATCAGTAGTAAGAAAACACACTAAGTCTTTTTTGAATTTAAAACAATATGATACTTCTAAAATATTGAAACGACTTTTTTTACATCGTTGACTTAATTTTATTATACAATGGAAAATTACCTTGAATTTTCGATAAAATTTTCGTCAGTTAGTGCGCATAGTTGCATTATTAATACACAGAAATAAAATCAGTGCATATTAATATTTACAGGAACGATCGAAGAAATAATATGAAAAATGTCTGTCTCTCACTCTCTTTTTTTAATACATAAGATCATTTCCACCAATAAAACTCTTAGTGTATCTCTCAGTCACATATCTTTATTCTCGAAATCCAAATCTAAAACACAATTTGTTTATAACTGATTATAACATCATTGAATCATATATTCTGATTATACTCATTAGATGAGTACGATAGAAATAATTACTAAATTATAAATTATTCTTTGATTTAAATTATAGCTTAAAAAGATCGGTATAATTACAACATTAAAATATCTTGAACGGTGTTTTCTTATCTTTATCTGCCATGATCCACTGATTACTGAACAGTTTTTCTGCTCTTGTAATGTTCTTTTTACAGTGTTGCTGAATAAAAGAAATACAAGATAAATTAATACCTAAAAATAAAGTGTGTAATACAAAGTTAATTACATGTAATTTTAATGTGCCAAAACTAATTATCAGTATGAATTTTTGAATAAAGGAATAAAAAGAATTTCCGATATTCTCCTTGCATTTTCGTGTATGATATGATCATTTATGTGTAATAATGCTGCGTTCACACAAAATAATTAATAGATCAATCATTAGGAAGTAATATATTTATTATATCAACGTTAAGTCACCTATTTCATAAGCGTATATATGCACTTGGAGAGAAAATAATTTATAAGAGATATATTTTGCTGAAAAAAAAACCAAATTAGTTAAGATGAATAACCACCAAAGTTTCAAAAATTAATAAATTGGGGGTATAAAATCTACAAATAAATAATTTAAATATGTTAATAGCATGAGGACTAAATTCATCAGGAAATGTACGGCAATTTATTCCTATGTACAAATTACTTAAGATTTTGTCTATCAGTTGCCTATCAATATCTAAATTGTACTGACAAAAACTGAAACCATTTACTTTAGTTTATGACTTGTGCCAGATTATCCGAGAGTTTTGACCTGTGACCTTAGTAACCGGTCATTGTTACTAACTCGTAGCAACCACTGTCAAGTCAAGGGTTCAAGCCTTGTGTCAATGAATACAGATAGTGAAGAGGAGCTGATGCACGTGCAAATTGTCTAAGCTTTGCGGTCTTTCTGTTCGCGTGGGTAGAAGGTAAAACAGGGAATACCTGTTAATGTGTCGTCCTTATCACATGGCCTAGAGATTGAAATAAAGAGGTCTATCTCCGAAAGCATTTGTGTTTCCCAAAGTGTGACGTAAATTAAAATAATATAAAATAAAACCAAGAATTACAATATACAAAGAAGACCCGTACTTACCCGCGACTTCAAAGAGTACCTTGAGTGAAAAAACTTTTTTCACCTGTTTTGAAAATTTCATGTCAATGAAGAGCAGAAGTTCCAAAAGCTACGCATCTAGAAGGTGAAAAGAGAGAGGTTCACTTAGAAGACTGCAATTCGTCTTCTTTTTCCCCCCGCCCTTTAAAAAAACAGCATGGTTTAGAAAAAATGTAGGGGCCCCACATAGTTTTTATAAGACTGCTATTTAGGGTTTTTTGCGTTGGTATGCGGGAATTATACTTCATTTTAAACAGTTTTTTTTTTACAGGATTTTTTTTCTTATAGCTTCCTGCGTTCAGAAATCAGGCACACAAAGATATATGAGTTTGATAACAGATGCATTCTTTCTTTTTTTTTTGTTAGGTATATAATACCTGATTTATCAAAATTTTGTTCAATATTTCCCTAGGGGTTAAAAACCAAAAAATTTAGTTTAATTTAATAATGAATAATAATTACCCTTGTAGAGTGTAATACAATGTGAAAAGGTTTGTTAATCCTACCATTTTCAGCAGAAACTATACGTGGCATACGTGCATTTCTTACAATATAAAATTAGCAGTTAAGCTCATTAATAATCTAAAATGTTATTTTTTAAAAATACCTATTGCTCTAAGCACCTTGGGGGAAAAAAGGCAGATTCTTAGGCATAACAATTTTTAAATTTTTAATAAAATCTTTAAAAAGTTTAAATTTAAGTTTTTTTCGTTAATTGTGATGTAGTAAAATAATAACTTAATATGCCAGCTCAGGTCACGTTTTCGTCATTTAACCAAACTTTAAAAATGGAAAGAATGTTACCTATAGCTCTCATGAATCTTCAAATTTTGACTTTAATAAATAATCAATCAAGTAATCATATATGGATATTCGATGTAATACTGAGCAAGAGTTTTAACTTCCTAACGTATTTCAATCATCACATATTATCCAGGAAATGTTTTATTTATTTACTTTAAATGTTTCTGAAGCATGCATACTTAAAATTTTAAAACAAATTTGAAAAAAATATTTTTAAAATATGATTTTTATAATTTGAAAAATTCTTTTTTTCCTTCTTATTAAATCAAATGATTATAAACAACACAAAAACTGTTCTTTAAGTAACCCAATTTATTATGCTAATACTTATGTGCACATAATGGATTTAGCTTTAGGTCCTGTTAAAATGGTTATTATTAATAAGTTAATTTTATTAGTCATAATTTAATGTGTAAATTACGCTTAATACATAACAATTCAACTGTTGTCTTCAATAACACTCTTCTGAGGAAAATTATTGTGAAAATATAATTAATATATATCAATTGTCATAATTATTATAATTTCATTATTTTAAAGACAATTACTTCAAATTGAAAATCAATATTAAGGAATTTCATAACTTAAAAGGAGAATATTTAACAAAAATATATACAAATTTTCTAAATTGATTGAAATATAGGTTTACTTTTTATTTGTATAAATATTCAATTCTAGCTACACAAATACAACACCCTGAAGGAAACTTGCACACCATTTGAAATTTACACCATGCGTTGTTGGTGATGGAACATGCAAATCTTTATGATTAAAGCGCATACACACATCACGGATTGCAGTAGCATCACCTGCAAGCGCTGTATACAAGGAAAACAGATTGGCGATTTGAAGCACGGGTTTTCTCCCTTTTTTTTTTTTTTTGAGTAAGCTGTTTATTTATGCATCATAGAAGACATCGAGTGTCTTTTGGCCAAGTTTCTGAATTCTAATGAGGAAGAATAGTAGTCTACAGGAATTGTGGATTATCCTTCTGAGAATTTGGTCAATGTGTTGGATGAAATCAAGCAACTGTGATGCGGATCTGAAATCGCTGGATGCAGAAGGAAAAAAATGGACTGACCGGGCTGATCGCATCCACCTCGTTGAAACGCTGTCGATGGATCGTTCAGCCACATCACGCCCCATAGCACAACAAATTCAGTCTGCTGCACATCATTCGATTTGTGCTCGTATTATTCGACGCCGTTTTCAGCAGAGTGGAATGTCCTCAAGGGGTCCATTGCTTCATTTACTCTTCACTGGAAACCACATTCGTTTGAGCCACCAATAGTGCGATGAACGGCGAACATGGACAGTGGAATGAAACGACATTGTGTTTACAGACGAATCCCGCTCCTGCCTGCAACAACACGATGGTCGGAATCGAGTTTGGAGACACCGTGGTAAGAAGCTCCTGAACTGTTGCGTTATGCATCGCTACACTTGTCAAGTACTCCGTATCATGGTTTAGGGTGATATTGGATATCACTGTCGCACCTCTCAAGTATGCGTTTCAGATACACTGAACAGCCAGAGGCACATCTCTGAGGTATTGGAGCCCGTGGTCCTCCTATACATTCAGCACTGGCCATTAACCATATTCCAACAATACAATGCGCGACCACACGCGGCACTTAATGTTCAAGAGTTCTTTAATCATCAGATTGAATCGCTTCCTGGCCTTCTTGATCTCCCGATTTATCCATTTTTCTAAAACTTTTGTTACATTCTTGCGCAATCACTGGCTAGGGATACACCTCCCACTTCTACACCAGATCAACTTTGGCAATATGTGGAAGCCGCATGGATTGCTGTACCCCAAGGATACATCCAAAACCTCTTTAAATCGATGCCAAGGCGTGTGGCAGTGGTTATAGCTAACAATGGTAGTTACTCTCTCGACCTACTGATTTTTTCATCCTCCACACGTCACAAGAGGCTGTAATTTTTATCGTTTGATCTTTGTACAACATAATTTCAGCCAAATAAATTTCGCTGTGGTATCTCTGTTCTTTCTTGGTGTTGCATTTTGCATGGCCAGAAGTGTAAGTTTTCTGTTAAGAAATTTTACATTTTATTTCAATTTTATTTAAACTTTTTCCTCATCCGAATTCAGATTCAAAAATATTTATGTTACAAAGAGTCTCAAAAATTCAGTAGTTCATTGACGGGAATGGAATAAAATATTTAAGAAGTTTCTTTATTGTTCAACAAATTATTTATTAATTAAATATATTAGTATTTTATTAATATTGTATTACATCCTTTAAAAAAACATTATGTATTGCTAATACAATATAAGTGAAAATATAGCTTTAAATAAAGAAATATATCATGTCTATAGAAATCGTATCTCTCGAATTTACACCAAGGTTAATAAAATTAATAGAAATACAAGTGTGTGTGCACTGTGGTCCTCAGTTTCTCTTGTTCTTAATTTTACTATTATCCACTCTAAGTCAACAATTCAAAACTTTTTTTTATTATTATTATGGCCTCGCTCTTTGTATTTGAAAGACAAAAGAAACATAACACTTGTGAACAAATCTTCATTTCTATTTCATATATATCTATATATAAGTTTACGAAATGAGTATAGATACAATAATTGAATGAACTACGGAAAGCAATTTAAAAAAAGAAGTATACAATTGCATTATGTGTTACACTTTCTAATCACTATATACTATACATTAATACGTTTGACACATAAAAGGTCCATATAATTTTATAATAATTTAGCAAATTATTTAGTGATAATGTGGTATATTCTTGATAATATGCATATATAACTACACTTACAAAACTACATGCACCGAAACTAATTCACGATGGCATTTTAACTAAATAAAGGTAGGTTTCAGTAATTACTAAATACTAATACAAATTTAATTTCGTACAAAAGGGGTAACTATATCTATTTAATTGCAAAATATGTAAATACTTAAAGGACATTTTTGCATCTCTACTCTTTAATCATGTTGAGAAACTCAGAGTTACGTGTAATTGTATACTAAGTACAACTATCTCACCTGGAAAATAAAATTAAATAAATAAATAAATGCTCATTAGATTTCAGTTCTTAATAACGAAGTACTTGGAAGGAAGTTTTTGAATAGAAGAACTCAAATATTGAAGCTGTTCAATCATAATTCTGACGTCATACCTTTTATGTATATTTTTATGCATTACGGAATGACGTCAGATGTAGAAAAATGCACATATAGTAATATACCGAAGTTACATAACAGGTAGAACTAAGAAACAGATTGTAAATCGAAAAATTTGATTGCAAATTTAGTACTGTTCTTGTTTGTGAAAAACATGTTTTTCATATTTAATGAATAAGGAGAACTACAGTCTCGTTTTGGTCAACTCACTATCGTCCAAGTAAAGAACAGTATCTCAAATGATTTTTTTTATTTTTGGTCGTGTGATGAAATGCACATGTACTCCTGAACCGTTTTATCGTAACTTAATATTTTGTAAATCTGCTACAAATTACCGTTAATAATGTTAAAATATATTCTTTAAAACACACGCAGTAAATAAAATGTATTTTAGCCTCAATATATATAAACTCTGTTTGTAATTACGGAAAAAAATAAGTATTTTCCCCAAACTATTTATTTTCAGATTAAGAATTTTTTCTCTAAGCGTGATGACATACCCTTATACTTTACATCAATAAAAATAAAATATGGGTTATTGCAGTTTCCTCAGAGGTAAATATTGTAGCCCTGATAATAAGGTTTCTTAGTCATAGTTATACTTCAGAACTTCAATTCCATGGTGGAAACGACGTGATTTTAAAACTGATTTATTGATTTTACAAAGGTTAGCTTACATCAAATAATGATAGGAAATATCTTCATAAACCTTGTAGTAACTTCTCGTCGTGATTATTCAGAGATTTTTTTCCATACATATATTTCACATTATTTTGAAAATGCGATAGTTCAAAAACTGACTGTGAGATTCTACATCTACAAAAATCAATTAAAATACGAAGGAAATCGTATAAACACGAAAGCTAACAAAAACTACTCGTAAATACAGTTCAAGACCGCAATTGTGCAGTCATTACAAATGCACGGACTAATGTCATGAGTTTATGTCATTTGATTATACATACGTACTATTTCATTGATTTAAGCGTATTAAAGTTAATTCACTTGATAAAAAATTAAGAAAAATATTTGTTTAGTTGAATATATTTAATATATTTTATTATTTTCTTAAACAAATTGTTTCTTACATAGTATAAAGTAAGTGTCATAATTTTTTTTTTTTTTAAAACAAAAAAAATTAGCAATTACTTTCAAATGATAATATTTTTTTTGTCATTAGAATATGATTTATTTCACATCAATACGGTGTGGAGTTGGCTTATAATTTAAAAAAGCAGCTAAGAGTTAGTAAGTTGCAGTATTATTCCCGGTTTATTAATAAAGAAGGTGTGGGTATTACTTAATTGTAAAATTGAAATAAATAGGAGACAAAAACATATTTTATGATAAAATTTATTTCGAAAATCTAAATAATGTATGGACAAAATCTTACATTATATTTTTTACATTTCAAGATCAAAGTAATTTTGAATTTGTTTTATTATAAATAAGAGTAGGAATAGATAATAATCATGAGAAAGAAAAAAAAATGACATTTGAATTCATTAGACTTGTTTATTATAGTATTTGATTGAAAATTCTAAGTGCACTTAAGAAGACGTCTTCATCTGATTCTAAAAATGATATACAGCTGTATTCAAATAAAATATGCATTAGTATTTTATTGTAAATCAATTAAATTTGTCCTTTTGACAATTTACATTAATTCACTGATAAAAATACGTTGAGTTACTGTTTTAGTCAGCGTTTCTCAAACTGGGGCGCGCCCTACTTGGAGGGCGTGATAACCCTACGAAGGGGGCACGAGGATGTTGAAAAGTTGAAAACAAAAGCTTATTTTTTTAAAAAAAACAATAATTTATTGAAAGTAAAAAAAAATTAATTATGACATAATAAAAAATAAAAAAAATCACATTTACACTAATATAATACTCTTATAAATGCATCAGTACTGCACAATATATTTTATATAGTTCATTAAACAATACTAAGTTAAAACCAAGTATAATATATAATTACCAGTGACCCCATGGTCTTATATATAAAACTATATACAAAAATTAATACTTATCTTGATAATTTTTTTTGTTTATTTTTAATTAATCCCTTAACTGCTGATTAAAAGTTAATTCGCTTCCCAATGCCACCGTTTTCCATGTAGGCGTGCGTATGTGATGTATGAGGTGGGGGGAAAGAAAAGGAATAAATAAGCAAATCGTCTGAAATAAATATATCCTTCGCAAACACTGTTAAGCTTTTTTTATTGTATTCCAAAGCCTTCTGAATAATTTTATGGGTAACTGTGCTCAAAAAAGATCTTATTTCGGACAGACGTATATGTATGTCCGGGAAAAATAACGCTTTAGCTGAGTGAGACGTTTATATATGCCAGTGGCACTTAGGAGTTTTAAGTATTGTAACTTTAAGTCAAAGTGTATTATTATTGAATTCACAATACATTGTTTTTGCATGCGGGGGGCGCATTGAAAATTATGATTGAATATTGGGTCGCAAATACTGAAAGTTTGAGAAGGTCTAGTTTAAGTTATTATTTAATAAAACCATTTTTGTGCCATTCTTATTGTTAAAAGAAGGAACATGTGACATAAGTAATATCTTTTTTCTCAAAATACATTCCTTAAAGAAATTAGCTGTTCAATAAATTTTTCATCTCAATTTATTTTTTCGTGGAAATGATCATACAATGTATAGATATAAATCATCAATAGTCAATGTTTTCTTTAAGAAAATGCAAATATATCATTAATAAATTTAATCAATTTAAGTATTTTGGATCTATCTGTTTTATTTAATAATTGTTCATTTCTTAAATGCATAAATGCTGAAAAAAGGAAAAGATATTCCAGTTCAAAAAATATAATTTATCACTTGTACAATTTATTTTAATCACTTTCGAATCATATCTACTTTGTTTCTTGAGATTTCTTACATTTCATTCCACTCCTGACCAGAAATTAAAAAAAAGATAGAAAAAAGAAACGTTTTAAAAATGGGAGCGATAAAAAAAGTTAACTTTTTTCTCAGATTGAATGCACTAGGAATCTTTTTCTCTAGGAAAAAAAATTCGGCTAATACTACTTTTACTATTCGGGGTTCGAAACAAAAATTTAGAGAAGGAAAAATCTCTTTCCGTCATTTTCCTTTTTTTCCCCATCTCGAAACGTAATTGAATGGATAAAATTCTTTCTTTTTCCAAGGCTTCCTTCCGCTTCTATATGTTCTTCTATATGTTTCTTTTCTTTTACTTTATGTTTCGCTTTTATTCTCTTTTCCCCATTGTAAAATTTCGGGGATTTTTTTATTGTTTTTCCCTTTTTCCGTCTCTTTGCAACAAAGAAATCTATATTAGCCCGTGATCTATTTTAGTAAGCAAAATGTAATCAAGATTCATCCTATCAGAAATGCTTGAAATTCAATTTTGTTTCGCCGAATAGAAAAATGAATAAATCCCAGCAACAACAAAATCTAGCATGTAAAAAAAATTAGATCTTTATGATGCTTATTTGAGTTAAGGATTCTAGATTTATTATTGGCGTATCAAGTATTTTTTTGGAATGAGAGAATCCAATTATGTCATTAATTTTCCTTAATATTTACTTGCGTGAATGATTTCGAAGGAAAATATATGTTCCTATTTTATTTATTTTATTTTTTTCCCGATAAATCTATCAGAATAAGCCTTGATTATATTTTCCTCACAAACTTTTAATAGAAAATTTCAAATGAAAGCCAAATGAAATTAAGGAGTTTATAGAATTGTGATCATGTTTCAAAGATTTACTTGAAATAAAGTGAAGAAGGCAATGGATTTTTTCTTTGCCAGATTCTCTTGCCTCTATCATAATATTATATCACTCATTTAAATAAATTCGAAAACTCACTCGCTTTTTAAATAGAACATTTCCTATTCCAAATGAAGGATTAAAATAAGACAACTCTAAAAGATATGCTTCATGACTTTCATATGGTTTCTAAAAGGTTTCATTAAAAATTTTCTTCGTAAAATGCTACTTAAGTTTAAAAAAGAAATGCAAATAAAATAGAAAAAAAATGTTGCTTTGACAGCAATTACATGATTGCGGTATTTAAAAAATCTTATTGCTCTATTTTCTTGAAGCCAGTATTTAATGTACAATTAAAAGAAGGAATAACTCGAAATTTCTCTTAAAAGACAAATTTTTTTTTCGTCACACTTCTTATGCTTAGTCACATTCATTTAGAGCACACACTTTTTTTATTACTATACGTATTTATTTAAATTACAGCTTACGTTAATTCTAGACGTCTGCATTTGTTTCTACAATTGACATAAAAAATTAGGGCTCATTTTAGATGGTTATACTTATTAAAGTTTGTATTTGAAGTAGTATTTATCAACAAATGAAGTAGGAAATACTGCTTAATACAACTTATGTTTAAAAGAAAAAAATAATATTTAATATTAAGTAAAAAGTTTTATTTTTTTAGCCAGTTATAAGGAAAATTTTAAATAATTGAAGAATTACTGTAAAATCCAGTGAATAACGCACACTTTTAACACAAAAATAAGACCGAAATTTAAGGGTGTGGGCTATACGCCGGATATAAAAACGTTAGCCTTACAAATAACAAAAAGTTGAGCATAAAAAATGTGCTTCTACACATATCGAAGTACTGTTTATTCAAAAGAAATGAGATACCTTATGAACTAAAGGAGTTGTAGTGCTAGAAGGATGCTATTTTTTCAAGTCTGGGATAATACATTGCATAAATGGCTTCAAAACACAATAGCCCGTATATTAACATTTCAGATTTCTGCGTGAAAAAGGGGTCGCACGTTATACGGCGAATGTACCTAAAAATTTAAAAAAGTAGCTTGAAAAAAAGCAGCAGGTGCACGTTATACGATTACGCCGGAATTTATGGTAAGTGTTAAGTAGAATCAGAGAGAAGACTGACAGTGCCGGTTTATCCAGTAGGGACTAGGGTGGGCACCCGGGGGCCGGACCCCGGAAGGGACTTAAAGGGCCCCTATAAGCTGGATTTAACCAGATCTGGTTAAAAATTCCTATCCGCCAGTGCCAAGGGGGCTCGTAGATCTTCTGCATCCAGGGCCCGAAATGAGCTTAAACAAGCTCATGTGTCGTTTTATCTCATGATCGAAGTTTAAATTTATGAAATCAGTCAAAATCCTTGTGTTTATTCAGAGTGCGACGTAAACAAAAATAAATTCCTATTAAACGAAAAATAATAACAACCAATTGAGATCTACAATTAACCACAAATTCAATGATTAAAAGGAGTGAAACAACTTTTCAGCATGTGAGTAAAAAAAACAAAAGTTCTAAAAGCTACTCCTTCCAGAATACTATACGAGAGATATCCACTTACAGAGACAGACCATTCTTTCTTTAGAGCCTCTGTTTCTTAGAAAATATTCGTACATCTAATTGTTATACCCATATCTTTTTTTTGAGAAAATACTCGTACATCTAATTGTTATACCCATCTCTTTACTTTGTGAAAATACTCCTACTTGTCAAATTTGTGAAAATAATGCATTCATTTTTGAAGATATACATTTGATTTTTATCTACATTTTAAATTTTATTTTAATTCCATTTTGAATTTTTTAAAATTTTAATTTTTTGAACTTTCAAAACTATGTAATGCATATAGTAAACCACAGTGCCAACACTAAATTGAGCATTTTCTTAATATACACTCATGGACAAAAAAATTAACGTCCCAAGAAGGAGTCGTCAAAATGAAACTAAATTTTACATACCTAATGACTACTTTGATATAAGTAGATGATTATAAAATCAAGGGAAAAGGATCATTTATTTCAGAGAAAAAGGAAAAAGAACATATGATTTTTAATACCCTATTGAACCCCTTCTAGCGCAAATCCACGATGCTATACGATCGGGAATTGATGCATACAAGATAGGTATTATGTCTTGAGATATTTCGTTCCATATTTGCTATAAACATGCCTCTAGATGGTTCAAACACGTGGGATGCCAAGCTCGCAGATATGCTCGATTGGAGACAAATCTGGAAATCAGGAAAGCCAAGGAAGGGTAGTAACAGTGCGGAGACAGTCTTGTGACAACCTTGCCGTGTGAGGCCGAGCATTGTCTTGTTGAAAAATGGCTCATGAGATTCGTTGCATGAGTGGCAACACATGTGGTTGCAGGATGTCATGAACATACCAATGGGCTGTCATGGTGCCCCGGATCAATACTAGGGGTGCCCATGTATTGCAGGCAATGGCACCCACTATCACATCAGCTGTGGGAGCGATGTGTCGCTGTAAAGCAAAGGCAGGCCACCTCACACGAACATGATTTCCATCATTGCTGAGATTGAATCTGGATTAAAGACGACCTGATTCCATTCCGCTGCAGTCCAGTTTCCTCGAGCACGGTACCACATCAAACAGACAAGCGTCAAGGGCAGCATACATAATGGGCGCCACAATACCAAATATCCTTCAGCCAGGCGCCTTCCTATGGTTCGAGAAGACACAGAGACCTCTAGTGAAGGTGCTACCTGTGCCTGGATGGCAGGTGATGAAGCAATTTGCTGTACGCGTGTATTTTTTACGATATGGCAGTCTTCTCGACGACTGGTCTGTGGAGGGCGTTCTGTGTCTGGTCTGCATGTAAATGGCATCCCTTAGATCCACTGGTCTCAACACCTCCTCACAACACAATCAGAGCGGTCTAATTGACGATCTACTTGCCTAGCTGACTCCCCCAGCTTTCATCATGCCGATGATTCTTCCCTTCTCAAACTGCGACAGCTGCTCATATTGTCTTCAAAAACGTCATGTTGGCATGTCTACCTGAGCTCTTCTTTTGTAAATGATTCAGCACACTCAAACAAGCTTTGGTTACCTGTTTTATACTCCACGGAGAACGACGTTAATCGTCCTCTACCGACTATACATAATGCACAATCACGCTGCCTTTCTATTCATTTGCATATTTTCCCGAAATGTATATTCATACCAAGTCTCGTTATGATCCTGCAATCATTTCTTGGTGCGCTAATTTTTTTCTCCATGAGTGTATGTGTATAGTCTAATTCTCTACAAACGAGAGATGAGCATTCATCAATCAAAATCGAAAAACACATAGATAGTAAGCAAGCCACACAATGAAGGACACATGAGGAATCGAAATAAAAACCAATGGATGCTCCAGTATTATACACATTGCTGACTTAGGACAGCTTATATATAATAATATATACAGTCGAACCTGTTTTTGTGCGGTCTTTTTTTATGCGATTTTTATGTGCGATATTTTTTATGCGGTGTATGAATTTCAATGGCTTTGGCTCCACTGTAATGTTTTCTATCTATTTACCAGAGGTATAACGGAGAATGTTATGACGCCTCTCCCCCTGAAAGTCAGGTTTTGCCTTTAATATTTTATAAATTTGGTAAATACGTATATTTAGCGTGTCAGACCTTGGGCCCCTAGAGTCCTCCCCCCTTGTAATGTAGGGGTGTACGTTACGCTACTGAAATGTATACGCTTCAAGACGCTCTGTCCATTTGTTATAAACAGTCTCCCGACAATGCGCATTCAGTTGCTTTCTCTCAACGCTCCAGTAGCCCGAGCTTGATTGAAGACGAAATTTTCAATGACAGTGACATTATCAATAATTTGATACATTATGAAGACGGACAACACGCCAGATTCTTTGAGAACGGATAAAAATATGCACAGATCCAGCTTTTCAACAAATTTGAAAAACATTTTCTTAAAATAGATACTAGTTAAGAAAGGAGTATAAAATTCCAAAAGGTCTTCAATCATGTATAGCTGGCTATCGTGACATTTAAAAGCAACTGTGTGACCACCCGTCCTTCGTTACAAAAACTTATCTCTTACTTTATGTTGCCAAAAAATAAATCAATTGAAATTGCACCTTCAAGTGATGAAAGCGCGATTTTAAACTTATTCATTACAGGACTTTGGATTACGATGAGTAGCGATGAATGATGTATGTGAATTTTAAAGACTTATCCGTATATACAATGAAAAACTATATGTTTTTAAAATATTTCCATGTGTGTAATAGTTAATTATACAATTTAACGGCCCCAATCCACCGCATAAGAAAAAAAAGTTTTTTGTAGTATGTTCACGAGTTTGTTTGTTATATGTAAGAATTTATGGAATTTTTGAATATTTTTGTGCAATTTTTTTATGCTGTCCCTATCTACCGCACAAAAACAAGTTCAATGTTATATATATATTCAAGAATCATACAGAGGAAAATGAACAGTTAAGTAAATCGATAATTTAATAATAAGAATTGTCAGTATAGATTTGTTCACATATAATGATTTTTCAAGTTGTTAGTTAAAATTCTCAGCAAATTTTGAATACATCAACATTTCTAGTTCATCATAACTAGACGTATATTACTAAATATGAAATATAATTTACTGCACTAAAATAATTGAATATGAGTTTTGTTATAACTCTTCCTTAGAATTGCGTGATAAAATGGAATTTGTTGGAGATAAAATTGTTCTTTCTTTACGGATGTAAAGGAACTCATATTATGGTAAAATATAGTGCTGCCTATCGGTTAGCAAAAGGTCTTTTTTTATTTCCTTTCAATTTATACACTGTTTAAGCTTCTGTATTACATCCTCTTTGGTTTCCTGAACAAAATATTAATCTTACTCATTTATATCAATGTATATTTCTGTATCTCTTACCATAAGATTTATTTTATGGTGTTTATTTTGTTCGAGTTCTTTTACAATATATATCTGAAATACTAAAAGCAAATATAATACTTTAACTTACTTCCAAATGTTCGGAAGTATTAAAATCCATTTTGAAAAATTACGAACTTTAATATTCTTTTAGTTTGAAGTATTTATACAAACTGAGAAGGATATTTTTTTTGTGCAGTTTTTCTCATTCATTAATATTTTTCAGTAAAATAACTTAATTTGAAGAGTCTGAATACAAATGACAAAATATAATCAGATATAAATCACATAATTTCACAAGTACGTTGGAAACTAATAAAAACTATAAAAGCGAATTCAAACAATTCTCTGAATACTTCTTCCTCACAAAATTGAACGTCTTTGAACATTCTAAACACTAGCATAATTGAAACCAGAACCTAATGGCGTTCCTCCTCTACATCAAGTTATCACAGCACTCAGCTTATTAATGGATCTATCGAATATCCAAATCAGTCCTTGCGATGAGCTATTCAATAAACTGGGATGGCCATTTGGGATTGAATATCCTAGCTGATCAAGTCTTTGCGCAAACTGTATCGGTACACTGGGTGGTACTAAATTAGATTCAGTTGGGGAACACAGGACAGCACCCTAAACTCTGAAGGAAATTCAAATACAGTGCCTACCAAGTGACCCCGTTCTAACCGTATCTTAGCTGAGTCAAAAGAGCCTTTGCAAAATCGACTTATTTATTGAAGATTATAATGATGAGCCACTTCAGTGAGCAAGTGGATGATCCATAATAGAAGGATTAATCATTTTCTAGATGGATAGAATTAGAAATACAATTACATGATAAATACTACTAAGTTTGTATGAAATAAACTTGATTTAATTGTAAAAAATTGCTAATTGAGTGTAATAAACACTAATGTGATGAAAATGCTTTTTCAGTGCTGTGGCTAAAAACTGAAAAAAAAAATGGTTAATCTTCACTTAAAAAATAATTTTACATAAATCTTGATTAAGTATCTTGCATAAAATTATAATACTTTACCCAAAAAGTAGAATTCAAAAGTGATGACAAATTCTCTCTCTCTCTCTCTCTGTATATATATATATATATATATATATATATATATATATATATATAAACATTCCAAATTTATTTATATTTTACTTTGACAAGATGGCGCCATATGTAAATGTATTTGATATTTTTTATTGTGCTATTAGCTTCATATTTTATAATTATTTAGGTTTTTCTCCTAAATATTTTGAAATGTTTATGTGGCTATCATATTCTTAGTTATATTTAAAATATGTTTTTAATGTGATATCTTTTTAATTTATTCAAAAGTGTGACTTTTTAAAATTTTTAACAATATTGGTTGAATTTTCACGTGTTGCTACGTACATTTTGTTTTCATTACTTTTAAAAATTGTTCTATATTTTCTGAGAATTATTGTTGTTTTTTTCTATCATTGCTTAGTAAATTGATATTGTTTTCAAAGAGTTTGGTTCTAAAAATTATCTAAAAGTATTTTTTCGGCACTATTTATTTAATATTACGCAACTTAGAATAATTTTAGATACTTAATTATTATTGCGTTATTTTCAGTTCAGCTCAACTCAGTGGCTTTGGAAAATGTAGCAAAAGTTTGTCTTGACAAACTATGCTTAAAACCAGCAATCTTAGTACTTCAGACTAAAAATTTGTTATCAACTTTGCAAAAAACTTAAACTTTACTGTCTTATTACTCTTCTATTTATGTTGAACTTTAAATTATATTCATGGCAAAATTTAATACATGGAAAGTGATTATATATATATATATATATATACATAAGTTTTTTTAAGTTATGAAATATGTTTACCGTATTTATTTTATCTTTTAGGTTCATTTTCCTCTAATGATTTTAACGAGTACTATATTAACTTTAAAAATAATACTTCTTCTAAATTGTTAAATTCAATTTGCTTTATGCATGCACTCATTTTCATACACAAAGAAAGCAATTTTTTCCCCTGCATAACGCTGTAGTTCTTGATAATAGTTTACAAAAAAATAATAATCACTTTTGTTTGTTTCTTTGGAAAACACGGGCATCAAACGTATTGCTTTAAACCATTGTAAGGGTTGAAGTACTTAAAAAAAATCAAATTATTTGTTGGTTTTAAGTATAGTGGTATATTTGATATAAAAAGGTTAACCAAACTAGCTATCCCACCTCATTCACAGACTAAAGAAGAGTACTTTATCACAGGTCTTTGTGCGTGTCAAGCGCATTCCAGCACTTCAACCCCTTATATATAGTCCCTAAAACGGTTATCGCGCTTTCTTTGTTCCGCTCCCATGAGTTACAGCCTCCCATAACTGACACATCGGGGAGTCGCCATCCTTTTAACAGCAGTTGTCATTCTGCGTCCAACAAGGTATTACTGTACGGAAAACGAAACTAGCCAGACCGGTGTCATAAAATCAGATAAAAACGTGGACCCTAGTTGTAACGGCGGAACGTGATTTTGTAGCTCAACGGCCGCCTTACCAAGACACTTTTATGATAGTATTATGTCTCAACCCTAAAGAAAACTGTTTATGCGAAGATATTTTTGTTTCTCGTGAGACGTGCCAGAGATTTTCGCCTAAGTCTTTTGGGCGAGATAAGCAGTGTTGTGGCCTTATGATGGGTTGATTTTGAGGGCTTAGGAAGAGGTGAAAGCTAAGTCGAGTGATAAGCCTAATAACAAATGAATAGGATATTGATAGGTTTTGTTTTAGTGGCAATATGCTTTGTATTAATGTATTTATTAAAGCTTTGAATTATGTTCTTTTTAGTTTAAAAAAGGAAACATGAGCTATTTATCTTTTTGAGATAGAGGAGTTTAAATTCACCGGTTTTGATAGATCCTTCAAACCTTCAAATAATACTTTAAGGGTAATTTTATAAATATAAAAATAATAATTTTCCTTCACACTCTCGATTTCTTTAGATTATTAGTATGGGAATATAAAATATATGGTTCTTTGGCATTCCAATCTTCAGAACGTTTACTTAAGTTTTTAACTGTTTTTCTCCTTCGTTACTTTGAATTTTTATTCATATTTTTGAAAATGTTTTGACTTGGCCTAAGTTTTACGTAGTGCATCATAGATATGTTTCAAATACTTGAAACGTATTTACGCGTCTCTTTTATTCATTTAAAATACATGGAGTTATTAAAGTAACAATTATTGGTTACCTTAATGTTTTGTACAGGAAACTATACATGCATCTTTCTGAAGATACATTCAATGTCTACATGAAGATACTTATTAACTTGGAGGATTTTATAATTTGATCGTTAAGAGAAAATTATTTCGAACACTTCAATACAAAAACTGTGCATAACATTTTATGATTGTAATAATGAAAAGCAATTTTGAACTTGTTTCTTACGTTCAGTGAATTTAAAAAATAAACGGTTTCACACAGAAGAGAGTGTTTCTGGCATGAGTTTCCATTGAAATGAAATCTGCGATGCTGTTATGTTTATTTTCTATGATATTTTTATAAATTTAATGCTACTTGAGCAATTTTGAAACATTGAACCCCAAAATACAACCTGATTAGTTCGAAAGATAGAATCTTGTTTCAATAAGTAGGGTTTTCTATGGATTAAAAATGTTGATAGTAAAATTAAAACTTCTTTACTGATTCAAGATGAATTCTATGAAATATACTTAAAATCAAAGTGGTAAATACAATCAGTAAGCTCTTTGGTAAACCTCAAATGATTGCGCTTATTCCGAACTATTTAAATTAGTAAACATCACCTCGACTTCAAAACTGCCCCCGTTACATCGATATCGGTCTCATCATTTTTAATTACAGTTAGATGAAAATAATACAATATCTACTTAAAGTATTTCACTCAGAATATGCTTCATTCTTATATGCTACGCAAGCTGATAACTCAAAAATTTCATTATGTTAAATTTAAAGCACTTTCATTAATCATTGAAATTCAATAAACGTAAAAGACTCTCAAGAAATAACACAGAATTTCTGTAAGTTCATTTCCAGTCTCTATTGTTATTTTAAAAGTTATCCTTAAATAGATCACAAAATTTGCTTTAGTTTTGGAAAACATCAAGGATAATAATGTGTCTTCTAATATGATACATAACTTACAGAATTAAATTGATTAAATTTCAAAGCAATGCTTGTTATATGTGAAGTAGGTAATAAAAACATAGTCCTGACCTATGCTTCTGAGACTTGGACTCTAAAAAAAAGAGACCAGTACTGCCATTTGTGATAGAAAGATCATTTAAATTTAGAAAAACTCTTAAGATATTTATGTAATAAAATTCATCAAATTAAGTAAAATTAGATTTCAAATACATATTTGCAGCTTGGATACTACTAGCTCATTATGTAAAATCTTTAAACATAAACCTTTTTGGATAGTAGAACTGGAGAACGAGCAAGACTTAGATGACTAGACTTCATTACCACTGATTTCAAGATCATAAGGGTATGGAACTAGATACAAGGAGAACTGCTAGGAAAAATATTCTGGAGAATGGCATGGCCCACCCGGGGCTGCTGAGCTACTGATAATGATAATGAATATAAGAACATATGCTTACTATTTAATGTCTTTTAGAAAAATAAAAATACATAAATGTTTCAATAAAAAATCTATTAGACTTATTTGAATTTTTTTTTCTTTCAGAATATCCCGAGATGCATGCTGTGATTGGTACTACAGTTTCCCTTCCTTGTAATCTGAGTCCCCCTTCACCGGATGACTCCTTCTCTTTGGTGCTGTGGTACAGATTGGACCTGCCCAATCCCATTTACACTTTGGATGCTCGTAGCGCTACTGCACCCGGGGATGCTACACACTTTGCCAATAAGGTTAGCGTATCCCATAACTATATTATTATTCATAAAAGAAATTCGTAGCAGAAGTATCTGACATGCAACATTTGTTGTTTCGTAAAACCCTTTTTTAAAGAACACTTCTTGTTGTGATTGAGTACGTCAATTTAAAAAATGACGAGCAAACCAATATCTTATCCTACTATGACGGCTGTCTTATGTTGTTCCGATTCTTCAATAGTTTCTGCGATAAGAACATCTACATCACCTCTGGCCTGTTTTTGTCATGGTATCAACATATACTTTTAGAGTAGTAGAGACTTTAGAGTAGTAATTTCAGAGTAGAGAGTTTGAACAAAAGTAATTAAACAGGTTTTTTGGCCATGTAATTTGGCAATATTTGCAGCATAATGTAAAGTAGTATAAATTGTGTCCACGTTACTGGCAGGATGATCAATAAAAGAAACAAACATAACCTGAGAAGAAGAAAAGTCTTTATTATTTTTAGTGAGCTATTCAAGAAAGCCTTTCCAGCCAGACAACGATGAAATATTCCTCCACACTTACCGTATAACCGCAAAAAATCAACTCCGTTAAAATTCTTTTCTGTTAATGCTCGATTATCATGTAGATTTTTGACTTGAATTCTGCTGTAACAGGTACAATTGGTTTTTCATATACCAGAAGAGACTATGTGATATTGCTGCTAACACTTTTGCACTTGGTTTGGTGGTACATCTTTGTATATGGTCAATATACGTCTTTTGAAGTAACAATCTTAATCATCCCCATAACATGGAGAGTATTATTACCATCAATAATAAGGATATTTATATCGGCATTGTCTCCAACATATCGTACTAGCGCGTCTGATTCGGATGATAAAATACGAGGCTGTGGATGGTAAGCTATTGAAACTTCGTACTGTACAGTCATCATACGAAGCTGCACATCCCAAGCTATATAGTACATCTGTTAGTCTTTCAGATCTATATCTTCTATGAAGAAAGGCTTAATAACAGCTGTGATGAAAATGATCGTTCTTGTAATGCAGCTTTTGTTGCATGACTTATTGACTTGCAATTTGTTTTTGATTAACTATTTTTCTCTTTATGTTTTTCGATATGACTTCCTGTAAAAAATGCAATACACTTTTTGGTATTTATTGATTTACCTTTCTTGATTTTTCTTGATTTTCCTTGATTAACATTTTATTTGGAGGCGGATAAGACCTGGTTTCAACGACAGATGACCGAATTTCTTCACGAATAATAGCTACTGCAGCTTCTACAATTCGTAATCGTTCTTCTTCGGGATCCCTTTTTTATTATCATACCAAGCTTTTGATAATATATTAGCTTGTGTATCCCGAAAAAATATTATTGTAAAAGTTTACTTTTGTTGTAATTATACGTATATGTCAAATACTTTTTTTGAAGTCTCGTAATTATAGTTTTATCATTTGGTGCATACCCCGTCAGGACATCTCTGAGCTCTTTCAATGTAAACTGCGAATCATTGTGATTTTCGATGTAATTAAAAATCTCTGCCATAGCTTTTGAGACTTGATTATCTTGGCGAGGCTTCTTTTCAGTATATGGTAGTGATTTAAGAAATTCGCTTCAGAAGCAATCAAATTATGCTCACAAAGTATACGATCTTTCACTAATTCTCCTATAGAATCACTATGTTTTGCTTTTTATTAAACATTGTCTTTAAATTCACTTTACTGATCTTGCGACTGTACTTCTCTTTTTTTAGTATCTTTTGCTTCATCAGCTACTTGACTCCAAAATACACAGAGCTTTTTGAAATCAAACGCTTCACTTCTTTTACGAGGTACACTAGGTGTTGATAAATATTCGCTTTTTTCAATGTGTCATTTCGATGTTGAAATCGAATTTTTACTAATGTACACTTTTCGACACTCTATATGTACGTTCTCGGGGGTTGAAGAATTTAAAAAATCTGTGTGACCGTCATTTCGTTCGATACTGGCTGCTTTCAAAGTTTTTAAACCACGCACTACATTAATAGGATCACCTTGTGATAACGATTCATTTCATGTAAAACACAAGTCTGCCATAACTCTCAAAAATTTACGTCTGTCGTTGCCAAAATTCAATTTAAAACAAACGAGTAAACGGGTCTATTAGAAACTGGTTTGTTGAAAAAGGAATCTGTCTTTACTACACAGCTAAACATTTGTCTTTTAACTAGCTATAAATAGAACGTTCGTATAATAGGGGTCCGAAGGTCCAGTTATAATCTGTACAGAAAGAAACAAATTGGAAGGTTTATGCATTTTAAAGAAATTGTACTTCATTTTTTCCACTTAAAATGTAATTAGCATATATTCAAATATAATTAAAGCCTATAATTTCAGTTAACTATTTTTAATTACATGTACAGATGAGGGTTATTATGAAATATACTTGATTAATGAAAACTATTATTAAATGTAATGTAGTAATTCATAAAAAAGGCCAATTGTTTGTAACTATATATATTTTTAAGGTTTATAGACTTTATGCAGCGTATTAAATCATGTTACTGACGGTTGATCTTGCATTACACTGGAGATAGCTTAGCTCTGTGCGTTCAACGTCCTTTATCTCAAAACTGTTTTGATGTATAAAAAATGTTTCAAACAAAAAAGTTATAGAAAATTTTATTCTCTACAATATTTATTTTAAATGCAAATAGCATTATGCCATAGAAAAAGAGACATTTTCAAAAAAAAACTTGATTTTTTGACATTTGACCTTAAATATCTTAAGACGCTGACACGAGGTTTTATGAGACTTTTGAGACAAAACATTCAGAGTGCCAAAACAAAAGTCTATACCAATTTTCAGCTTATTATCTCTCATTCCGTAGTTGACCCTTATTTTTGACTAATATGACTGGACTAAAAGGAATAGAGAGTACAAATTTCACAAACCTAGGAAGCATGGATGAGACAATTGTAACTTAGTCACCTTCTTTTTCAATAATGGCTTAATTAAACTACTGTGCAGCTTGTTTTTCCTTTATAAATGTTTGCGATAATGTTTGTTATGAATTCATAACAGATAATTGTATCTGTTATGAACTAATTCATAATCGGCACTCACATATTGCATTTTAGTGTTTTTATTAAAGATAAAAGAAACAGCACAGATATTTTTACATTGAGAGTAGTTTAAAAAATTAAATCTTTCTTTGATTTTTTTTTTCATTCAACAAATGTGTTTATGTATTATTATTTTCTGGAAATATTGATCACAATTAATTACTTCTTCTTTAATATGATGAAAATAATATATTGCAGTAATATATTTCATTCAGTTATCTTTTAATATGATAGTTTGCTTATTTTATTTACTGTATATACATGTTACGTATATTTACTAGAAATGGTAAATACGCATTGAATAGGTAAAAATAGCTATCAATATGAAAAGTAACCACTTACATGAACTAATTGACCAAAGTTTTAATTATATGGATTGCACAAACATATTTTATTTAGTGACTTATATCTCATAACATTTGATTTTATTCCTAACAATTCCAAATGCAAAATATTTTTCCCTTATTTAAAACTACGTTACTCTGTAAAAAGGTGTTGTTTCTCGAGACTTCTATATTCATTAGACATGCATTAATATACAGACGTATTAACAGACATATTAACAGGAAACAACATACCAGCAAGACAATTACCGTAAAATCTGGCTTATAACGTCCACTTATACTTTCCAGTTGTTGCTGTTTTTTAATTTATAGGTATATTCGCCATATAACGCGCATCCTCTATTTTACAAAAGAACCTAAAATGTATTTTTGCAGCGCTCTTATGTTTTGAAGTCATTTATTCGAAGTATTATCGCAGGCTTTTGAAAAAGTAGTATACTTCCTGAAATGCAACCCTTAAGTTTATTAGGTACGCCATTTCTTTGAAATAAACAGTATTTCTCGATATAACTAGAGGTCAATTCTTTTTTTTTTATGCTTATCACTTTATTTATATTTGAAGCTTTCATTTTTAAACCCGGTGTATAACGCGCCCCAGTAAATTTCGATGTTATTTTTTGTGTTCAAAGTGCACCCTATACGCCGAATTTTACGGTACTTAAATTGTGAATTATTGAAAAAATAATATCACTGTGAATTATAATGGTTTATAAAAGGAAACCTCTTACTAGGTATTAATACCTTAGTTTTTGAAGTTATCTTCAAAGGAAAAAGGTACATTAGAAATAATTTCCCAAATAAAAATGTCTATTTCCAGAATAAATTCCCGTAATTAATTCATCAGCCATATTTTTAAAATTAATTTTTTTCATAAAACTGAAAATTTGACAAGCATAAATAAAAATTAAATATAACATATGTAACATACTTTAAACATAAAAGTAGTTTCGAAAATAGATAAAATGAATGGATAATTATACCTTAAAGTCCTGCGTGCAACACGCACTTTTAACACAAAAACTAACATTGAAATTTGCGGGTGCGCGGTATACGCCCAGTATAAAAATGATAGCTTAAAAATAGAAATATAAAGAGGTGCACAGAAATAAACTCGACTTCTTCATAGATCGAAATGGTGTTTATTTAAAAGAAATGAAATACCTAGGAAACTTGAAAGGCTGAGAAGTTGTAGAAGTCCTGGTACACTACTTCGAATAAACGACTTCAAAGCAAAATAGCATTACACACGTACATTACAGGTTCCTTCATAAAATACTGGGTGCTTGTTATGCGGCGAATATACACAAACATTATATAAAAAATACTGCTTGAAAGTATAAGTGCGTGTAATACTTGGAGTTTTATCGTTATATACACACACATATATATATTGTTAAAACATATGTGAGCTTTAATAAAATTTGTGTTCTAAAATCTTTGATTTCTAAATTTTGATTCACAATTCAAAAGAGCTATAAATACTAAATCTATTAGTCCTAAAATTATGCGCAATGCCGATGTAGCGTGAATCGAGAAAATTTATTCAAATAGTTAAAAGCATCATTTATGTTGTCTATGGTAGGATTACTAATTTTTTTTTTTAATCTGGGGGAAAATGGGGTTTCATATATAATTTTAGGCTAAAAAAGCCTTAAGAAACCGCACATCAACAAATGATGAATAGCACAATAATTTTATATATAAAAATGTAAACTAACTGGTCTGATATCTTGTTTGTTTTATGAGAGAGGCTCTAGTTCCCAGAGAGAAAAGCCGATAGATCTCACTCCTTTAATCCAGCCAGTGAAGGACACATCGAAATGGAATGTCCTATCGATTTGGTTAGATAATGTGCATGATTTGAATATCGTGCGAACCATTTCATGGATGAGATTCAGAATTGAGTTGTAGGCGGGATAGTGCAAAAGCGAGGGGTAACATGCAATACCTCCAGTGGAAATTTGCTAAAGCATGAATATAGTAATGGTGATAAACATTTATTCTTTTTAAACTATTCATAAGGTAATATTCTCTTTATTTCAAAGAATAAGACACAAAGTTAGGATACATTTTAAAATAGATACATGTTTCAAACTTAGAATAATTTGTTCAAAATACCACACACATACACATTTATACATTTATTTTACAAGTTCTTTAAAATTTAAACAAAAATATGTAATACAAATATTCTTAATATTGTTAAAATTAAACTTTTAACAATAAAATGAGGCTTAATGGAGCGTATTTTGTAAAAAGAAAAGAAAAGGTAAATTTTTAATAGATTTCAATAGTACTGTGAAATTGGTTACAGTTCATTTCTCGTTAAAGTTTTTTATATCAGAATATTGTTTATCTGAAACCACCCAAATTTACACTTACTTCTATTCCTCAAATAAACTGAGTATAACCATAAGAAGCAGTGATTATAAATATTTTTAGAGTCATGAGGTGTTTTTAGTTACCTTCAAGAAATAATCATTAAAAAACATATCTTAATAATCCCAAAATAATTCAGGTACCTGGTATTTAATTACTATTATGAAATATTTACTAAATGTATTTTTTTAATTCCATTATATTCAGAGTTTTCAGTAAAAATTAAATTTCAGTTTATGAGTTTTAATTTTATATATGTTTATTGAAACATACTCTTCAGCAGAGTTTTTTGATAATTCCTGCTTTTTTATACCGAACTACTATTCTGAGGTTTGAAATTAATGAGATCAAAACCACTTAATAAGTTTTCATCTAGTCCTTTGCTTACATTCATTCAAAATAAATTCATTTTCTTCCTCTTTACTATTTGATAATCATAGGAAAATTATCGATATTATTATATAACATATTAAAATTCTTCTAAAAGTGAAATTGCACTTTTTCCTTCTAACAATTTTTAGTAAGGATATTTTTCTAGTTATTTCTCAAAATCTACATAATATTAAATAAAACGAATTGAAAAAATGCTTTCATGTTATCAAATAAATAAAACATAGACTAATTTTTACAGATTTGGACAGAGCAAAAACAATCCATTTTTTAATAGTAAACATTTAATTTAAAATCTTGTTATTGACACTTCAAAGTTATATAAATTCAAACTGTCTAATATGATTTAAAATTATATTATGTAATGTAAATCACACAAATATATTCTTAGGACATATTACATAATTCAGGTTAGATTTATTTTCACTTGAATATTTTAAAAAAGGGAAGGTGCAAAACTAATTGTCATTGAACTTAAGAGCTCTCACAATTTCATAACACTCAGAACGAGAAAATTGGTTTGCCTATTTTCTTTTTACAAATAAATTTATCTATAACTATTGAAAAATATATATATTTAACACTGGATTGCTCAAAAGAAGTAATTTTGACTGCTTTTTAATTTCAGTTACGAAAAAATTACATATATAATGAACAATTTCTAAGAATTCCTAAAAATGTATACTTTTTTAAAATGAAGAAAAAAAAATTTGTATTGTTAATATTTACTAACAACAAGCTATGTAACTGTAAATAATATAAAAAAAATATTTAAAATTTAATTTTAAACAAATTTCTTTACACATTAATCATTCTTTCACAATACAATCATTTTGACTGAGTCTTTCTAGTGTTAATAATTAAAAACTAAATTTTCTGCCTTTAAAGCTTTGATAAAAAATTTCCACTAACAAAAAATGTTCATATTGAAATTACATTAATAAAACTCTTCCATTAGATGCGTTAAAAAGTTACAAACTGTTTTATTTCGAAGTTTTACTTTTATTTAACCCAGACTTTAAAATGTCCTTTTATCTCTACTTCAAAATCATAAAGTGATCTAGCTATCAACCAAGACATCCACGTCAAGAAAATTATGTACAATAAAGAAACCTGATGATCTCATGACATGTATTTCCTAATTCATCATACTTAACTGCAGCGAAGATTACGAAGTGTACAGTTCTCAAGCAAGTAATAATACATCGTTCAGTTCTCATTATTAGCGAAAAAGAAAAATTCTCAAAATAATTTGATGAATAAAATATACCTTTGGAATTTATCATATTATTGACTTGTAAGGCTATTTGAAATAACTACGATGAAAAGATCAAATAATAATTCCGTAATATTTTAAAATATGTAACAGAGAAGGTGTAGCTATTCTCCATATATTACTTGCTGTTAAATGGTTTCAGTTTTATCTCATGGAAGTTAGTGTAAAGTAAATGGTAACAATTGAAAGTCACTCTTTCAAAAAGAGAATAAAAAATCTCTTCTTGTAAAAATTTTAATATACGAGTATATGTATTTAATGAAAAAATATAGAATTAGGCTTCTTTCATTCATTTTATAACCGTAGTTAAAAGGTCAACAAATAAAATAATGATGCTTTAAAAAATAATTATATGGCTCTAAAAAAACAAATTTTAGTGTACACAAATGTGAAAGAAAACTATTAAAGATTAAAAAAATATTGTTTTTTAATTTAAAATTATTTTCTCTAATACAAATTAATTTTGAATTAAAATTCATATGAATTATTGTGTACTTGTAAAAGGTTAACATCCTGGTTCAACTTTTAAGTAAAAAAATATAACTTTAAAACATGATTTAGAAGTTGCACAAAAGAAAATCGCACGATGGCCTCGCTTCCAAAATCGCAATAAGACCAAATAAATATGTTTCCATTATTTTAGAACATTTAGCGGATTAAAATATTTAAAACATGCTGTTTCGTCATGAATAGTACATCATTTCTTGTGAATATATTAAAATGTTAAATTTTGAAAATAGAAGTCTTAGTCCGTAATACGTAGTAGATAAATACTAAACATACTTGCCAATAATATCAGCAAGCAATAGACTACTTTTATTAAAATACTTATTTTTTCAATATGTGAAAAGGAAACAATGAGCACTGAAAAAAGCTTTGAAACTTTAATGAAAAGGATTAAAGATGGAAGATTGGGAAAACGTTACAATTTGGTTTGAAAAACAAAATGCGTTATTTTTTTCTGCATTCGTTATATCATTTTGTTATCGGCATTTGTTCCTGGTGTAGCTGTTTTATTGCCAGTAATGTATATATATATATATATATATAATAAAATTGAAATGAAAAAAAAAATGAATTCCAAAACAGGTAAGATATGAAGTATTAGTAAAATTACCAAGCACCTGAAACGTGAAATTATTAAGGAATACAAAGAAAGGGTATTTGGACTAAAATAGATAGCTATTATGTTTAGAAGTCAGCCACTGATTTAGACAGTGATATGGGGTTAAGGCATAGCTTCCTAGGATCCTAACTTCCCCCTTCTGCTGAAATTTTCGAGAGAATAGCACATGAGGCACTATTAAACAACACGTGGAATATACGAGGAATAAACAGAAAACCAATAAAGTATTAAAATAATGGATGAATATTTTAGAGTTAAAATTTCTTACAAAAGAGATAATTATACAAAGAAGTTTTCAAAGGGATTAAAAATATAGGAAATAAAAACATATTCCTAAATCCGATGTAACCTAAAACTTTGGGTCTTCTTATATGAGCGTATGACGTGATAAGACGTTAGCCATGCAATAAACTAAAAAGAATTGAGGCACCGCCTAGATAATTTTTTAAAACTAAGCAAAGTGTAAGGTAGATCAAAAATAAAAATAACAATTTTTGAAGAGCTAAAAATATTTTGAAATATATTTGAAATTAGTTTTAGCTAGATAGTTCTAATAATCAAGATATTATTTTAGACATTTATATATATACAATTATTAATTCATTGTCATAAACTAAATAATATATATATATATATATATAATATATATATATATATATATATATATTTATTATATATATATATACATATACTTATATCATTGCTGATTATTCCTATGTGGTTTATATATCTCTACTCTTTATTGTTTGCTGAAATAAAAATTTTAAATATAAACAAAGGAGGAAAAAAACTTAAAATAAAGCTCTTTAAAAAGGGTGAAAATTATAATTGCCAATTTGAATAAAAAATCCCTTAGTAACTTTTACACAATTCTCTTTTTATCTGTGAGAAATCTTTAATATTTAAATTTGGCTGTTATTTTTATCAATTAAATAATTCTATTGCTACTTCACAAATTTGAAATGTTTCAAGATATTTTTGTCGAATTTTGCAAAACTCTTTTCGGTCTACTTATGCAAACAATTTTTTGTACCTTTGTTGATCTTAGAACTACATATTTTTAGCTGTTATTTGCTTTGCAATTATTTCTTTTCATTGAAACTTTGATAGAGTTTTTTGATAGACTTTTTGTTAGTTACTCCATCTATTAAGAACATGTCTTTGTTTTTTATTCTTAATCAGTTTTGCTTTTATTTTCATTTTATCTTGCGTGTTATTGTATTTAAAAACTCCCTTGAATAATTTTTACATTTAAACTTACTTAAATTATCTTAAGCTATTTTTTAAAGAAAATCTCTTTTTTTGCACATTTATTTTTCGTTATTTTTTCACCTTTATTTCTATATAGACATGGCAAAGAGTTTAATTATTATTTTTAATGAACTGGATCGTAAAACATACAAATGACAGCTTAGTTCTCAAAACTATTTGTGCTTTAAAAATGTACTGATTTAATAGTGGAATTTTTGCTACATTTACAATGAGATACATTTAGCTCAATTGAATAATGGTTTTGATGCACAAAATATAAGGGAATATTGTAATCGAATATCTTAATAGTATGAATGACGCTCATTAACTGATGAGATGTATAATAAAGTCCTAACATATGGGCCCAGATACAAATCTTGTGTGACCAGATTGGCGAGAAAAGCATGAATGTTTTAATATAATAATGCATTAATAAGATGCGCACTTTAGTTAATATAATGCCTATCACATTTATAAATATTTTCCACTACAATTCATCTTTAAAGCATAAATTTAAATCAGCTTATGGTTTCCATATATCAATTTATATATTTAACTTTGCAGCCGGATCAATTTCTGAGAATACAGGTGATCCCCTCTTGTGATATACAATTTAGTTCATTGCGCCTTGTCATAACTAAACCATGTATGTTATACAGGGACTTTTTTATTTACCTTATAAATTGTTATTTTATTTATTTGTTAAACTAATTATATTTATGTATATAATATGTCAGTGTAAAAAAACACACACACTTGTATAGTACACTTTGTTATATCGAAATCAAGTTTTAAAATGTAAAGTTTTATTATAGCTGAAATTTAGTTCCAAAAAACATACAGCTGGAAAAGTAAGTTATATAACTTCAAGTTCTTATTCAAAAACAAAAATTAAAAATATATTAAAAAATATATTCATATATATAAAACATATATTATAATTATAAAGTTTATAATTATAAAGTTATTGGCTTACTTAAGTAACAAAATGTATTTTTATCATCACTCATCAGTAATTATTCCTAATTTTTTTTCCCTCGAAATTGTTTACTACTCCTTTCAACTAGTTATTTTTCCATCACTACAAACGTTTTCTGATGTAGTTGCACTTATCTGTCTTTTTCGATCTTGCAATTTTTTTCAGAATTTCTCTATAAGGAGCTAAAGAACTTTACAATTCTCTTTTAAATTTACCGCTAAGTACTGTAACAATAAAGTTGATCATTAAATTATTGTACATGATTGGAAAAAAATAATCAAGGTGGTAATTCTCCTTATTGACCGAAAATTATAGTCATTTTTAAAATCGTGTTGCATCAGAACCATGCAATATAAATTTAAAGTTTTGTACCATGTAATATCGAAAATGTGTTTTTACAAGTACCGTGTTATACGAGCGTCGCCTGCAATTGCATCATAACAATATGTATGAAATCCTAAGGTAGACTTTTTTTTTACATTGTTATGTAACTTTAAATGAGTGAGTTTCAGAGCAAAATAATAAATTTTGATCTTCTTTCAAAAAATGTTATTCGTAAGCAAGAACAGTTGCATAGCATCTTTCAAGACTCAGCTTCTAATACGGTTTATTATATTTCCTTTTATATGTCTTTCTCGAGGTGACATAACTTAGTGAAAGAGACAGTTTACATTAATCGGTTTAAAGGAAAATAAAATATAGTTAGCAGATATATAGTATGGAACAAAAGGTTTTGACACATTTTAGAAACTACCGTAAAATCGGCGTATAAAGCGCACTTTGAACACAAAATCTAAGATCGAAATTTAGGGGTACGCGTTATACGCAGCGTTTAAAAATGGGAGCTTTGAAAATATATAAAAAAAGAGATAATCATAAAGGAAAATCACACTTTTACGTATATCGAAATATGTTTATTAAAAAGAAAATATATATATATTCTTTATGAACATAAAGGGCTGTAATTCTGGAAGTGTACTATTTTTCTAAAGTTTTTGGAATAATGCCTTGAAAATATGACTTCAAAACATAAGAGCATTGCACACATACATTTAGGATTCTTTGTAAGAGGGGGAGGTTCTCATTATACGGCGAATATTTCTAAAAATCAAAAACTGCAGCTTGAAAGTATGATTGCGCGTTATACGCCACATTTTACGGTAAATGACTTTCGACAGTGTGGTTGAGAATAAAACGTTTCCCACGACGAAGCGTTTTCTTTTGCAAATAAAGAAATTTCTCATATCATTCAGAGTAGCATTGTTTGATTCGAAATTAAGTTGATAGACGAGTTTTTAGTGAGAAGAAATCATGTTGTGGTCATAAATACGAAATATCATAACTCGCCTCAAAAACAGTTAATGTAGGATGTGCTTTTAAGTAAAATCCATCGCAATAACATGGAGGACACTTCGTATACTATATAAAAATCTCAAGTTATAAACAGCATTTTTGATTAACAACACAATTCTTTAGAAACTGGAAGCGATTTGTTAAGTGAAAGAAGAGACAGTTCAAGTTTATCCAAAGAAACTACTGCACAAATCTGATGTATATTTGTTGCGAACCCGAACCCTGGACTGTAGATTAGGTAGACGGACAAGACGAAATGGATTCTTTGAGAGTGGATAAAAATATGCAGGAATACAGCTTTCCAACAAATTGGAAAATCATTTTATTAAAATAGATTCCAATTCCAAAAGGAGTATTCAATTTCAAAAAGAGCTTCGGTTACGCATATCTAGTTATTGTGATATTTACAAGCAACTGACCAACGAACCTTCGTCGCAAAAACTTATATATATATCTTACATTAAAAAAATAAATCCCGAAAAAAAAAATCAATTGAAATTGTATCTTAAAGTAACGAAAGCGATTTCGAACTAATTCATCACAGGAAGATGAGCGCTTTGGATAACTATGAGTAGCAGTGAATTATGTATGTGCATTTTGAAAACTTATCTGTGTATACAATGAGAAACTATATGCTTTTTAAAATGTTTCCATGTGTAATATTTAATTATTTATTTTGCAATGGTCTTTCTCATAAATTTCGTAAATGATTAGCGTATTTTCAAAATGCGACCTTTTTTAATGGGGTCCCTCTCCACCGCATAAAAAAAAATTCTGTATTATTTCGACGAATTTGTTTGTTAAATGTGTAAGAATGTATGAAATTTTCAAATATTTTTTGCGGTTATTTTTATGCGGTCCCTATCTACCGCACGAAAACAGTTTTTACTGTACTTCAGAAAGACATATATACAACAATCTGGGACAATTAATGCTTCGGCTGAGTGAAACGTTTATATACGTTTGTGGCACATAAGAGTTAACCTCTTAATATTGTAGTTTTAGCGTCAAAGTACAGTATTATTTAATTTGATACATTGTTATTGTATAGAGGAGAGGGGAGCGATGAAAATTACGAGTGTGATTGAATATTGGGTCGCAAATATTGAAAGTTTGAGAAGCACTGGCTAAAGAAATAAATAACTTTCATAAGGAATCTAATAAGATGAAAAGATGTGCTACTGTAAATATCGGATGCCTGGATTTCTTGAAATTAATCGTACCGTAAGCTGTACGTGACTTTGCATTGTTAAAGAGTATATAACGTATATAAAAATCTCGCTCAATCAAAGTAATTTTCTGGACGCCTATATACGTCATTCCGAAGTACGATCTTTTCTGCGCAGTGCTATCCATAAAACTATTCCGAAGGCTTTGAAATGCAATTAAACGACCTTGACAGTGTTTGCGAAGGATTTACTTATTTCAATGAATTTGCTTATTTATTCCTTTTCTCCTCCCTTAAAAAAGAAAAAAAAATACGCGCTCATCTACATGGAAAACGGAGGCATTATGGAGCGAATAGCGTAACTTTTAATCGGCACAGTTAAGGAATTATTATAAACCATACAAAAATTATCAAGATAAGGGTTAATACAAACACATGGGGTCACTTATAATTATCAAATTTGTTCTTAACTTAGTATTGTTAAATTAATAATAGAATACTTTGTACAGTATTGATACATTTATAAGTGTATTATATCAGTGTAAATATGTGTTTTATTTTTTCTTATATCAGAAAGTACTTTGTTTACTTTCAGTAAATTATTTTTTTAAACAATCTTTTGTTTTGACTTTTCAATATCCTCGCGCCCTCCTCGTAGAATTATAAAGACCCCCAAAGGGAGCGCACCTCACAGTTTGAGAAACGCTGCTTTACCGGTGTTTTTTTTTTTACATTTTGAAAATCTGGAGCAGCTAGGTAGATTTTAAATCATGGACGTGCTAACAATGTTCCATGAGCAATTCCAGTGGTACTGAAATTGGAAGAAAGCTATGAACAAATAAACGGTACTGTGTGTGATGAAATCGTATGAAATTAAAATTCTTATAAAATTCCAGCAACGATGAAGTTAAACACAGTCCTTTAGATGCATCGGTACACTAAAATCTATCACTTCTATTAAAATTTCTGAGTAAAGGATTTTTAGGTCGGTAATAAAAAGATCTTTACAAATCTTGATGTTCATAATTGTATCAAAAATTGAAAAACACGAGATCAAAAACACGTTTTTTTAAGAGCAAAATCTATTCAAAATGTAGTCTCAGTGTTCTGATTGATTATTCTGCTCACATTAAAATGCATGGTATAGTTTTTGTTCGTTTGGGATTGAGACAAAATAATTTTTGGTCTTTAGGAGTTAATATGAGTGCATAAATCTGGTAAAAAAGCTGGTGTTCTTGTAATTTTACATGGAGCTATCTCTTAAGTTGGTTAAATTTCTTTTGTATAGTTCAGGAAGGGAATATTTCCTTCCATTCACTAAAATTGCAGTTACGAAGAGTATAAAAAAAGCGTTTTAATTGTTTAGTGAATTCATCAAAATATGGCGTCATTTCGAGCAATCTCTTTGAAAAAATCACACATATGATTTGATACAATTAACAGATGATATATTCTTTCCCTTAATTATTTTAATATAACCAGAAATTTTTTTTTTATAATGACTGTTAATGCACAACTGAAGAGAGAGGTTTTGAACATACTCCTTTTTTCTACATCATTTTATAATCGAGCAACGACATTTTTATTTATGCTGACATCAATATTGATGCAATTCAAGTTTTTCCTTAAAGATTATATTTACATAATATCATTTTCAACACCTCTAAAAGTATCTTCTCCAGTCGTAGAGCAGTAAATGCTAAAAATTCCATAGATTTCATAACTCTTATGCATAACTCGAATTAAAAATTACAATAAAGCAGTATCAGAAACACATGTTGAAAATGGCCAAATAGAACCAATCGTAGTATCACTTTTTTGTCGGACAATTGTGTTAATATGTTTTGTGCAATATCATCTACTTTCTTAGGTACTATGCTTATTAATGAACTGATGTTTAAAATAAATTGGTTATTTCTTGGCACATTTCTTGCGTTGTTTTAATCATGCAGTCCTTTATTTTACTACCTTTGTCACTGCTAAATGTTCCATGTGGAAACTAGCACAAGTTGTTGCTTCTCCCTCATTATTTTCTCTGTAAAGCTGTAACTACTGAGATTTTAAATCGCGTTTAAAAAAGGTTTATATTATATTAACTTTAAGCTTCCTGTACATTTGGTGTAATTCTGAGCATGTTTTGTCTCATAACAACACTTTATATCAATTTATTTGAGTATTGATATTGCTTCATTGCAAATAAAACATAGCTCATGACATGACAGAATCATGAATCATAAAGTCACCAGAACTCCCTGGATTAAAATAACTAATTCTGGAATTTAATTTTTGTCTGAATTATATTTTTAAATTTTTTTCTCATCAAAATTTTCTATGAATATAATTCTCAGAAAAGTTATATAAAGAACTCTGTTTTTTTATTAAGTTAATTTTAGTGTTTATTATGATTAATTTCAAACGTTATATGTTAATAAGATTTTTTTTAAAAAAAAAGGAAAGTATTTTTTCAATTGGAGTTGCTTAGGTAGAAAAATATTTTAGATCAAAATGTATGTAAATCCATTCTATCTTTCGTATGTTTTGTGTACTGGTGAGTTTGTCGGGGGAAAAAAGTTCAGTTCAGACTTCATAATTTTAAATTTGAAAAAATCTACTTCCTTAGAATGTCTTACCATGCAGTTATCTGTTCAAAATATATTACACAGATATGAAAAGTGTTTCAATAACATGAAATAGGGGATCTTTATTCTGTTTTAAATTAAAATAAGATTTTGGAAAACCTCAAAACAAATCGGTTTTTAGTTCAAATGAGTCAATTTTTAATGAATTCAAATTGTACTATTTTTATTGAATTCATTATGTACTATTTTTATTTGTTTTTTATGATACATTAAGTTTTGTTTTCATTTTTTCGATAGATAATAATATTAAACCATTTTTTTAATTATGTTTTCAGTTTTGTTGTGTATAATTTCCCCTATGCTAATATATAAGTATTTTTTTAAATAGCTTAGTCCTAATTCTGGGATTTGGGTAATGCAATTCCAATATCCTGATATTGAAAATATAACAGGGGATTATAAGCCTTACTTGATTAGAATATTCAGTAGAAAAATTAGTGTAAAATTAGAGTTAAAATTTATAGCTTTCTTAGCTCAAAGATAGTTTTGCATTTGAAATGTATAGTAATTCTATAATATTTTCTAGTTATTAAAATTAAATAAAGAGCAATTCGAATTCATATATTCGAAGTAATTCATATCTGTGGATCTCACTGAATTTGGTGTTTCAATAAATTAAGTGAATGCTATCTTTCAGGTCCTTGGTGGCCGGGCTCGCTTCAATTTGAGCCCTCAGCGCCCCTCTGCCGCCTCCCTCACTCTGGAGAATGTACAGAAGGATGACGCCGGTGAATACCGATGCAGGGTCGACTTCAGGAGGGGAAGAACTCTTAGCTGGCTCGTCAAGCTCAATGTTATTGGTGAATATTCAAAACATATTATATATATATATTGAATAATATTCATAACGCGAATAATGCCAAACATATCACATTAATAAGTTTTCGTTCTTTTATGATTAAATATTAAACTAGCATAAATTTGTACATTTACAAGAAAATTGCAATAAATTCTTAGAAATAATATCGATGCATTCTTAGAACTGGGAACATTACTATTTGAAAAATTATTTTAATTTCTTGTCAAATATGTTTTTTTACTCTTATATATTCCGTACATTAAAATAATTTTAGATGAGATATTTTATTTCAGAAATTGTTATTTCTGAATTCAGAGCTCTGAATATCGATACATAGAAAAGTAAAAGTTCAAAGCATTTTGTAATTCATTTGTCACAAGTAAATACATGATCTTATTGCAGAGTAAGTGTTCCAAATTGAGATGGGAAGAATATGAAATAAAGAGAGGAGATGATATAATTAAATTTTAAAATCTAAGAGTAAAATTAATGGTTAGAATTAAAGGCTGAAGCTACAAAATTAAATAAAATAATTCAAAAATACTTTTAAAAATTCAATCCTTATTCCATTGTTACAAAAACTGGCCGTATACGGATTAAAAAATGAATGAATAAAAAATGTGAACTAGGACACATTGTTAAAAAAATAAGCTTTACTTTTTATTTATTTACAGTGCCTACAAATAGTCTGGTGATAAAAGATAAGGAGAACAAAACTCTTACTGGTACAATAGGCCCTTATAAAGAAGGTTCCTCTCTCACTCTCGTATGTGAAGCTCAAGGAGGTGAGTACTATTTCGATTGATACATTTTTAACCACTATTACTGAAATAAACGCCATGTTGAAGAGACATTATTTCTTATAATGAAATAATGCTTTCCGTATTTATAAAAATACAGATAAAACTAAGATATGTTAATACATAAAACTTTTATTTTCATTTTATTTTTCAAAAAAATTCTTGAAAAATTCCGTAATATGGTTACTGAAAATTTTATAATTAATATTTTCTTATGTGTGTGTATAAATATTACTCTATTATTAATTTACTTTAAATCAAATCATTATTTTATTTATAAATACTTTTCTTTAATATTTTTTATTCAATTCACACATTTATAAGTAAATAAACATATTTTTTTCAAAAAAAAAAATGTGGTTAAATGATATTAAATCATGATTAATTTTAAGCATAAAATGTATTTCAAGTAGTGAAAAAGTATATGTAGATAAGTTACAAGAGAGATATTGTAATTTTCTACAATTTTTAAGTGTTTTTAATATAACAATAAAAATAATAATTTTAAAAGCAAAATATAATAAATAACAATCATTAGAAGTTTTGTTATAAAAATGTTGTAAATAAAATATCAAAACATTAATTTACAACGCACTTTTTAACATAGAATATAACACTAAATTCTATGGTATGGAGTATAAAAATATCATTGAATTTAGGAGTATAATTGTCAACAAACCATAAGAAAGTAATATGTAGAAAATGTATTTGTAACAAAATGAGGAAATACATAATTATAAAAATGTATATAATAAAAAACAATTTATTACCTAGATGTAACTTTTAAGTAACATAATTTTAAATGCCCAGTAAAAAAGTTGTTTTTTTTGTCTCCCTTTTTTATAATTTCTTAGATTATTACTTTAATATTTTGCTGTTTAATACTTAAAATGTTATGAATGATTAACTTCTTTTTCTTTGTAATGCATTATTACATGAGTTGAATAAGAAGAATGAATAATCTCTGATTCTCAGAAGATACATAGAATAAAGTGCGCCCCTCTCCTATAGATATTCAATTCCTAAACTCTTCATCACATTTTACTGTGCAATATGATACAATGCTTAAAACTAAAAGAAATGTAATTGAAATTTTATTAGCAAACTACACAATTTGAATGGAAGATACTTAAATTCTTCAATTTAAAATTTTCTAGACAGTTATTTAATTGCGATGTGCAATCAGTAAACTCACTTACAAATTTTAATAATGATTTACAATCTTACATATATTTATCTCCAGTTATTTGATTTTTATATTTTAATGTCAGTTAATTTACTTCAGGTAAAAATTGATTTTGTACATCTAAAATTGCTGTCAATTTACAATAGAAGAATATTAAATTTTGTTTAGTTCAATAAATCTCTGAAATTTTATAAAAAGAATGGATTTCCAAGAACTCGTCAACACACAATGTTAAAAATAAGCTCTTCCTAAATAAAATATCTTTGAATATTTTTTTTTCTTGCGTAGAATTTTTTAAATGTATTATTAAAGTATATTTCAATTATTCTTCCTAAAACCTAAGAAATGGTTATTCTCTGCCATCGGAATTTCATTTTCTGTGATAAATTGCTTAAAAAACCCATTATAAAAAATGCAAGATATCCATAAAAAGTATTGCGAATCGATTGTTGCGGTAATATGTCACAGGCCTTAAAATATAAGATGTCATAAAAATATAGCTAGCAATTCAAATAATGCTTAGTTATATAAGTAATTATTTCTCACATTCTTATAATATTCTTAATATTGTTTATATATATATATATATAACTGCTCTTATAATGTTTGCATACTTGTGCACAATATTTCAATTTTCTTTACAATTCGCATTTAAATATACGATATACAGTTATATATTAAATATAAACATTTATGGCAATTTATCTTTTAAATAGAGTAGTTTTACCTTGATTATCATGAATGATAAATTACACAATATATCATTTAACGCGATGCTTTAATTTTAAGCCCCGTTATTTTCTTTTAAATATTTTTTTTTTAAATTTTATTATATTAACTAGTATTTTGACAATAAAAATGGGAATATGAAATTGATTTATAGTTATCTTAGAAGGTAGAGATAACGAATAATTATTTTCCGATGGGCATATTATTTATACTCTTGTTTATATACATTTTCTTGATTTTGAAATTTTGAGTCACATGTAAGTAATGGTGTTGACATTTGAGTTGGCACCTGCTGTCGAGGTAACCCGAATGAATTTGTGAGTGACCTAAATAAATACCATATATTATAGAACAAATGTGAAGCCCAGTGGCTGGGCTAGGTAAACTCAGCCTTTCATCCCTGCGGTAGGTCGACAAAAGAGAACCAATCATGTGCTTGGGAACAGAAAACTGGAGGTTTTGGAGTCAGATTGACTGACCGGAACATCTTTTAATGAACCTCAGGTCACCAAGGTCACGAAAACTGAATTGAGCACAATAAGCCTTGACCCTCATGAGCTTTTTTACCACTGAATTTAGTTTATTATAGGAAATTGATAATAGATAATTTAAATCTAAACTATGGTTGTGAGCATAACAGCTGAATTTTACAGCGAATTCCTGTATCCACAAGGGAAAGAGAGTTATATTAATATGTCGCTTTAGAAAATAACAAGAGGCCTATTGGTGAAGGATCTCATAATGTTGAGCCTTTGTCAAGTGACGAGGATGACACTTGAATTATCACCCCCTCTTCAAAATACCACACCACTCTAATGGTAGAACTTTGAGTTCAACAGATTTAATGTGCATCAGCTCCCTCTACCCGGTGGGTATTCATTGCCCCCTTGGCTGACCATTTGCCCGGGTCCGGACTCCCCCAACTGTTCTCTATGACTATGCCTCTCACAGTCCATCGTCCCATTCACTGACTAGTTGCCCCGGGTCCGTGTACATAGTACATAAAATTTAATTAAGTATTTAGTATTAGTAATCAATTTTATTAATTAATGCTAATTATTTTTTCATTAATTAATTTTTTTATTGTTTTTGTTCCCAAAATTTGAAAAAAATTAAAATAATATGTTCGGGAGGTATTGGAGATGATACGAGAATGGCGGACTTCTTATTCCGCCCCCCTGAAAAATTACTGTGTATGCTACTGATACACACACACACACACATATATATATACAAGTAATTTCCTATGACAATATATATATATATATTGTCATAGGAAATTACTTGTTAATAATTTTACATGTTTCTGTATTGATCTAATTATGATGGAAAAATATTATAAAAGCAGAAAAACTGATTTTGAAATATTCCAGTCATATAAATAAATTTGCATAGTACTATAAATAACGGGTATTTAATTCACACTACAATGTAGTTATCTTTTTACTACGTACCGTATATATTTAAATCTTTTATAAGGAAAGTTGTCGAATGGTTAAGTGGCAAGGACAATATTTGAACTTTATTCCAACTCTCTAATTCCGCACACCCGTGACGGATTTGTATTCTTGGGTTCACATCATGGAGACACTGAAGTCCTGTCATATGGAGGATTGATGCACACTCTGTCGAATTCCTCATGTTAGAGTGGTATGCAAATCTGGAGAGTGGGATACCAGTTCACATAGAGTCCTCGCAACTTGAACGTGGCTCAAAATTACAAACCAAAATTACCCTCCTTTAATTGCGATATTTATGAACAATCAATTGGTCATAATTTAATCAATCCTATTTTACATGCCATTGCAGAGAAAGACTTTACAGATCTTCGAATTTTGATGGATTTAATAGGCATCGGCATCGATACACAATGCGCCTTTAATTCCATCGCCACCTGTGGTTTTCTTAGAATTCCTTTAATTTGATTCCTTGTTCAACATTATTTTAATTTAAGCAAATAAGTGATGGGTCATTGATATTAACATATACTTTAAAGAGGCTCATTTTTTTTAAAAAAAATTCTTTTATCAATATAGGTTTCGAATTTTTCGACTAAGCCATTGATACAGAAGAAGGTAATTTAATTTCAAGTTTCTAATTTTAATGGGTTGTCTTAAATCCATACTTTCTATCTTTAACAACTTAAACTCATTTGTCATGTATGCAAAAGGTTTTGAAAGAAACGATGCTTTGCTCTTTTTAAAGGATGACTTGGCTTATTTCGAATTATATTGATGCTTAGCGTACTATAAGAAATCGAAGCATAATGAAATATTTGCATGATTATTTTATGAGTGAAACAAAATCAGGGATTCACACATGTTATAAACTTAATTTTATGCATGTATTTACAGTTGAAAAAAAATAAAACAATTCCAACATCTAATAATAATGTTAGGAAAACAGCTAAAAGATAACTAGTAGCGCAAGGAATTATATAAAATAAGCTGATGGTAAATGGAAACTTTCAGAAAATAAGCTCCCAAATCTTTTGTTTTAAAACTTCTTTGTGACATTTCAATATCCCTTATTGATACTTTTCTTAATTATGCGTTTCGTGCATTATGCATTGCATACGGAATGGAAATATATGCTTTCAAAATGTCTACTTTCCTTATTACGTGCATATTAAATTATACTATACACAACGCATAATACACAGGTAAAAAGAAGATTAAATTCAAGTATACATTTCTAGCTTATGGAGATTAATTTTGCCAATAAGACGCTGAAGTATTAAAAATTTTTACGTTTACTAAGAATGGAATTCCATAATACTATTTTATCATGGAAAGCGAGTGCAAAGTGAAATATAGAAATCTATTAATTCATGTTAGAAATTGTGGATATTTTAAGTTATTAGTATTCTTATGTAAATAACGTTAAGTTGTTTTTAGTACTACAGAATAAGGTAGAAATATTGTATGGGGTAATGAAACAATAGACATGTATTATAATATATTAAAAAGATATGCTTCAGTTTGTGTAAAGTATTTTCAATGATTTCATATCATTTGATACTAAGCACTAAACATTAATCTAATTCTGTGAAATTTATATATAAAAGTAAAACCCATATTAATCTTATACAAAACATACACACAATAACACATTATTATTGTGGAATAAATTTATTTTCCTCGATATATCTTGTATAAATCACTTTGAAATAACAAAAGGAATGAAAATGTTAATTATCTTTTATAATTCATATTATTTGTTCTTTAACAAACAAATAGCGATCAAAATAAATGGATTCATCAGCACAAAGCATTTAAAGACAACGCCTTTTACAACCTTTGAGAAAGATGGCTGCATCTGCGTTCCACTTCACTGTTAAGCAGCAAGATAGTTAACTTTATATATATATATATATATATATATATATGGCTTAGGGCAGTGTTTCTCAAACTGTGGGGGGCGCGCTCCCCAGGGGACGTGATACCATTACGAGGGGGGAGCATATCAAAAAGTCGAGCATAAAGGATTATTTTTTAAAAAAAGTATGAAAATTTACTTAAAGCAAAACAAAATACATTCTGACATATTAAAAAATATATACATGTTGAACTTTTATTGTTATCTGTTCCAATTTAAAAATTAGAAAAGAAAAGCAACATAATACTTTTCTTAATACTTAAAAGTAATTTACTTGAAATATCTCTATTGCTTTAAGGTAGCTTTCTTAAAACATATATTACTTGGAAATAACATAAAAAAATTAATACTTATTTTGATAATTTAAGTGGTTTATAATTAAGATCGTATTGTAGCGAATCGCATAATAAGATCGCATCGTATTAGCGTCAAAGTACATTATTATTGCATTCAATACATTGTTATTGTGTGGAAGGGTGGGAGGGCGATGAAAATTATGATTGAAAATTGGGTTGCAAGTATTGAAACTTTGAGAAGCACAGGCTTAGGGAGAAATCAGCTTTTTATTTCCCTGCAACATTCGCCCACTGCCACTATAAGTTTTTATAGGTGATACCAGAATAAATGTATTTTCATAAACGAACAATAATCTTGTTTAGGGAAAAGAGGTGGTAATATTTTTATTGGGTGCCACTTCTATACAAGTCTGTGTGGGTGCATATCATGAATAGGATTCCAAAAATATATACCATGGTTCTAAAGAGGGTTTATTTCTTAAAGTTTTCTAAGCTGCAATTTTTATAAGACGCTAATACGACATACATTTATTTTGTCTATTTAATTACCTTTTACTCTTTAATAATTATTCATGTACTAGCCGTTTCACCCACTTCTCTGAGTATTTCATTGTATGAAATATTATCATTTTAAGTTATTCTCATCTACAACCCTTAACTCTCACAACTCTTAACGATATTCAGTTTCGGTAAAACTCGTTTATAACGGACCTCTTCTCAATAAAACAAAACAAAATGCTTACCAAATGTCTTATATGCAAATATAATAACCCAAAATAGGAATTCTGGAACATAACGTCCCCGCAAGCTTCTTTGGGGATCCATTTTAACAAAACCTGATCTTATCTCGGACGTATACTCATTGAAAAAAAGATGTTTACCATGTTTCAAGTATGTGGGTGTAACAGTTCAAAAACGGAAATTCTTACCTGTAACACATCAGCAGCCGCCCTTGAGAATTTATTTCCGTTACATTCGCAATTTGTAAATCTCTACTCAACAAAAGAAGAAATGTTGCTAAGTTTCAAGTTTATAAGTCTACAGCTCACACAAACGGGAAAATTTTATCTGTAACGACCTCTCGATCTACTCTGCAACCTTCTTTGGGAGTTGGAACACGTTTCTGCAAAACCTGTTCTTAGTAATCCTCTACTTAGTAAAAAAATATATATACTTACCAAATTTTTAGTTCACACGTCTAATAGTTCAGAAAAAGGGGATTTTTTTTATCTGCATTGACCCCGCAACCTCTATCGGATGTTAATTTTCAAAGTTCGTGTTCAGTGGATTTCCTCAACAGACGAAATACGTTTGTTTTTTTTAAGTGTGTGCGTTTTAACAGTTCAAAATAGAAAATTTTTAATCTATAATACATTCGTATCTTACCGCAACCATGCTTGGTAGTCGATTTCTACAACAATATCTCTAGAGGAACATGTTTTCCAAATTTCAAGTCTGTAAGTATGGTAGTTCAAAAGATGAAATTCTACTATCTGTAACGAACCTGTAATCCTCCTTGGGAGTCATTTTCGAAAAAACGTTGCTAGTGGATCGCTCTGCTCAACTGGAGAAATATTTTACAAAAATTAAATGTATGTTCGCCTTTAAAGTTCCTAAACGGGATTTTTTTTTACCTATAATCCATTATTTTAACATTTTATCTACTTTTTATTTCTACCAAACTTTTATCAAGAATTTTATCTGTCTTTGGGTATAACACTTCTGCAACCTCCTCATTCCTCATTCCGGTTCCGCAAAACCCGTTCCTAGTTTATCTATATTCAGTTACGTGTAGCACAGTGCTTCTCAAACTTTCAATATTTGCAACCCAATTTTCAATCATAATTTTCATCGTGCCCCCCTCCATACAATAATAATGTATTAAATTCAATAATAATGAACTTTGACGCTAAAGCTATAATATGATTTTAATTATTAACCGTACAAATTATCAAAATAAGCATTACATTTTGAATATGACTTTGTTTATGGCAAACTCATGAGAGTCACTAGTGATTAATAATTTTGTTCTTAAACCTAGTATTGATAAATTAATTACCAAATACATTGTGTAGTACTGATGCATTTATAAGTGTATTATACTGGTGTAAATGTGAATTTTATTTCCACAGAATTTTTTTTTTCTTTCAGTATATTTATAATTTTTTAAATCTTTTTTTTCTAATTTTTGGTATACTCGCACCCGTTCGTAGGGATATCACGCCCTCTTAGGGGGGCCCACCCCACAGTTTGAGAAACGTTGGTGTAGCAAATTTGCCAAATTTACAGTCTGCAGGTCTTAGAGATCAGAAACGGGAATTGCGTGCCACTTATATCCCCAAGAATTCCTCTTTAGGTAGATTTCCATAAAACCTGTTTCTACCGAAACTTTATACAATAAAGAAATCGTTTGCCAAACTTCAGCTATGTAGTGTAATAATCTAAAAACGTAATTTTGGTTTAAAATGCCCTCACACCCTTTTATGAGTCATTTTTTGCAAAACCCGTTCTTACTGGATCTGTAAATAAAGAGATCATGACTTGCCAAGTTGCAAGACTGAAAATATCTTATAGTTCCATAGACTTCATTATGAGTGAGTGAAGTCACTTCTCTACTTTATATATATTATATATAGATTGATATGAAAATAAAAATTAAAAAAAAGACATTTGGATATAGTTTTATAACATATATTTACTGCTATCCAATCATAGTTGAAGGTAAATAACACATACAGGAAGTAATCTTTGGTCATATAATTTTGTAAAAAATAGATAATACATAAAAATAAATATCGTAATTATTCAAATTGAATCCAACATCAATTCTCAAACATGTTTTGTTAAAAAAAAAAAGTGTAAATTTTTATTGATACCTTCTACGAAATTTAAAAATGTTTAAAATGGTAGCAACAAGGAGTAAAAATGATTAATGTTTTTTACCGGTAACAAAAACTTTCGAATATATACATGAACCTGTTATTGCTCTAAGCGTCTAATATCTTAGTTAATTTTTTCCCTTTCAACGAATTTTTCTGCCTTCTATTCTAAGCAGCATCCAATTTTCAGTAGCATTACATTGAAAAAAGATGTAGCTAAATCGAACAAATATGTTAATTTAGATCCTTATACATGCAAATAACTAAAAATTATATCTGGCAGTTATTCATTTATATGAATAAATTGTTTGCAGTGTACATGGAGAATTTTCGTTTGTTTAGTTCACGATATTGAACAGCTACTATATATTTATACATTCTAGTTTCTGGCACTAAATTATTTTTATCCTTTTTAAATGAAATCTCAAAAATATTCATGGTAATAGTTTTTAAATAATTGCAACAAATTCTTAATAACAAAAACTTAAAATGGCTTAATACAATTGATATTAATTTGCAGTACATTGTGAATTTTGTTTTGGATGTATTTCGATAATTAAAGTATTGTAAACTACTTTCCAGTTAATTATTGAATAACGGAAAAGAGAATGTATTTCCAAACATCAAAGAAGTTTGTTACTTAATATGTTATTATAAATTTATATTCAAAGTATTTTCATTTCTGTGCAGAGTAAATATTTCATGTTAGTACTTTTTTTGGAAAAATATGAATGCTATAAAATTAGGTTTGATTATCTTTATTTATAGCCCTACAGTGAAGATAATTAATTATTTTTTTGCCAAATGGGTTGTCTTCTCCAAATGAATAGAACATCACTAAGTGCTCGCAAACCATATTAATCTCAGGAAAATGTTCGGATTAAAAGTATTGCTTTTTCTCTCAGTTAATGACACGCATTGCTTATTCCAGACGCTCAAGAAAGTTATATACACCTTCCTCAATCTTGTCATTGAATCTTTGGATATGATTACATTCTTAGAGGCATATATCTTGGAGAAAATTGCTTCTCATTTCCATCTGTTCATATCCATGGAGTATTTGCCGACAATATTGCCCGAGAATTCCACCCAGTATTCTTATGCTGGCACGTATCAGGCTGCGTTACCATCCTTCAAAGCCTCGCGTACTGAAAACCTCCGTGACGTGAAACTACCTCAAAACTTTCGGATCATGGCCCCAAAGCGAGGTTTTGAATTAATATCTTCCACCGTCCCCACTTATAACAGACATGACTAATCATGTTAAATATTCCGGATCGCTGGCCCCCGCTCTTTTAGCAAATGACGAAGCATAAATTAGCCTTAAGCCTTCCAGATTATGGTTCCAAGAATCAATAAGACCCCCGAAAAGATTAATTTATTTGCAAGATGGTGAGCCTTGCTTGTGTCATGCAGTATTTGGGTTCTCTGCGATAAGGTTTTAAAAGGAAAGCTTTGTCTTGTTGCTGGGACAATGCGGGTTAATACTTTTCAAATGCAAAGGACGTCCCATTCTCTGACAATGGATTCGCCCTTTTGAAATGCAATTATAAGAGATTGTTTCCTTTCGAAATCTGATTAATTAAACTTTGAATGCGACTCGGAGGATACTTTAGTGATTTGGTGAATGGGAGTCTTATTAAACTTGGCCTCTGTCACATTTTAACATCCGGGACAGTGGATAAGGTGAATCATTCTCCATAGTGATTAGTGAAAGCTTGAATTGGGTGAATGCCGTAGTCAGCTCTATTCAAAATGACTAGAAAGTATTTATGAGAAATATTTTCTAAATGATTCCCGTGAAAGGAGAAATTGTTTTGTCGTAATAAGTGACCGATTTTACATACAAGAATATAAGATAGGTAGATATTCTAAGAATAGATTTAGAATTTTTTGTAAATTGTGATATAACTCAATATTTTTTTGTATTAATACGTAATATGTAATATACCTGCAAAAATATTTTATAAACAAAATTAAAATAAATATCCAAATTAATGCCAGTAAATAATATAATATACACAAATCATTTCTTGCAAAGTACAGAGAAAAAAATTAATTTACCTTCAAAATCTTCAAAGTGCTCAGCAAAAATAGTATTAGGAACAAAATTCCATGTCTCCTCAGTAGCAGAAACTACTGTTCAAAAATAATAATAGTCACAATAAAAAATTATGAGAAAACATATAAGAATTCAGTATTCGTTTTCATTGCAATCTGTTCATATTTTGAAGATTTGAGTCTCTAAAATTATATGTTAACATTAACTCTATCTACATATTAGTTTTACTTAAATTTTGTTACTAATATTGTTTGAAACTGAAGAGAGGCCAAAGTAATAAATTATATACTCATTCTGAATTATATATCTAAGAAAGGATAGATTGCTTTAAGCAAAAAAAAAACAGACTGTTACTAATAAAAATTCTGAATCAATTGAAAGGTCAAAGTATGAAAATATGTCGTATTCCAAAATATAAGAAATAATAGAGTTAAACAAGTAAATCCAATCTGGAATCCAAAGTATTTATTAACAAATACAATAGGAATAGCAAGGCTGAATATGTTTAGAAGGGATATCCTTCATTTTTTGCTTATTACTGGGAATGAAAACTTGGAATTTTTTTTTTCAAACATAATAAAATAATTAAACACAAGCCAAAGAAAATTTGTAAAATAATTTAAGCATCAAATAAAAGTTACTAATAACATCAAATAAAAGTAAGTCTATACCGTAAAGTTCGGCGTATAACGCGCACCTATACTTTCAAGCTACAATTTTCAATTTTAGGTATATTCGCCGAATAACACGTACCCCTTTTACGAAGAAACATGCTATGCTCTTATGTTTATTTAAGTCTATTTTATTATTTGAGGTATTACCCCAAGTTTTAGAAAAAAATACTATATTTCTAGAGCTACATCCCTTTAAATTCATAAAAGGAATGTCATTTCTTTTAAATAAATAGTATTTTGATGTATGTAGAAGTTTAATTTTGTTTAATGACCATCCTCTTTTTATTTCTAAAGGTTGTCATTTTTATACCCGGCGTATAACGCGCACCCATAAATTTCGATCTTATTTTTTGTGTTAAAAGTGCACGTTATACGTCGGATTTTACGGTACCTGTCCATTTGTGAATTACATTTTAAATTAACATAATGAAGCACTGTTTCAGTAAATTAATGCAAATATTTTCGGAAAGAGTTTTATTGAAACTGAAAAAATATCAGAACTGTTATATTTAACTCATATGTTAATAAAGAGTTTTCTTACCGATGCCTAATCAACAAGAACTAGACTGCTTTAAATATTTCTAATTTTGAACTGATAAATTTATGGAAGGAATCTGCTTGGATTTTTTATCAATAATTCCCCTAACTAATGAGTAGCATTAACAATGGGGGATTTGCAAATATCCGTGAAAATGCAAAATATGGAATAAGAACAAAGTGGAATATTACGAGACTACAATGATTATTTCACAAATTACATTTTTCCGTAGAGCGCAAAATAATCTTCATACTGACATAAACACAAAACTGTATACATGTGATCATTTCTGTAATTATATACTTTGTAAGAAATGCATTTGTATGTCCAAAATTTTTTAAAGGAATAAAGATATATTATTAAAATTTATTTATAAGCATATATTTTCCTTGGAAATTAAATTTGTTGTGTTAAATTATACAGTATTTGAAACTTATTTTCAACTTGGACGGAAAAAATTTAAATGAATTTAAAAGGTCATATTCGAGTATGTATCATTCAGTGCTTTCAATATCAAGAATGAAATTAAATTAACCAAAAACGATCACAGAAAAGACCATAGAAGAGAAAGAGAGATACATATTACTTTTATTTCAATTATTCACAAAATTAATGAAACAAAAACTACATGCGCTGTTTTGAGGAAAATATGTATTGACTTTAAGGATCCACTCTCCCTTAAAATGCACTTAATAATTCTTAAGATCCAATTACAAATTTTGTGCCATTTTTATACCCACAGGTTTTGAGAAAATTATTCCTAGAAAGCTATGGAAATGTTTCCTTACATTTATATAAATTATTGATTTATTATATGCCAAAGAAAATAGTATTTTATCCAATATTTCTGATTGGAATATAATTTTAGAAATCAAATTCTTTTTTGAAATGCATTAGTTCTTAATAAAATAAAAGAGTAATATATAAATTTAATTTGTCCCGTGACTAAAAACTTTTAAGAAATCAACAACAAACTTATTTGTATTTAAATGGATTCATTTGAATGAAAGATGAAAGAATTACTTATAATTACATTACACAGAAAATGTCTTATACATTCGTCCTTTATTAGGAAATTCTAATGCCTCCCAGATCGAAATTCATTTGGAATGTTAAGTGAAAGAGTCATCTGAAAAAAGAATATAGAAGAAAACGAATTGATATTTATGTAAATTATATCCGGCTGAAGGTGAGACTATTGAGAAGAGATCAAAATGTAATCAAGATTAACAAACATAATTTTCTTTTGAAATAGTTAATTCCCATAATGTATTGCAAATATCGGAGGTCAGTAAAAAAGATGATTAAGGCTTAACTTATTTATAAGAAATTTAAAAATTTTAGAATATGAAGTCTTAACAAAAAATGGCTGTCGAAACTTATTCTAGTAATAATTGCATCATGTTGTTTTTTTTAAGTTGTTCAATTTGTCCGTGTTTGTTCCAAAGACTAGTGTATATTAATCAACTGTACTCTTATTTCGACTCCTTACTTACAAATAATAATTTCAGGAACTACTTTCATAAGCAAGTCTTATTGCAATTATATTCGATAAATAATTAAATGTATTTCGACAGACGAGTATTTTAATGATTATAATGTTCCTCTATAATTGTGGCTTCAGTCTTTTTAATTAAAGTGAATTTGAACAATTTCATAAAAAATCAATAATAACGAGTTAGAGGAAAACTGACATAAATACTTAAAACTTAAATGAGAGTAAAAACCACTCAATTCAGTCTTAAATTAATCTTAAAATACGTTTATAATTACATGTTTTCTTCAAATTATGCAGGATTAAACTACATATGAGTATAAAAATTCATTTTTAAATATATATATATATATCATTTAAGTTGCGAATTTGTAACTTGTATAATTTATGCATTGTGATGCTATTTAGATAAAATATTTATGTTTCATTGCATTGATCTTTTTTTGTCTACCTATTAATATTTTATATAAATCTATGTGAATTATAAAAGGAATTAAATAATTTCTTAGAAAAAATATTTATTTCTGCCCGAATTTTGTTTCTTTTGATATGCGCTTGAAATAAATGTATATCTAATGCAAAAAAATCTATAAAAGAAAAAGCTTTAATTACTTTTTGAATTTAATTGAGTTGACAAATTTACCTCCGAAGTTATATTTGATACATTTAAATATACAAAAAATGTCTGAGATAAAAATTCACATTGACACAGAGTTTACATAAGAACTTACTATTTGATTGCCCTAAAAACCATGAAATTAGATACACGTGTTTTCAAAGAACTGGGAAAAATCATGTTATCCTTAACCGCAAAATATTTAATTTGTAATAAAAATATAATTTCCTGATCCATCATTAATATAAGATTATTACAGGAACATATATCACACACACACAAATATGATAAGCAAGGACAGCTCTAGAATTGAAAAGCATTAGTAGTTTTTTTAAAATGTTTAAGGTATCCGACTACGTTCGGAACCGTGATTTTAAAAAAGTGCATGAATGGATAATTTTCTTGATATTTAGTGTCACTTAGATTAGAATACATGTATAAAATTGTTTTAAGAACATTTTCACAAAAACATTTATTTAAATACAATATTTTGGCAAAAAATTAACTTGGAATAACCTTTTTTCAAAATGTTCTCCTTCTGCGAAAAATGCTTCTATACTAATAATATTTTGTGTGCTTAGATAATGAAAATAAATTCTCCAGAGAGTCTCAACTAGGAGTTTTATAAAAATCACATTATTTTTTCAGAGTTACCACCAAGTCCAGTTGAAATAATTATCGAAGTTTTTTTCTTAAAATTTCTCCGCTCTATTGTAGTAAAATATGGATAAATCAACTTCTAATTTACATCTTTCAAAAATTCTAGTTCAGCCTCTGTGCAGAGGTCTGAGCTATATACAGGCAAAATATTATTATAATTGAAGCATTTTTCACAAAAGGAGAATATTTTGAAAATCTGTCATTTTATGTTCATTTTTTGTCAAAATATTGTACTTAAATAATTTTTTATTGTAATAATATTCTTACAACAAGTGTATATACTAAGTGACACTAAATGTCATAAATATTATCCATTTATACGCTTTTGCAAAATCATGGTTCCGAACGTTGTCGGATATTTAAACTTACTTAAAAATGGTTAAATATTTCAAAATGCTTATTGTAAAATCAGAAATATATTACATATAATTCACACACACCAACCAAATACTTACTTAACTTAATTTATAGAATGCTATATTTTATTGCGCCAAAAGGAGCGGTAAAGGTATTTCAAATATTTGAAATACACAAAAAGAAATATGGAAATGAAGTATATATATATAGAAATAAAACTAGGTAATAATTAATTTATGAATAAACACAATATTGAATTTATTTTATCTATCTGCTTTGTAATATCAAACTTATTTGGTTTTTGTAACTTATTTTTATTTTCATTATTTGTAATGTCAGAAGCATATTTTAGAAAAAAAAGACGTTACGCATTGTGTTCTATATACATATTATTTTACTACGATATTATTAAATTTGCATAAAAAATTGAAACTTGTTATTGATATAATGAAAACTCTAAATTTAGTTTAATTAAATATTTATATCTTTGTCATACTTAATATGCAAATACTATTTTGAAAGAATTAGATAAAATATGCTATTTTAATTCGTAAATTTCGGTAAAAAGATACAAAGAAAATTAAATATTTTTAAAATATAAAGCATTTAGAGTCTATAAAAGCTGGAAAAACTTAATAAATATTGTATTATCTTAAAATTCTTAATAATTTCTTAATTCATTATTTAACATAAGTACACAAAAGGGTATTTAAAAAAAAGTGTAATTATTTTAAAAGAATAAATTAACACGTAGTGCTTAACAACATAATATGTTCAAATTTTAAGTATAAAATGCAATTCAACCTCACATAAATTTTTTGAAAATACTTTATAAACGAAGAATTTTGTTTAAAAAAGCGAGTATCACATAAATGTAATTCAAACTTTTCGTTTTTCATTTTTATAAATACTCCAAGAATACTCTGTCATTTTAAAATAATGATCATATTACACGAAACCCATCATGTACTTTCAGAACATAAAAAGTTGAAAATTATTTTAAACTGATTGTGTTTGGTAAAATTTAAAAATTCGAAATATTCATCCGTCCTGAAAAAAAATGCGTATTTCAAAATATTATTTGAGATTTAATTTGATTGAAAATATAATAATATTTCTTGTTAACAATTCTGAATGCTTATGGCAGTTGCAATTACAGATTTTCAATAAAGTATTATTATTCAACTTTTCATTAAAGGAAATGACATTTTCTGTCGCAATAAATGTAAATTTTCTAATCCAAGTTTTAAAAGAAAATAACATGTACATGCATGCCATATATGATAGTGTGCAAAGCCTGTGACTATTATATAACAACCTATTTAAGAATAATCGTCCCCATCATTTCTCTTTTTTGCACATAATACATCATTTTCCACGAAATCTGTCACCATAGAGAGGTCATTGTTAGACGAGAAGAGTTGTTGTCTTGCATTCGAGAAACCTGACATATTTTCATACATCTTCAAGCACATTCTATCGAGAAAGGAGAAAAAGAAAAGAAAGGGACAAAATATGGATGACAAACGTTTCCCTAGATACATAAAAGAAATATACAGAGATGGAAAAATAAATTTCAAACAAATTGCTTTTGCTATTCTGTTGAGTATAAAAGCGAATCAAAACTGAAGTATATAGCAAAGAATCTGCTATTGAAGCGTAGACTGTTCAATTTACCGTTTCTGGGAAATCTGATCTTTTGAAAACACTACGAATTCTTAAGCATACTCTGATTTTCTTTGATATTTTTGCCAACAGCTTTTTAAGAACAAAAATCATAACTAAGAGTTAATTGGATTACTCTTAAATTCTTATATATTACAATGGAAACAATGATGGTTGATTGAATAAATATATCTTAAGTAAAAATAATAGAAATATGCATTCTCTATTTGATATAGAATAATACTTTTCTCATATTTTTCTTAGAAGCACTGTTTCTAAATCATATTATGCATAGTTAGGTTTGATAACAAAAAGGTTATACTGAATAGAATTTTCGGTAATAAAGCATTTTTGTGGTTATCTTTCAACTACAAACTCCCTCCTCCCTCCCTTTGAAACAATAATTTTCTAATTTCTTTTTAGAGTATTGCTTCTTAGTTATTATTCGTACATATAAAAGGCTGATTCGAATAATATGTTTAGCTTCTTAATTTTATCATATAGTTTATAGGTGTAAGAGAAGGTATTGTATGCAAGAAAAAGACTGTTGCATTATAATGTCTATTGTCACATTACGAAATAATATTCCAATAGTAATTTTGTGATTAAAACATAAATATTCTCGAAAACTTTGATTTCAACGTCACTTATGATTTAATCTTTTGCAAGGCCTCTTTTTCTGAGGTTTTATTTTACTATGTTTTATATGTTGTTTTACTTCAATGAACATCAGGCATGTAAAACTTATATGATATTACGTCCGCAATTTCCTTTTACATTAAGTTCAGGGCAGCATATTTTTAATGATCAAAAAAGGCCATTCAAGGTCATAATGTAACATTCAAGGTATTGTTCAAAGTAATTTAAAATTATAAATTTTTAACATGAATACTTATCACATTTTTAAGTAAGTTTGCGTGCTAAGATGTATTATAAAAAAAATTATTTTCCATGACCCTTAAGTGTGAAAAAATCCTTATGTTATGAAATGCATGGTGTAACGTCTGCTGAATAGCAGAACTTCCCCATCTATACTTGCCAAGATTGTCGTATGGAGGATCAAGTTATCCATATGGGGTATTGTGTTTTTAAAAAGGCACAGGTGCTCTTTCCTTACGCTTGGCATAACAAGTGTGAACTGTCTCTCAGAATGTTTTTTGACGACGCTTCACCGGGGGCGGCGGAAGCCCAGTGGTTAAGATATCGGATCACGGCAGGCATGTCATTAGTTCGAATCCAATACCACTAAAGACCCGACGTGTAAGGGTACGATGCACGTTAAATCTGTCGTGAGCTCAAACTTCCTCTCGTTGGTGTGGTGTAGTAGTTAGGAAAGGGGGTGCTAGCTTAGGTGTCGTCCTCGTCACTTGACCATTGTTCAAAATGACGAGATACGTCACCAAAAGCCCTCGTTTAGCTGAACACAGTGCGACGTTAATATTTACTCACTCAAGGCATTACACCATTTCTCTTTTCTCAACTTACAGACGATGGTTAGTTAAAACGCTTAATAGAAAGGAAGTTGTGATGTATATGCCCTTTGGTTTGGCTCCCGCCCTTACATAGGGGTCAAAGACAATTGAATAGAGTACTGTCAACACACTTTCGAAAAAAAATTTGACAAGAGAAGTTATAGCTACCAGTTGTTGGACACAAGTCTGTTTAGTTATAGAGATCAAACCTGCCGATCATTTGTTTCACACGCACCAATAGAGTAGGGCTACGGTCGGCACAGCCGGATGCATATGTGTGTCACCCGCCAATCAGTGGTGATGATGGGCAGGAAAGTGACCCTTTCAAGGAGTTTAATAAGTTTCGGCTCGGAATTGGAGAGAGATCTCAATGAATTTATTTTTTTTCGCTCTTCCAATTTGATGTTTGCTGACGCAGCCGTGCTCAAGGTCTAACTGATGAGCCTCGTTTACTGAGGCACTTTGTTGAATGGGTTACTATGAATTTCTGGAGTCAGCGGCGTAATGGCTAAGCGTACCAAAAATGAACCTTGAACAAAAACTTTTCCACATCGAAATGCTGTATTCTTTAATATTTTACTATTGAAGTTATCGTAATTAATTATTTGATCCAAGAAATAAAATGTAACTTTTGAATGTAACTGTGAGACATTTAACGCTATCCTGTCATGACATTACAATTGTAAGTGCAGATATAAATAAATTATTATGGGTAAAAAAAAATTAAAAAATTAAAAATCCAACCATTAATATTAGATACATGTGATTCAGTATACTTTTTCATAAGTAAAATTAAAAAAATTCCTGTGTTATTTTTATTCTGCTAAAATATTTCTGTTAACTCATTTAAAGTTATTTACATAAGAGAGGGAATTTCTGTATATCTTCAATATTTAGATGCTTAAAGATTAATAATTCACTACATATATTGCACAGCTCTAAAAACAACATAAGTCTGTTACAACCTGTTGGAAAATAATAACTATTATCAATTATCTTCGACATATGCAGGAGATTGTTTGGTGCCATTCATTTGTGACTATTGAAGTGTCATTGTTTGACAAGATATGGAATATTTCCTCATGTTTGTGAAAGGAAGGTGATATTTTCCATAACATCTCCTCCCATATCGTTTTTTAGAATGAAAGGGAAAAAATAGAATGACAACTGCACAGCCTCCCTTTTGGGAAGACAGAAGAAATACCCCAGTGAAAAGAAAAATCAGAACAAATTGCTTTTTGCTGCTCTGCTGAGTTTGAAAGCGAAGAAAGAACCATGCACAATCAGAGCAGCGACATGGGTGAAGATTTGTTCAGTTTGCCACATTCTGTGGGATTTGCATAAAGACAGACAGTTTTATTCCGAGAAGGGCCTAGTGGTGACAGAGATCTACATTTTTTGACTTTTCTCTTCTCGGCTATTATCTCTAAAAAATAGGAATAAATGTAAAACGGTTTGATTCAATTTCAGTTTCCGTGGTAAGATGGGAAAAAAAGATATCAAGTTAATATCAGGAAAGAAACTGTAGGCAAAGTGCCAAGATTTTGTTCTTGTCATGTTCGAATATAATTTTTTCATGCATTTCTCTTTGAGAAAAACACATTTCACATTTTAAAATATTTTCATACTTCTGAACCATATTTATTTTATTAAAATTGTTCTCATAATTTAACATAAGTATAATATAAATATTATTGATATATAACATGTTATTTTATTAGATATAATTTAAATATTTATTCAATACGCTTTCGCGTAAAAACAGCTGCAGATGTTTTTGCTAAGACTTAAAATATATGCTTAATATTAGCATGTGGATATATGACTTCTTCCACGCGCGCACACACACATACACATACACACTTTTATTCTATAATACGATGTATTAACTTTGTCTGGGGGTTGTTAATGAAAAACTGCATGCATTAAATACTTCAAAATCCCAAAGAAAAATCTACTCAAAGGAAAAACTGTATCAGCACTGTATGATAACGGCATTGATTACGATCCCATTGATTAATACTAGTTGTTAAACTTGTAAAGTTTAGATAACATTTAAACCTCGATGATTGGGTAAAGGGTTCACGTGTTAAAATTCTTCAAACAGTTTTCAATATATATATATATATACATTTACATTACACGAATACTTTCAAATTAAGTGCATTTTGCTTACTATGTGCATTATTATATCGTTGACAAATATGTACTTTCTAAATGAAAGTTTCGGCGAAAAGCTAAAGTTGGCAACAATGAAGCCCATGAACTAATTGGCGTGATTATGCGTGATTATATTTTATGATATAATTATGACGTCGCATTAATTTATGAACTGATTGGCCGAAAACACGTGTGAGATTGGCCGAACACGTCAGTTATCATGTGACTATGACGTCACATGAATTAAGTTTATTCGTTAATAATTCTTCACTTTAAGTCTAGTGGTAGTGAAGGAATTTTTTATAAGACATGAGAACTGTAAGAATGACGATTAATTTTAAAATCGTTTTCTGAAATCTTACAGATATTGAACATTTTTTAAAAATTGTTTTTTGGTTTAACGTGACTCTCGTGTATTAAATTTGTTCTAAAATACATTAATATAGGAGATTTTTCTAATAGAGTTTTTGCCATTTCTTTTAGAAATATCAGTTATTTACTTTGATATAGTAGAAAAATTTACATTACTTACAGAAATGGAAGTTAATGATCACTGAAGTGGACATCATTTATATCATGACTACAAAAATTAATTGTCACAGGTAATGTGAATTATTTAGATTTCATTTCGCAGAATTTGTTTCAGTTTGACATAAAAGTAATATTTAAGTCTTTGCGCATTTCTAAAGTTTCAATTTGATACGATATAAGACGAATTCACTAAAGTACTTTCCTTGTATGGAAAAAGATGAATTTTTAATTTAATATACAAGTTGTTTTCGAATATGGTGAAGGAAAACTCAAACTAATTATTTTTTTTAGTTATATAAATTATACAGAATTAATATTCTTTGAAACCTGATTCATCTCCTTAATAACCTTTAAAACCTATAGGGCACTCAGAAATGCATTAAAAGACATGGCACGAACACAAAAAATGCCTGATGGTATCCTTACAAAAATATACGCTATGCAAGGCAGTTCACAAAACTATACGAGTGCGAAATGCTTGCAATCTCTTCTTAATGGTAAGTTGCGAGGCATTTCCGATACGCGTCTAATTTGGTTTCTAGGGATTTAATTAGAAAATAGAAGTGTCTAAAGCTAAAAAGATCTTTCTGAAGCAATTGATGATAAAATTTTGACGTGCATGTGTGTGTGGGGAGTGCATATGTCCTGTTGGAATTATTTAAATCCGTCGAAGGGCACAAGGAACATGAATAAATATTGGTGATTAAGCAGGTTGCTTACGTACAGTCAATTTGTCTTTTGTCGTTTCTAGACTTATCAGGGGTTCTATATCAACTAAACTGCATACACCTCATACCATTGCAGATGTTCCAACAAATTGAATACTTCCCTGTTCACATACAGTTGAATTCATTAGTTTTTTCTCATACCCGTACACTTTCACTCACCATATACATTAATAAATGAGAATTGTAAGAGTTGAGTTAAGTAAAGCACTTGCAACATGCATTCAACAACGATTCACTTGGGGAACTTTGGCTCCGAAAACATTTATGAATGATGGCCTGTTTAACATTTCGCACACTTACTCTGAAGAAACAGCATTTAAATCAGCTATTATTTGATGAAATATTCCTCTTCTATTACTTTTAAGGATTCTCACCGGCCATTGATGGCCACGTTCTTTTTTAAGGCCATCCTAAGAATTGTTGTACCGGATATTCACGTTATTTATACTTACGTTACGTGAAATGGTTGTATACGAAAAACCAATTTTCATCTCTACCTTAGATTTCCCATGTCCCATTTCTCGTGAGTCACCTATAATGAGGTTTTAAAGATATTTATACCTTGTTAACCTGTCATTGTAGCCGCAGGAGCCAGACACCTCTTGTCTTATACACGCGCTTTTGAATGCATCGTATTGCTAGTATTATATTGTATTTGTTATTAATGGTTTAATACTTCCGTTATTTACGTGCTTATGGCTGTACCAGTTTTTCTGGCTCTTTCAGTGTTCTTGCTTTCTTAAATTAAACAAACATTTTTTTTTTACCATTACTGTCAGTATTCAGCATTGCAATCTGGGTTTCTATACTAGTCGCATTCCAAGTACTGTTATAATGTCAAAAGGAAACTATACGATATGTTGAAAAATTTATTATAATCATTAAGTTTAATAAAAAAGATACTGTTAAAAGAATTCATAATAAACTAAAATACAATTTAGGCTGAAATTCTATTTTGTAATTATCGTTTAATACTTATTAAGCGCAATTTGGGGATAAAAAAAGGAGATTGTAACTCAAAACAAGCAATTATTTCAAGCGATAAGTAGCTTATTTCCCTTCATTTTCAGTTCCAGGATGAATATTACTCTTTCACTAATCACCGGCATTTCATCTTATTAAACTGTAAATCAAAGTTATTTGTTTATCGGATAATTTAAGTTTCAGATTAAAATGCCGGTAAACTAACGTTGAAGATCCTGAATTTTTGACTGAAAATGAACACTTGAAAACGAACTGTACCGCATAATAGATTTGAACTAATAAAGTAGGATAATATAGTGTGATTAAAATGAGTTAAATTTTAACTGAATCCAAATAATTTGCATAAGATGCAATAAAAGTTATAAAAAAAAAGTGGGGTATTAGTTTAGGGCTAGCATGCGAAGACAGTATCATACGTAAAAATATCGACTTTCATAACTGGTTATCATTTGTTCTTTAGCATCAAAGTGTGTTTACGAGTGCAATGCAGTGCACAAAGAACAAAGTTAAGTAGTAAAGTAGTAGTTAGTACAGAATGTGTTAAAGGTTCGACGTCAATAGTTTATGGTATCATTGTAATGACGTTAAAATAAGCCGAAGTAAGCCAATTATCAAATTTTAAGAAATATGTGTTTTAATTTTATATTAATAAGTAAATTAAATTGGTCTACTTAATCAGTTTGACAATGCATTTTTCATTAAAGCATTTAATTATCATTACATGAGTTGCAACTTCTTTTTATTATGCACATTAACGAACAGAGACCTATATTACTAATTATTAATGAAACTCTTTTGTTCATACGTACTCCTGATTCTGATGCAATTTATGTATTGTATAATGTGAACTGCAATCTCTTATGATCATGACATGAAATAACTTTTGCTCCTATATTCTATTTCTTGAAATAAATTGTTTTATACCAGCCATATCAATAAGTATTTATTTGAGAAATGTGTAGTAAAGCAGGATTTGTGTTTCAAGAAATTTTATATCTAATATCTTGGGTTCGTTTATTATCAACGTATGCCATTAAATTAGAAACGAATAAATTCAGAATAAAGTTATTGCTCATGTGAATTTAAGAAATTCACTCAGAAAGAATGACATCGTGGCTTTAACCATAGAAATCCATCAAGACATGATAAATGGGAAACTTTCTTTAAAATTAAAAAAATAAATTAAAACCATGTTATTTGGTTAACCAATTATTTAATTTAATTCGTGGTTAGCTAGTTATTTTAGCTCCGTTTTAGTTAACACTTTTAGTAATGTTATTTTCATTGTTAACCATTTAATTAAAATTAAGTGTTCTGTTTGCTGCCATCTTACAGTAGATAAACTAACAAATATACCTAATGAATGAATATTTTCCTAAAAAATTATAAATACAAGAATAATTATCTAAAAATAAGTAAGATGATATAAATAAGTTTAAGTAAGAGCATGATCAATTTTCAAAAAAAAAATAGAGGTTGCTATAGCCTAATTTCATTATCAGCAATGCTCATGTCGAGCAGCTTGAATTAAAATCCGATTTTGAGTAATAGGGCTAAATTAGTCCTTGACTAATATTCTTCATTTGGTGTAGCTTAAGTTCATTTTCGTCACATGACATTAGCTTTAAGTCCATTGCCAATAGTTTTACTTATAACTGGGAAAGGCGGTATTTCTCGAATCAATTTCATCTGTACTTTTTGAAAAAAATGCTTAATTACTTAGATGTGCATGATACTGATATACTAGTTTTATCATAAAAACAGGTTATTTGGAAATAATTTCTACTCTGTCTTTTTAACATTTCTTTATATTGTCAAAATATATTTGAACAAACTTACTGTTGTTATTTCTGCATATATAAATAGAAATATATTTAAGATACAGTAAGAAAAAAATAGGTATCTCAAATATACACGGAAGATTGATACTCCCCACAAAAACAGTCAAAGAAAAACGGAAAAGATCCAAGGACCAAATTACGTCTGGAAAATATCCTGTTGTGCTGTGCGTGAAGTCTTCAAAGTCTTGAAATTCTCAAGAAAAGAACTGAAAAACTAAAAAAATAATAAAATGCATCCATATATCTCAGGGAAAGATGAAACTTCGAAGCATCTAAAGAAATCGACGGCTCAAAAGAGATGTGAAACGGAATAGAAATACAAAGCGAGTCAGATTTAAAGAATGGCAATTGTAAGGAATTTAAAATGACCCTTCCTCTCTACTTCTGATCAATTTTAAAAGATAAATGCAGTAATTTGAAAGTCGACAGGAAAAGATAGAATTGCTTTACATAAAAAAGTGATATAACATCAAAACACATGTGATGTAAAATAATATAACTTCATCGAAAGTTTTAAATCTGTTTTGAAATTATATTAATAGTTCTTATATAATGCTGAGTTAATCATTTGCGAATATTTGACTATTAAAATCACATCCTGTAACGCCATTACAGTAGAAAAGATTTAAATTTTATAGTTGTAATTTTCAAAATGGGAATTTACACACTGTACAAATTTGATTAGTTCAATGGAATAATTATGAGAAGATAACATTTTCATAATTAACAGTTAATTGTGAGGGGAAATGTAAGAAACATTATATTCCTTATAATTCGTCAAACCATATTGTGCTTTATTCTTTTTTTAATGTGTCGACTTGAAATTGCTGACATAATTTCAGAATCCATTACAACAAAGATGATACGTTTTGCAAGAAGTAACAATCTATTACAATAAGATGAAATTAAATTCATGTTTGGTTATTGTTTATGTTTAATTAATATTTAAACAAGCCTATACCATGCTATATATTATTGTAACATGTATTCAGTTAAAAAAACATAGAACAAATATTAAGCTTTTATTTTTTAAAATGCAACAGTAATCCAATAATATTGGGCATCAAATGTAAGCCAAGATCAATTAATGAGGGTTTCATTTAAGCTGCTTCATAATTCGCTAGAAATTCAGATTGCTTATGTATGGATTTTGATAACCAAATGGATTAAAATGTATCAAAACTCACTATATCATAAGATAGCTTCTCCTGAAATCCAAACGCTTAATTTAAAATCTGGGAACATTATTGTACTAATCTATATGTTTATTGTTAAATTTAACTTATATTTAATTCAATTAAGTAATGTTAAAGTTCCCAAAATTTAAAATTTGATATTTTATCTAAGCATAAAGGTAAAATTTTTGTGACATGCTGAAAAGTCTTTGTAATTTTATAAATAGAAAAATATCATATTTTAAGTTGTTATGTTACAAGTAAAAATAAATTGTTGCCCATTTAAAAAGATCATTAGTGTGCAATTTTTATTTAATTTACAAGAAGTTCATAAAAAAAATAACGACTGCTTATGTATTACTAAATAATAGGTTATAAATGATTAACATTTTTTTTCATATGTGTGTGTGTTTAAATCAATTAATTTCAACTTACATAAGAAGAACTCCATAATTCTACATTCCATATATAAATCAATATTTTACAGGTAAAAAGAAAGAAAATAACGTATTTGCAAATATACTTCAAAATCATCGAGTTCATGGTACGCTTTGTAAACCTGCTAAATGAGTTTTAATTGAAATTTGCGAGTTTGGATATTTCTGTAACATTAGACTAAAGTATCATAAACTCTTGCTGTATGAAACTGATTTTTTTTAATGTTTCAAATTTATAATAATGTTTCATAAACTGCAATAAAGTAGTAAAATCTATAAGACTTCTACATTCTAGCTTTCGTCCTTTGTAAGAGTTTTTCATTTCAATCATTAAGCAACCATTCGACAGCTACGCCGGGCACGCGTTCACAACTAGGACGAAAAGAAATCCATATTCGGGCCATATTCCGGTCCTTTTTCTTGTTCTTTATCGTTTCCATCTAGTGAAGAAGGGGTAGCTGTATACCCATTTCTAGAGAAGAAATTTGTTTTTGCTGTTTTTGCTGCTGCACTCGCGCGGGGTGTTCTGTACACCCCAGCAACAAGAAAATCCTCCCAGGATTTTTAAAAGAATGTGCAGAACCATGATTTTTTCTGTAGCTTCCCATTTTAGGTCATTGAACCTTCAGGCTTAATGCATTCCCTTTTTCTCGAACGATTGGAATGTGATGACCTTCAAAAGTTTATCTGGAGGGCTGAGAATTCCAACGAGAAGTTGAGCATATGTATACAGTCTGCTCTGAATGCTTGGAAAATGATTAAAATATTATTTTTCTACTTTCTACTATCATTATCTCATTATTTATAAAGTATATTTATTACTGGTATAGACGTTTTAACTGGTTTATGAAAAAATATGAAATTTTGTGTTTTAAAATGAAAATTTTGTATGTTTATTTAAATTAATGTTAGTCTCATTTGTATGCAATAAATTTAACAATTTTATTTGTATAATACAAAAACATCTTGTACTTTATAAATATGTATCATAATGACTTAATTTTATTTTCATAATTAAATACACGTGTTAAAAGTTTGGGGTGTTCTCTACACCCCGCGAGTAATGACGGTAGAAAAACAGGCGCGAGTGACCGCGGGTTAATAAAATTTCTGAGAGTTACTTAGATAAGTTTGCTTTTCTAGCCATTTCTACTTTTATATCCATCTCCAGTAAGTTTGAGAGTCGTTGTGAATAGTCTCTTGTTGAGATGGCTAGTCAGGTTACAGCGTTCTCGAATTCTATTTCAATCAATAGTAATATTTTTACTAAGCATGCCTTGGACTCTTCATGAAATGAAATTTAATCAACCAGCCTCCTTTTAGAGTTCAATTCCTGGGTCATCACTTCGGTGGAAGGTGTTGATGACAGGAGAGAGGATGACCCGAGTTGACCTCGGCAAGTTTCGGGCCGTGTAATTTGAACTGGCAACCTTCGCTTTTGAAGTGCATGGGTAAAATGTGACGAAACGGAATCTTGCATTCAGACCAATCGTTAAGCGCTTTTATTCATGTCTTTTTTTGCCACGCTGTAGATTAGGCATGTCAAACACGCGGCCCGCCGATACCTAAGTTGCGGCCCGCCATGACTTTTTCAAAAATATTTAAATATTGAGCTTTTAAATATTTTTCATTTTAAAAATTATTTCAGGTGATTTTTTTTTTAATTTACAACATATTTACTTGTTATTTATTCTTATTTTAAAAGAAAGAGAGCAACTTTGAAGTGGACTGAATAAACTACATTTCTCTTTCAATATAATGCAGTTGCACTAAAAGTTCATGAGATTAGCACCACTATACGAGTCATTCTCTCTCTTTTAAACCGTTTGCATAACCTCAGTGACTTCGCACTTCCTGTGGGCAGAGGGACTGTCCATTAAAGCCCCCTCTGGAATTGGAGAGTATTAGGACAGAGTTAACATCTTTATTACTTAACAGACAGCATCAAAATTTATCGAGTTTGCGACTTGAAGTTCTCTTTCTCGTCTTTAGAGTAACCAATCAGCAAGAAGCTAAGAGCTTTGTCAGATGCATTCACAAGGCGAAACACAAGATAAATGGCGTATCTTAATAGTTTGCAGATGAAAGTCGATATTGGTAAAAGTGGATTTAATCTAAAAATTATTTAATAAGAAAAAAAAGGGAAAAAACTTCAACTGCAATGAGTACAAAAAAAAAACTCAATTAAAGATGAACGTCGCATTTTTCAAGAAAAATGGTAACTGCAATATTTTCGTATCCAAAACAAGAACAAAATAGTATGCCTGATTTGCAAAAACTCTATTTCAGTTTCTAAAGAACATAATCTTAAAAGGTACTATGACACAAATCATAAAAACAAATTATGACTAATACGTTTCAAAATTTCGGGAAGAAAAATTGGCGGATTTGAAATCAACTATTCAAAAACAACAAAATGTATTCACTAAATTTTCTGAAGACAATACAGCTGCTATAAAAGTTAGTTATATGTTATCCCATTTAATAGCAAGCATATTGAAACCATTTACTGAAGGTGATTTTACTAGTGAATGCTTAATCAAAACGGCTGAAGTATTATGTCCAGCACAAATTCAAAAAAAAAAATTTAAAGTGTTAGTTTAAGTCTTAATACTGTAGCTAGCAGAGTTGATGCCGAAATGATGAAAGATGAAATAGCCGAGAATTTGAAAGACCAATATCGTTCAACAATATCAACATTTCAAGCGTACTCGATTGCAATTGATGAAAGTACAGATATTCGAAATATCACTCAGCTGGCCATTTTTTTCTTGGATGCGATGTTAATTTAAAAATAAGTGAAAAAATTTTGGAAATCATTCCTCATAATACTATCACTAGAGCTGATATTTTTGATACACTTATGGAAGCTGTAAAAAGTATAAGTTACCATTGAATAAGTTGGTTTGTCTTGCAACTGATGGCGCACCTACCATAACCGGTATTACCAAAGGAGTTGTTGCATAATTAAAATAAACATGCAGACAACACGGAAACAATAATTTTGAACGTTTTCTTATTACTTTATTCACCAACAAGTACTGTGGTCCAAAGTTTTAAATATCGGACATGTTTTAAAAATTGTCACAAAAACTGTAAATTAAATCCCAGCACATAGACTTGATCATCGTCAATTCACTTCCTTTCTCTCTGGAAGACATATAAAGTGAATTCACCGATCTACCACATCATACAGAATACCGATGGCTTTCGAGTCATAAAGTATTAAAAAGATTTTTCAAACTGCTGGACGAAATCATAATTTTCTTAGACACCAAAAATTACGAATGTGCATAACTAAAAGATGGACAATGGTTAAAGGGCCTGGTCTTCTCAGTTGACCTTCATCACCTTCATCATTCTTAAGCTTCAAGGCAAAACTAATCTTGTTACAACACTATTTGATAACATTAAGGCTTTTAAACAAATATTATTTCTTTGACGAAAACACAAATAGAACAATTAATATAAAAAAATTAATAAATAAATAAATTTAAATCAATTCCTACTTAGATCAACAAAGAAAAATTTTATTTGATCTACTTTTTATTAAATAGTTACAATTAATATAAATATGTATATACATATGACATAATCACTACATTAAGTGGTAGTTAATTTTTATTAATTACCATTAAAGTATTGTATTGTCATTCAAAAAAAAATCGTGTATATAAAATTTCGGTTCAACTGAATGCTTTAAAACGTGAGATTTTTTTTTACCCAAGTTGCTAAAAATGAAACCAACGTAGTTGTATCTGAAATTCTTTAAATAATTAGTTTCAGTGAATTAATTATAATTTAATTATAGTATTTTTACCCAAAACAATAGTGTATAGAAAATTTCAGTTTAAATGAGCGCTTTAAATGTGAGAAAAATACCTTTTCAAGTTTTGACACAAGTCGCCAAAAATAATGCCAACGTGGCTGTATTTATAATTCTTTGAATAATTAGTTTTAATAATAATTCCTTAATATAACCTTAAATAATAATTCCTTATTATAACTTTTATTTTCGTTTTTTTATATTAAAAATCCCTTTGACTTTGTCGATTAAATGCATAATATATTAATTCTACTTATATTTTATTAATTTTTTGAACATTGAGAACATGCGGCTTAGACTTAATATAAAATAGATCATGTTGCCCGCAATATTATATGAGTTTGACATGCCTGCAATAGACTGTCATCGCAAGTCCAGACTACCATGGAATTTTATGAACATGGCGATAATATATTGGATAACATTTAGCATTTTATTTGCATATATTATTCTGAGTATATTAACTTATATTTTAATATAAGGGTAAAATCGGTTTTTTTTTTCATATCATTTACATGAATTGTCGTAAGCACATTAATTTATACTTTTGTGTATCAGTTTGAGGAATTGTTTCATTCTCTCTCTTTTTCTCTCTCTCTCTCTCTCTATTATATATATATATATATATATAGATAGATAGATAGATTGATAGATAGATATATACAGATATGTTTTAAACAATATTGATTGTATATAATCAGATAACTTGCAAAAACAATGAATCGCTTTTCTTTCGGAATATATCACCATGCTCATTTTTTTCTCTCAATGTATTTTTTTTAAATCGATTTTTTCGTGTGGACATTTTTTATTAAAACATTTTATATTAAATATGCGACAAAGTTAATTTTTTTGAAAAGTTTTCATAAAATTTTAACAATGTATGTATAATCTATTAAAGAAATAAATGTAAACTCGACCCTTTCTTTTTTTATTTACTTATAACCTTCTGTGAGTTTTTTCAGGTATAAAATTATAAATAAATTAAATACAATGGTTGACATAAGTTAAAAACTACACTTTTTATACATTACATGAAAAAATCGACAGTACTTTATTTAAATACACTCTTTTGCAAAAATATCGGAATATCATGAAGAAAGTGGTTGTATTTAAAGAAATTTTAAATATGTGTACAGATCATATACCGTTAATAAAATCTAAAAAATCAAGGCCATAAGGCCCATCCATTGCTCACAATTACAGTTTGAATGTTCGATTCAGTAGTTGGTATAACCACCCCTGGCGGCAATGCATGCTTGTATATGCCCCGGTTAGGAGTGATAGAGGTTCCCAATGTCATCCTGCAAAACAAACTCCCAAGCATTCACTAGTTTTTGCTCCATATTTGCAATATTTTAGGGTGCCCGAATCTGGCACCTTACTATTTTCCAGACACGCTCGTTTGGTGAAAGACCTGGTAAACTTATTGGTCAAGGGCACAAAGGTAGTACAGAGATATGAGTGTGGTATATGGCCTGGCATTATCTTCTTCGAAACTGGCCCCGGATGATGTGCCATGAAGGTTTAAACAACAGGCCACAAAATAGTATTAGCATATCATTGAACTGTGGAATATGTGTAGAGGATGACTAGGCATGACCTGCTGTCGTATGAGATAAAACCCTATATTGCCAAAATAGTGACGATGGTTGTATGCCTTTGTAAAACAAGGGCTGATTGAGACCAATTGCCCTGGAATCATCAGGATCTCCTCATTATCTGCTTCAAGAGTAAAATAAGATTCATCGTTGAACACTATGCGATGCCAGTCCACTGCCAATCATGATGATTGGCTGCGACACCACTCCATATGTTTCCGAACATATTGGGCTGTCAAAGGCAGACGCCTTAAAGACCGCTGCAGGCGTAACCTTGCCTCAGCCAAGCGACGTGAAATTGAGAAAGGCACCACGGGAGTTATGGAAGAGGCTGTAGTACGTTGAATTGTAGACAATGATACCATTGGAGGAGTTCGGGCCATTCGAACAATCATCTGATCTTGCCTCCCATTTGCTCATTTTGGCCTTCCGGAGCCATCACTTCTTCTATAAGTTTATCACAACAGCCTTTGCGGCCAGCACCTTTGAACAGTTGTATCTGTAAGTTACAGGTGAAGACCAATTGCTCCGTATTACCACCCAACTTCCCGTATTATGACAATGCGAACCCATTCGAAGTCAGTCAAATTTTCTCCAGGGAATCACAACAGCGAAAAAGAAAAAAGATAAATCTTCCACCTCTATTACCGGTTTTATATTTGGCAAGTAGCTCAGCAGAATTGCTTACTATGACCGCAATTCATGTTCATTGACCTTAAAAATTTGACCATTTGTATGTTCGATCCAGATGGCTTTGCCTACGAAATTTCCTCACAATCCAACAAATCGTTCTTGGTCCTTCGATTTCCTTGCAAAATAATGTATTTCTGTATTTGTATCTATAAAATGGTTTTTATAACATTTAATATTTTAAAAAAATTTATAAGCAATGGTAGATCTACAATTTTTGTACAAATAATTATTCTCTACCTTTCATCTGGGATACATTATATTATTTACAACTATAAACAAAACCTTATTTAAATTGAAATAACAAATGAAGGTATCCTTTAAAATCACCAAAGTCCATGACAATATAATAGTTTGGAAAAATATAGGAAATATACATATGAGGAATGTGTTCAATATCTCATTTTATAACTCATAGTTTACAATGAACATAAAATTGAAAAACATATTCTGAATTTCTTTTACACATACATACACGTATATATAAGTAAAATATAAGATTCCTTATATTTTCTTAAATAAGATGCGCCTTATTTCATACTACACTATACTTTTTCTGGCATATTATTTCCAATATTTTTAAACTTTGATGCATTTTCCTAGAAGTAAAGTAAAACTATCAGAGTGAAAATAGAGTGAAATTTTGCTAACGAATCGATCTGACACAAACGACAACAAAAAAATACGTACACCCATGATAATATCCACTTTTCTCCATTGATTTAGAATTTAGGGTCAGAAATACGTTAGTAATCGGTTCTTAGGTAAAGAAAAAAATTATCTAAAAGTTTTCTTTGTGGAAGTATGGAATTTTAGAGAAACAAAATAGTCGTTATCTAAGGATTTTTCCTATTCCAAACAGAAAGACCTGTGTTAAAGTATTTTTTTTGATTTACATAAAGTTTCAAGTGAAACAATTTTATTTTGGCTCTTTCATGCAATAAAGTCACAGCTTTGAATAAAACATTTTATTAATTGCATCAATTCTGGTGATAAATAAATAAATAATGTGCGATGTTTAACTTTTTAAATAATTTATTGAATATAAAAATGAAAATTTTTATTTGAAGTACACTGAAGTCTTGTTTTGCAATTGAATAATACTGAATCATTTAAAAAATATTAATTATCCTTAAATATTTCGAATGATATTTTGTTAAACTCAAACATTAACTAAATCAGTGCTTCTTAAACTTTGAATATTCGCGATCCAATATTCAATCATTTTTTTCTCAGAACCCCCCATACAATAACGTTTACATTGAATTCAATATACTATATTTTGAAGCTGCACAGTTCGACTTTTACCTGTTTAGTACCACCGGCGTATATAAAACGTCTCCCCTCAGCCAGTGTGTTAATTGCCCCGGACGAATTATATATACGTCTTTCCAAAGACGATATTTTCTGTGCACTGCTAACCAAACATTTATTCCGAAGGCTTTGGAATGCAATAAAAGGAGCTTGTTTGTCTTCGCGAAGGATTTACTTGTTTCAGACTATTTGTTCCTTAATTCCTTTAACCTCTCCCTTCCCAATACACCAGATACGCTCGTTTACGTGTTAAACGGTGGCATTAGGGAACGAATCACATAGTTTTCAACCGGCATTTAAGGGATTAATTATAAACCGTATAAATTATCAATATAAATGTTAATTTTTGTTTTTAATTTTATATATGACAAGCCTATGGTGACACTGTTAATTATTAAACTTTTTCTGAACGTAGTATCTTTAAAATTATAAAATTCATTGCGCAGTACTGATATATTTATAAGTGTAAAATTGTATTTCCTTTTTTATTTGTTTGCTTTTAGTATATTGATCATTGTTTTAAACTATACTTTGTTTTCTACTTTTCAATATGCTCGTGCCCCCTTTGTAGGGTTTTCACGCCCCCTAGGGGGCGCGCCTCACAGTTTGAGAAACACTGAGCTAAATACAGCTTTGTAATTTCTAGCCGTGGTCATAGGACGAAATCAACATCTGTAGTAGCATCTTGCTTTGCACATGGTCATCGAACCAACTTGACATGCACCGAAGTTTGCTTCAAAGTTACTTTTGGAAGTATAGAGAACCTAATTCTTCTCTCTCTCTTAATATATATATATATATATATATATAGTACAATAAAATAAAATAAAATACTAAGCGACAAAGTAGTATAACCTACAAGACCAAGGAAGAAAGAAATTGGATTCTAAGAAACATAACGATTGAAGATATAAAAAGAGCTTTTGGACTAAAGTGGAGGCATATTATGATTTCTTAAGATGTCCCTGAATTAGGCAAGTGAATTAGGGTTAAGATGCCTTAAAGTACCACCTTCCCCGAACAGCAGAAATTTTCCACATAATAGAAACCAAGTATTAAATAAAATTTTTTATTTAATACTAATAGCAATTTTTCCCCATGTGTGCAATACAAACTGTCTTTAAACTTATAAATATGCACTAAAAATGTCAAAAGTATGAGTTAATTCATGTTTTTCATAAAATAAAAAATGCAGAAAATTATTCGGAATTTTATACATCAGAGGTTATATAGTTTGTACTGAAAATAAATTGGAAAAACTCAATAAATGTCTAACTATTAATATAGGATCAAATATTGAAAACTTATCTGCATAACTTAATAACAAAATATCTAGAAGCATATTTTCCTTTAAAAAAATATCGAAGTATAATTACATATTATTAACTGGTGATTTTTAAGAATTTTAAATCCAGTGTTTGCTTACATAGACAACAAACATAACACATAACACGATTAAGAAACAACTTTAAAAATATCTATTAAAAAGTAAAATATGCCTGCGTATATTATATATAAACCAAATTATATTTCTTTAAATGACTACTTAAAGAAATAAAGTTGCCTCATAATAAAATATTTTTAATTTTTGAGTATATTTAAAGAACATATAATTTGTTTTTTCTCTCTATATAGTTAAAGTACCTAACTACCCTAAAATGATGATTTTTTTAAAAAACTAACAAATTTTTGTGATTTTTTGTATAGACAATCTTATTAGTTTTGTAAAAATACCAAGTTTTTTTATTTTCCATTCAATAGATCAAGAACTACAAGTGTTTTAGTAAAAGCAGATGTAATAACTTTACATAAGATATCAAACTTTAAAATGCGTTTTACTCGAAATGTGTTTTTCTTCCAAAACCTCAATCGGGGACAGCGATTGCTCAAAAAGTTTTTAAAACAATTTAATGAAATTTTTTTATTTGTTCTCTATAACAGTGAAAGTGTGTGTTTTAACCAGATTTATCAATCACTGTTTAATAACAAAATTACAGTTCTTTATTTGAATATAATCACCGTTTTTTTAAGTAATTTCACATAATAACTAAGATAAGTGCTCTAGTTTTTGTAAAAATTTAAATGTCTCTGATTTTAAAGGTTATTTCAAAAAGGAATAGCAAAGTAATACGTCAAAATTGAAAATTTGTTTATTTGCTATTTGTACATAGCGGGCCCCGTTTATGTAATTTTTTGTCAATTTTTACCCATTTTACCCCATTTTAGTAGTAATAATTTTTTTTCTTCTTAATTTTAGCCTTTTTTTCTAATTACTAAATAAATCAAACAAAAAAAAATCACCATACTCCATTTTTTGAAAAAATTTGTCGCAAGTATTCAGATGTCTAAACTTATAATCAAAGACTTAAGCTTATATCTTTTTCCCATTTCATCAAGGTAAGTATAGGATGAATCAGATTATATTGCTTTCATTCATTTTTTTTAGCCATAATAGCATACTAAAAAATGCTCCCAAAACATCCGCGTTTCTCTGAAGAAAAAGTGTTCCATGCAAATTCCGCAAATGTGGCAAACTGAAGGAATTCCGTCAAAGTAGCTATTTCGATGTTTCATCCTTCTTCGCTTCCAAACTCACGACAGCAGCTAAAAGCAATTTGTTCTGAATTTCTCCTCTCACTGGGGTATTTCTTACATCTTTCCAGGAGGGAGGTTGTGCAGTTGTCATCCCATATTTTTCCTTTCATTCCAAAAAGGCACAGGAGTGGAGATGTATGGAAAATATCCCATTTTTCCCCGTTTACAAGAAAGCATCCTCCCTCTTGTCGGTTGGCTCTGTTAACAAATGACACTTCCTGGAAACGATTTTTGTGCATACGGATGAGGAACGGTAATGGTTATTATTTTCAAACAGGTTGTTGCGGGCTTTCGTTTCATTTTTGGCCCGAGGTACGACGGGGGTTGTTGTTTATGATACTAGGATGCCATCGAAAAAATTTCATTTTGTGCGTCATTTTGTCCTGATATTATGTAGGTAGTATTTTGGTCTCATCAAATGCAAAGTATATACAAATTGTACTAGAATGTGTTTGCACTATATATTAAATATATCGTCTGAAAAAGCATTCGTTATATTTTCATGTCAAAAAAGTATTTTCTCGTAACTTGATAGAGATTCAATATTGCGCAATCAGTCACCAATAGGTTGGGTGTAGCTTAGCAGCATGACGTTAACAAGTACTAAAAATGAGCCCTCATTTTCAAATGCCCTAACTAAGAGGTTTTTAGAATATTTTTTCTTTACAAGATTTCTCATTGTATTTAAAAATGTTGAATTTTTTCAAATTGTTAGAAGGGAATTAAATTATAGAATTCCCTTGCATTTCAGGAGGCTTATGTTTTATTATGCAAGTCGAATTAATTTATATTATGTATAAAATTATCACTCTTTCCATTTTTAATTTAATATTTAATGATTTAAAATCTTTATTTATATTTATTAAATACATCTTAAGAATCAATTTCTACATATTTAAGTCAGCATTGATCAAATGCTACTATTTTATAATATTATTTAAAAACTCAAAGGTAGAATACGGTGTTTTCAATTGATTACATACTTTTTAACAGAAAAGATTTCTCTAAGTAATTATGTACAATTCATATTGAAAACATAAATAGAAGTATATGCTATGGATACAACAATATTACACATTTTATTATAATTTATAACAAAAAAGGTTAGCCAATCAATCATGAAATGATTTTGATCAGTTACATGGCCAAACAAGGGTTTGAAAGGGAAAAATGTCAACATTTTTTAAATAATTTGAATGGTTTTTAAAATATGTCAAATCATTTACAAAAACATCATAATTACAAATATAATATTGAAATAATTTACTGCAGAGAAAAAAAGGATAATGAAGATTCTCTAATTCCAGGTTTCCTACTTTAAGTTATTACGAAAATTAAATTATTACGAAATACGTTTTGCTTTTATAAAGGGTTTAAGGTATCCGACTACGTTGAACCGGGTTTTATAAAGGATAAATGGAAATTTTTGATATTTAGTGTCACTTGGATTAGAATACATGTATAAAATTGTTTTAAGAACATTTTGACAAAAAAATTATTTAAATACAATATTTTGGCAAAAAATTCACTTAGAATAATCTTTCCTCAAAATGTTCTCCTTTTGTGAAAAATGCTTCTATTATAATAATATTTTGCCTGTATATAGCTCAGACCTCTCTACAGAGGCTGAACTAGAATTTTGAGACATTCACATTATAGTTTCAGAATTACCACCAATTGAAATAATTATTGGCGCTTTTTTCTTAAAATTGCTCCCCTCTGTTGTCGTAAAACATGGATACTTCTAAGTTATATATTTAAAAAATTCTAGTTGAGCCTCTGAAAAGAGGTCGGAGCTATATACAGGCAAAATATTATTATAATAGAAGCATTTTTCACAAAAGGAGAACATTTTGAAAAAAAAAGATTATTCTAAGTTAATTTTTTGTCAAAATATTGTATTTAAGTAATTTTTTTTGTCAAAATGTCCTTAATAAAATAATTTTATACAGGTATTCTAATGTAAGTGACACTAAATATCACGAAAATTATCCATTTATGCACTTTTGCAAAATTACGGTTTTGAACGTAGTGGGATATCTTAAAAATAACATGATGCCTCATATCTTATGACACCATTAATGTCAGTAAATGGGAATGGACAATAAAATTATAACTATGCAATTTAATTAAACTATGCAATAAATAAATCTAGGAAGAAGTTTGAAATTTTGACATATTTCTTAATTGTTCACGTAGGCGTAAATTTTGATAGCCTGTAAAACAAATAGATAACAAAATATAAAATCAAGTACGAGAGAAAATTGTTTTTTACAAATTTATAAGAAAAGTTATATCACAATGTTAAGCAATATATATAATATGGTAGTCAATTAAATTGACATATAAAGTTAAGTACTTTCATGCCTGTATTTAGAAGTAAAGAATTTAATTATTAAAAACGTATAATATCTTAGTTTTCCTCTTTATAAATTGTTGGGGTATGATAGAAAGAAATCCAAACATAAAAATTCAAGTATTTTTCTCCCTAAATACTTTGCACTTATTCAAGATGCAACTTAAGAATGAGTTGTGAAAATATGCCGCTTTCAAAAAGTTTAAAATATTTTCAAGCTTAAGTTTTCAATTTAACGCGTTTGAATTATTTTTTAATGCAGCTCCATTCTTGAAATGTTTTGTAGTCAAACGAGTTTAAAATTACATTCATGTGTGGGGAATCCAACCGGAAATCCTTCCGTGCATTTGGATTCTTCTGTGTGACGGCGGGGTTTTATGGCGTGGTGTCTAGGGGGTTTTTAGGGTGTGTGTTAGTTAATTTTGAATAAAAGAAGACAACACATAGTTCAAGAAAGAAACTAGTTGAAAACTAAATAATTTATTAAGAATTATAGGAGTATTTACATGGGGAATATTTCAAAAAGAATAGAAAAAGTTAGATAAGCACATATTTCGGAAGAATAGAAAGTTAGATCACATTACTTTAAGGGAGGCAATTGAGATTAAATAGAATCTATTATGGTGTTATTAAGACCTATCGCCTGGCGCGACGAATGATGAACTCGTTATGGTAATTGGTTAAGATTTACGCGGATTTGCGGCAGCTGACGCGCGAAACACGACTTCTCTCGACGAATAACGTTAGTGGCCTCTGGCGAAAAAGGTTCATGTCGGCGTTTTTTAAAAAGGACGCCATAGATGCATATGCGTTGATGTGGAATACTGTTTTGATTAGAATTGCCGACCCGGTAAATGTGATATGATCTAACTTCTTAAGCAATGAATATCCTACAAAATCACCTCCTCTGACTGGATGGTCTCAGCCTACAATGTTGAGAGCTAAATTATTTACTAAAGAAAGCTAAATTCATAGCTATTATAAATCATAAATTTTAAATATATGAATGTTTATGCAATAACCCAAAAAAAATATTGTTCTTATTATAATAAAATATACAGATGAAAAGATGCATACCCGATATATTTACAATTCCGGATCTAAAATAAAAACATAAAATACCAAAGACTTATATTGTGACTTGCAATTAACTAAATAACACCCACTCAAATCACAAACACACAAAAAAAAAAAAATATCCTTCAAATAGGTCGAAAATGCAAAGAATAACAATACTGCAAATATAATAATTGTTACAAACGAATATAAGATAATTATTGGAAACGAGTTTTACCACATAATAGCAATTAATTTCTCAAGGAGGTAAGTAATACAAGATTAAATATAATAATACTACTATCCAAAATTTAATTTGTATAAAAATATTTCCCCATTAAATCAGTTGAGGTGGTGTGGTGGGATTTGTCCTTCAAGATCTCAACCTTTTTCCACTTCCCCATATCTATATCTCTAGAATTCACTTTAGTTATTTTATATGACCTAAGAACTTTGGTCGTAGTTTTAGTCCAGTTCCAAATTGAGTCCTTTGATGGCTACATACTAGATCGCCTTCTTTGGTACATTGAGCCATCTTTTTCTTCTTGATGTATGTCTTTCGGCGCCAGATTGTATGGTTTCGATGTTCTTTTGGCGCGCGTCATTCCTTAGAAATTCACTTTGTTCTTGTAGCCTGTTCTTCCATATATTTCCAGATATATGCAAGAGTGGGCCTCGGACATAATATTTTCAACTTCAAATGCTGCTTTGTGGTGAGTCCTAAAACAGGGATTTTTCTTGTTAAATCGCTAAGTGGTTTAGCTATCGCTGAATAGTCCTTGATATATTTGCGGAAATAACCGGTTGGCGCCAAGAAAACTCTGGACTTGTTTTTATGGTTGTTGGTTCGGGGGAATTTTCGGACAGCTTGTGTCTTCGCAGATGGTATTTGTAATAGTTCCATTTTCCACACAACGTGACCTAGAAATTCGGATTGTCTTTTAAGAATTGGCATTTCTGAATTTAATTTCAAAACCGTATTTTTAGCGACTTCGAAAACAATTTTAAGTTTTGACCTTCCTTTTCGTCTTTCGCTGGAATTACGAGATCATCCAAATAACTGATTACAATCTTCCGTGTAAGGTCTCAAATATACTTGAACATAGCGTTGAAAATCCCCTGACTTGTGCTCAGTCCAAAAAGGAACTTTAATGAATTCAAATTGCCCGTCTGGGACGATAAAGAACGCATACTTTCGCAATCTTCGTCAACATCAACGTGAAAAGCCATTACGTAAATCTAGAATATACCTTTTGCTTCTTGCAAAGTGTCTAAAACATCTTCGATGAGAGGTAGTGAAATTTATCTTCACTAGCTTCCTTCTGGTTCAATCCTGTAGTCAATACACATTCTCGACGATCCATCTTTATTTTTACCATTACGATCGGATTCTGTATAACCTGACGAACTCGGACGTATAATCCTTCTTTGAGCCATTCCTCTATTTGTTTATTTTTACTTTGTCTTTCGGTGAACGCTAGTCGACGAGGTGGTTGTATTGGACAGACTGGTTCTTCGTCTTTCAGAATAATTTCATTGTGACGTCGATAGATGTGCTATTTTTCTGGCTTATAATCTTGTATTAACTTCGAGTTCCTTCTAATTCGGCAATTTTCAACATGACGCAGGTCTACTTTTCTTACATTTTCAGCAGATATTTGCATAATTTGCATAAGTGCGCTTGATTTTCGTTTGTTGAATTTAACTCCCTTCTTTCGTGAAACTTGGTATCGATGCTTGTTCCAAAGGTCTGACCCAATAACTGCTTCGAATTTTGAACTTATCGGCAGGTACAACATGCCAAGTCAATGAATAGTTTTCATTGTCAATTTCAAATTCATGTTCAAAGGAACTGATAGTTGTCACCTGTGCTTCAATACCTGTGAGAAGCATTTTATTCTTCGATAATTTTGTTGGGTCCACATGATTCTTCTGCTTGTGTTCTCGCAGCAAACTTCTTTACGGTACTACTACACTGTCTATGCTGTGATTTTCTTCTTTCCGAAAAATATTTCTTTAGTACGTAACCTTCCTTAACGATGAGTGTGCAAGTTTCGTCTGGACGTTCTTTGAATTTCCGTGACTTTGAATAATTCGTCTGAGCATTGTAGTTTGGGCAGGCTGTAATTTTTGCTGTAATACCCTTTCTGTGCATCATTGTCTTGACATCTTTGAACATTTTCGTACTTGCGACAGGAGATCTCATGTTTGTTGAATTTGTTGACGCTGGAAACTTTTTTACTACTTGCTATATAGCATGTGAATTTTCTTGGTGCCTTACATCTACGAGTTTCAATGGGTTTGAATTTGCTCTTCTCGCAAAATGATTTCCTTTTGCTTCAGTGTCTTTTTAACGCGTCTTCGAATTCCTTTCGCTTTTTCTTGCTAATTGAACAGGAGAGCGTCTTATTTGGCCATATTCATCTAAGTAGATTCTTAAATTGAAAGTTGTTTCCGTTTGCTGATCCGTTATGATTAGATCAGATAATTTTCGAAAGTATCTATCTTGTTTTGTATCCAACCGTTGAAGTAAGTGTATTTAATTCATGGTGAAATCAATCCATGCTCCTTTCAGGAGCCTTTGATGAGAAAGGGCCAATAGCTGTCGAAATTTTTCCGGGTTAGCTTAAAACGTTTCAGTAGTAAGTCTTTAAATTGCTCGTAAAAGTGAAATGGTCATCAGGCTCTCGCTATGATGTGTGATATATTTCCAGCCGGTAATAAGCCTAACAGATGAGAAAACCCAAAATTCTTGATTTATCCAGTATCTGCGCTTGATGTTCGAATAATTTAAGATAAAGACTGATGCTCCTTTCAAATCGAAACGATGTATAAATTTTGACACTTTCTTGACGTGAAATTTAGTATTACTGCCTTCTTCGGATGTATCAGCAATCTAATTTAAATTGCGCTTGGATCCCAACTTTTCCAATTCAAATTCGCTCCTGGGGTTTTTGTTCATCAAACTTCAATTTTTGATGTGTATTTTCCCCGTTCTCTATGCGTATTTTTTCTGCACTGGTTTCTAAGTGCGTAATTTTTCTTCCTGTTCTTCTGTATGCGTAATTTTTTCTTCCTGGCCTTACGATCCCTCTTACTATCGTTGTGTAGGTTTTGTTGATCTTCGTCATATTTCACTACTAGTAATTAGGTCTTTGGAGAGTAGTAGCGATGGTCATAGATTTATCGAATTTTAAAGTAGTTCTGTGGCTAAGACGAATAAATCTTCACGCCACCTTTTGCCGAGATAGGCCATTTTAAAAATTTAAATTTAAATTTTATTTAGTAACTAAAAGAATTAACTAAACTGTCACGCGTTCCAACAATAACAATGGTATCACTATAGTATAGCAAATCTCGCTTTCTAATTAACAAAAATTCTTAAGATAAAATTGTAATGCACCAAAATACATTAAAAATGCAAATGAAATATCAAAACTTTTTACGTTTAAAAAATATTTTAGACCAATAATGTTTAAAAACAACAGTGTTATTTTCAAACGTGTAATACTTAAATTGAAATACTCAATTATTAATACTCTTCAACCAAAAAAAAAACTTATAAAAACATTTAATATATCAGTTGGTTCCCTTTGTTATAATAAATGCAAAAAAGAATTTGAAAGTAAAATAAATAGTAAATCTTGTTTTTTAAAACAAACTGAGATTAAATTTTATTACAAAATAAAACGCATTTAATCATCATCTGAAACGAAAACAATTAGAAGTTAGTCACTAAGGAAAAGCTCATATATATATTTCTTCTTATTACACCAATAAAATAAAATTATTCAGGATCTATCTCATCATCAAATTTAATAATAAGCACACTTTTCAATAGAAAGCATAATAATTTGTCAAAACTGAACTCAAAATATTCATATATATTGAATGATAAAGTACGCCATTAAAATTGATCATCTAGGATGTTTCATCAATAAATTATAAAACAGTTCCATGGTTGAAATGAAAAAGCAAAAAATAATTCAGTGTAATTTCTTCCTAAAAATGTGAAAATGACACTTATTACACACAACAGCTGTGGGGAAAAATGTAAAAAGAGATCAGTAATCGAAAATTGCGAAATATTTATCCTGAGAATGATGGATTTATGAATTCCTAATGCTTAGAGGCACCCGTCAAGGTCATGCGACGCAACAAAACGAAATCCTTTTAGTTTTGCATATTGTACGAACATATCAAATACAATAAATCTAATTCGTTTTAAATGAATTGCAAAAGTTAAAAGAATTTGAATATTCTACCATTTTAATATTTTAAAATATATACTTGCAAAGAATTTAATACGGGTTGACAATATGCACAAATAGAAAAATAGTATTTTAAGATAAACATGCTTTAAAACATATATGAATTATAATACTCTTTAAAAATTCAAAACACAATTTTGTTATTAACAGCGGCGACGATGGCTCTGAAGCTTCTTTTTAGAGATTTTCTTTAATGAAGAACAACAAAAACATTAAAAAGAGAGATACAGTTGTTGAAACGTAATTTTCTTGATACGGTAGATGAAGGCTTGAAATGCAGACTGGATCAAAAAGGATCACTGTAAATGTTAGTTTGTTATGGTTATGAGAGAGAGGCAAAACTCGTTTGTTTTGTATATTTCAGTCAGCGTCCCTACCTGAGCGTTAAGCCAAATTTTTTCAAAAAAGAAGAAGGAAGGAAAAGAAGATTTTAAATCAACTTAGAGCGATCCCCCAATTATTTCTGTGTGGGAATCCTCGAAATCTTCCAAAAGATTGGATTCTTCAGGACGGCGTGGGCTTTTTTGGCGTGGTGTGGTGCTTGTGGGGCTTTTAGGGTGTGTTAGTTAATTTGGAAATAAAGTAGACAACATAGTCAAGAAAGAAACTAGTTGAAAACTAAATAATTTATTGAATTATAGGGGAGTATTTACATGGGAAATATTTCAAAAGAATGGGGAAAGTTAGATAAGCATATTTCGAAGAATAGGGAATCACATTACTTTAAGGAAATTGAGATTAAATAAAATTATGGTGTAATAAGACTTACCGCCTGGCGGGACGAAATAGAACTCGTTATGGTACTTTTAAAGATTTACCGCCTGACGCGGACAAAAAAGGGTGACGGGGAAAACACGACTTCCCCAAGAATGTTGGGGGCCTCTAAAAAAAGGTTCTTTGGGGGTTTTTAAAAAAAGGACGCTAGATGGCGTTGATGTGGAATACTGTTTTGATTAGAATTGCCGACCTCGGTAAATGTGATATGATCTAACTTCTTACAAATGGAATATCCTACATTCATAATGCATAACTTAGTAATGAGTACATTTTCATGACTTAAAAATCTACTGTCAACTTTTAAAATAATGCGGATTTATTGGCGCACACACAGGAATTTTTCAAGAAGGTGTCAAGGGTCGAAAGTCTACCGTAGTCTAAATAATTAGCATTAATTAATAAGATAAATTATTAATAACAAATACTTAATTAAATTACCAGAAAGTTAAGATTAAGAAGAGGTTATATATTCGCATGCAGTTCGGTTTAGAAGGGGAAGAAAAAGAGAAAAGTTTATTTTTTCTTTAATTAGAACTGAAATTGTTGTTATCTATATTTGGAATTATTTTACGTACTATATACATAGGATTATAAACAATAAAAAAAAACATGCAAAGGTGATAGGTTATGGAGGTCTTGATCTTCTTGTCACCACCTCCCTCTTGTGTGCACCATTGGATGGCTTTCAATTTCTAATTAGTATTATTTTTTTCAATTAAGAATTAACTTAAGTGAGTATTTGAAAATGTCCTGTTTAGATTTTTCATTTTCTCAAAACGCTATCGCAATGTAAAGTTACTTAAAATATTATTTTGAGCATTATATGACTTAATAAAACTGTACTCTTACCTTCTATCAAAAGAACATTCCAAAAATAAAAAATAAAAGAAACCCTCAAAATTGGATTTATAAAACTTATTCCAAATTTCCTAGGAGAAAACAGAAATTGTACCACGGAAAAAGAAACCGCATTTTATATTTAGATTAATAAAATATCAATCCCGTATAAAACAAATTACAATAATGAACCAGATATGTTTTAAATTCAAAAAATCACCAAAAAATACAAATTTTATATCCCTATGTAAATAATTTTCGTCTGTGCGATTCATTACTCTGGCTATCTATTCATAACATTCATTGTGTTCTAATAATAAACATATTTGACGTCAACTCGGTCGCTTTCAATATAAGTAAAAATCCTACGCAAAACAAATCCACATTATCTACTTATGAATGAATATCAATTGTGTCTCAAAACAGCAAAACAATTTACTTAAAATTAGAAATAACAAAGAAAGGTGGAGGTGGGGCATTTCCCTAAATAGAACCATTCAACACCCACGCAAGTGAAAACAGAACGAAGCACGTGTGGGGAAACTTTTTATCGTTCGTGCACCAACACACCTCCCCACCAATCTTAACCAGATACCAAGATAAAGCTACAGGAAGAAGAATATGGTGCAAAGCAAATTGCGTTGGCCGCTAGATAATTTAGGAAATCCAAAATGTCGAAGTCTGACTTTATTGTTGCCATGCATTGTAAATCCTCTTTGTCGTCGTTTTTTGATCTATTCTTTAAGAATCGCTATGTCTGGGGGTTGCCATAGAAACAACCAATTTTTCTCTAGAATTCCTTAGGTTTTCGTGGACGCCTGGAGAGTTGAGTTAACAATGATGAATCAATGAAATGTTATCTTTGGTTGTTTTTTATGCCTGTCTGGGTATTTGGATTGATTCTCCGTACTTTTTTTTTTTCTTTCGCTCTAAAATGTCTTAGAGAATACTTCGCTCGAGAATGAGCTCGATGTTCTGACGTTTACTACATTTAAAAAAAGTTTTGTAGTTTTAATTACGGTGATGATTATGTGGGTTCTTAGATTAAAAGGAGCAATTAGGGAAGTAATTTCAGAAAAGTTTGTTTAAGAACAAATGATTTTTTTTATCTCTGCTCAGTCTTATTGTTAAATTGTTTTAGTTTTCTGCGAAACAAAATGGTGAAATTCTTTTGTTCCAAAGAACTTCGGAAAAACTATTTACAGTTAATCTAAAAAGAAATTATACATCTATTATATAAAACAATCGAGGTTTTAAAAAATAAAAAATAAAAAAATTTGGTGCTTTTTTTTAAAAATGAAATATTATTTGCAAACTTCAATCAACTTTTTCGTTAATCTAACTTAAAATTCCTACCAAATATAAAAATTTAAATAATTTAGATGTCACTAAATTTAATCAAATTAATTCAAATCAACTTCAAGTACCTGCTTACGTTTGGATCAGTGATTGTTTAAAAGAGTAAAAATGAATAATGTTTTTGATATTCTCAGTTACATATGAATTAGAATATGCATATTAAATTGTTTTAAGAATATTATTTCAATAAAAAAAATTATCAAATGCATTTTTTTGCAAAAAATTACATACATTTAACACATTATCCTTTTATGAGTATGGTTCTCAATAATTATTTACCTGTATATAGCTAAGACTTCTGCACAGAGCCTGTGAACCAAGATTTTTGAAACATACAATTTAGATGAAGGATTTATTTATGTTTTAATACATCAAAATATAGAAATTTAATAAAAACTCCGATTATTATTTCAATTGATAATAACTCTAAAAATAATGTAAATTCTCCAAATTCCTAGTTCAAACTCGGTGTATAAGTCCTATCTATATGTAGGTATAAATATAATTATATATTTTATTACTATATATTGTAAGTATTTTTCTATAAAAGGAGAATGTTCGAGAAATATGTACTTTTTTTCTTAAATTTTTGCCAGAAAATTGCGTTTAATAATTTTGTTAATGTAATAATATTCTGATAATTTTATTTGCATATTAAAAAACCCAGTAACACCAAATATGAAAAAAATTATTCCTTTTTTGATTTTGCAAAATTACGGTTCTGAATGTTGTCAGTTACCTTAAATATTGTTATTGACCAGGGGTCGAGAACCTATGCCAAGCGTGCCAAATCTGACAGGTGGTATAATTCTCAAAGGTACGCTGTACCGCACTACATATTTGTTAATTTTTGAGTGGTTAGAAGATGATAACATTGAGAAGGATCTTACTGAGATGAGATCCTTAAAATTATAAAAAGCACAATTTAGAGAATTGTGGAAGAATCGGTTGATTGTTAGCGATTAAAAGTTGATTAAATTGTCATCGTTTACGACTGGAAGTCGTATAGTTAAACAGAGTTCATGTTACAGAGAAGTCAAGCGTAGGAGTGAAGAGCGCTCCAGGATTCAGTTAAGTAATTTTAATTATATGTTAATAGCATTAAGCCTATGCAATTGTTCTTGTGTGGGTTATTTATTAAATGCATTCCCTACCTTTAATTGTGTTGATTGATTAAGTGGAGATAGTAATTAAAATTGTGTTTAAAAGTTGCTATTGCTGATCTTTGCTCGAGTCCCCAAACAGCACCAACCCGAGGGTAGTTACACCTATTTTTATGTTCTTTATTTTTCTTACGTAAATATAAATATATTTAAAACATACACAATATAAGAACATTTTTTATTTATATTGAAGAACTAGTTATATTTTATCTTATTTTTTTTATGTTAACAAATAGCTTTCAAATAGTACATAAGTATTATATAATAAAACTCTAAGTCTTTATTCTTGATCTCTATTTCCCTAATTTGCAATCATTTCCACTGAAATCGAATTTTTTTAAATGCAGTTGAAACTCCATATTATGAACCTCTATATTGCGAATTTTTCTATACAGTGAACTTTTTCCTGGAACCAAGAACATTTCGCGATTTTCTTCGTAAAATAACCTCCCTATAGCGAAGTTCATTTTCTATGTAAGGAACTTTTTCCCTTTTGATTCATTTTTTTTCTCCCTATTTTAAAAGTATTTTTGGACATTTCAACTTATTCTCTCTTTTAGTACGTTTTATGGTGGTCATAAATCTTGAACTGGTTTTATTAGATCCTAACTAGCCGAGAGCAATAGAGTTCTGGACGCTTCATCCAAAGAGTGCAACCTTTAACTCCCATTGCCCAGTTTACTAGAAACATCTTCGATATCCTCTTTAACCCTTAGTGGAGTTGTCCCGTGTTCTAATTATAAAATAATGTATGTTTAATATTACTTGTATGCTTTAAATTATAAAATATCCTTAAAATTCATTAATTTTAGTATAAAAATTATTTTCTTGATATTGAAAGTACAGTGAATTCTTCAACATTCTTTTTTCTTGTTTTCCTTGCAGTTTTTCGTTCTTTCTTTCTTTTTTGATGGGTAAGATATATAAAATAAACATATTTTTTTTTTTTGAAAAAAGGTGTGAAGAATTACATTTTTTTAATGTCTCGGAATTGACTGGCCATTCGGCGGAATAACATTGGGGTTTGAATACCCTATATCAGTACTACTGTTACACAAAGTCGCGTCCCCAAATGAATTTCCTTTGTCGTGCCCTCCCTTTGTTAAATAAAATTTCAAGTTTGATAGTTTGGTGAAGATATTCAAGTATTAAGATTCTTCAAAAAGTGCACCAAAATTTAAAAGAAATTCTTATATTGTACATGTACTTTTAAATCAATTGCGTTTTGCTTACGTATATGAGCTACTATTACTGACAAATGTGTTCTTTTTAAAAGAAAGTTTTTGTAAAATTTGGCAACAGAAAAGTGCATGAACTGTTCGGAGAGGGGGTGCCAGCTCAGGAGTCGTCCTCGTCATTTGACCTTGATTCAAAATTACGCGGCCCGTCGCCAAAAGTTCTCGGGTTGTTTTACAGTGCAAAATTAATAAACGCTCCCAACGATAAAAATTGAAAAAATATTTTTCACTGATTTTTGTGAAGTGACCCTCTTAACATTTTCTTGACAAAATTTATAATGTCCAAAGAGATAATTTATCCAGTTTTACACTTTTTACATTCGAGTAGATGTTGTAGATAATAACAACGATGCTTTTAATGCAGCGTTTCTCAAACTGTGGGGTGCACCCCCTAGAGGGACGTAAAAATCCTGTGAGGGGGGAGCGAGCATACTGGGAAGTTGAAACAAAAGATTATTTTAAAAATGTATTCATTTACTCAAAGTAAAACAAAATACATTCTGATATAATAAAATACACATTTACACTGAAATAATACACTTATAAATGTGTCAGTATTGCACAATGTATATGATAATTAATTTAAGAATACTAAGTTAAGAACAAGTTTAATAATTCCCAGTGACCACATAGGCTTGTCATATATAAAATTGTATACAAATATTAATTTTTTTCTCGATGATTTGTACGGTTTATAATTAATCCCTGAAATTCCGATAATAAAAATTACTCGATTCACTCCCCAATGCCACCGTTTAATCCGTAGGCGAGCGTATGCGGTGTATTTGGAGGGAGGGGTAGGAAAAAAATAAATAAACAAATTTTCTGAAACAAGTAAATCCATTTTAAACACTGTCAATGTCCTTTTATTGCATCCCAACTCCTTCGGAATAACTTTATGGATAGCAGTGCACCGAAAAGATCGTACTTCGTTAAGACGTATATATACGTCGAGGCAATTGACCCACTGGTTGAGTGAGACGTTTATATACGTCGGTGGCCCATAAGAGGTTGAAGTCACATTGTAGCTTCAGTGTCAAAGTATATTATTATCGAATTCAATAGATTGTTATTGTATGGTGGGGGTCGATGAAAATTGTGATTGAATATTAGGTCGAAAATATTGAAAGTTTGTGAAGCACTGTTTTAATGCGATTTACATTCAAGTTATTATTATTTCCATGATCCTGAAAAATTCCAAGGCATACTTTGAAAAGGAGCACAGGAACGTTCCTGAAATAAAAATATAACAACTCTTTTCCAAACACAATTATTTCCAAATCGTTAAAACTCTTTACATGAAGTAAACGAACTTTAGTTCCCAATTACTAATGAAGAAAGATAAGCAAAATAAATTTTAAATTCTGTTTCTTTCGTATTAAGTTAAAATTCTAAATTGATTTCGGCAATAATTAAAAGAACGAGTTTAAATTTGTTTCATGACATTTTCGAAACATTCTTAATCGTTTTGCATTATTCAACTCTAACATTTCCATTTCTCGGCTATTAAAATTTAGGTTATTAATAAAATGAATTATGAGCGCTGAATTGTGATAAATCCTTAACATAAATTTTAAAAATTGCATGCAATGTACAACGTAATAAATCTAAAAGTGTTAAGTTGATTAGTAGAAAAGGAACTTTTCTACTTATAAATTTCATTTCTTTGACCAAGTTGTTAGGCTAGAGCACTGGAAAATAATAACTTTACACCATTATGTAAACAGACAAGCACTGTGTTTAGATGCTAAATTAAAATATAACTTTTAAAAATTTACATCTGGCATAATATATCAGACTAAAATGCTAAGTATATCCAAAACAAGAATTTCTTGTACAATTCCTAATACTACGGAATCTGGAATTGATTTACAATACATGCATAGTACCGAAATTCTCGTGTTAATTGAAAACTGTCCCAACATGTACCAATAATTAAAACATCATTTTTACTAAGATTCTGTTTTAGAAAAGTAAAATAATAATGCGCTATCTTGAGGCAAATAGAACATTTGAAATCAGGTTAAGGTTAAATAGAACGTAATTAAATAATCATGAAGCTAGAAACTATTCTGGAACTTAAGTCATGATATTCAAAGCTGTAAATCGCCTTAACAGCTGCCATGCTGAATTATGATAGTTTGCTTTTTATAAATAGTGTATTCCAAATCATTAATATACATTACTACTGTTTAAAAGAACGTCGTTAAGTATTAAACAAGAAAGTACATTTCACTCAAGGTATCCAGCAACTTGCGAGAACTTTTTTTAAAAAAAATAGAGATATGGGAATTTGTGTGTGTGGTTTTTAGATTTATTTAGTTCATTTTAAAAAAAAAAATGTTAAAATTAAGAAGAGAAAAAGAAATTATCATTACTAAAAGGGGAAAAAATTGGTAAAAATTTGCAAAAAAATTATTTAAACGGGGCCCATTTTGTACAATAAGTTTATGAACAAATTTTCAATTTTGAAGTTTTGCTTTGTTTTTCATTTTTGAAATGACCTTTAGCGTAAGAGATGTTGACATTTTTAAGAAACTAGAGAACTTCATCTTAGTTATTATATGAAGTTGCTTAAAAAAACAATCATTATATTCACATAAGGGACTGTAAACTTTGTAATAAAACAGTAATTGATAAGTCTGAAGATTAAAACACTTCTACTATTATACAGAACATACACAAAATAAATTCACTTAATTATCTTAAAAACTTTTTGTGCATCCACTGTCCCCGTTTGAGCATTTAAGAAAAACACATTTCGAATAAAACGCATTTTAAAGCATGACATCTTGCTTAAAGTAATGACATCTGCTTTTACTAAGACACTTGTAGTTTTTGTTCTAGAGAATGGAATATATAGTTAACTCAGATTTTTTTATGAAGCTAATAAGATGGCCTGTAAAATAAAATCATAAGAAATACTTGTCATCTTTTTGGCAAAATTCACAATTTTAGGGTAGTCGGATACCTTAATATATTTACTTTAGCAAATCTGGGAAATAAAAATTTCCCGCTAGAAAAAAAGGAATATACCAATTTCTTGTATGTAGATCTGAATGAATGTATGTTTGTTTACAAAACCATACCGTTGATTGAATCGTTCCAAAAATTTTTACAAGGAGCTTAGCTGATATTACTCAGGATCCGTAAGCACACTTCCGCCAGTAAAAATTTTTATATTTATTTTTAGTAAATTTTTTTCTGAAACGCACTTGAGGTATTCGACTTTCGAACCGGATTTTAAAACAAAAAGGATAATATTTATGATATTGAGTGTCACTTAGATTAAAAATGTATATAAAATTGTTTTAAAAAAAAATTAAATAAAATTATTTAAATAAATATTTTGACAAAATAAAAAATGACCCATTTTCAAAATTTTCCCTTTTTTGAAAAGTGCTTCTATTATAATAATATTTTGCCTGTATATATCTCCCGACCTCTGACAGAGGTCAACAGAATTTTTTTAAGTATATAGCTTAGAAGTGGGGTTTTTCCATGTTTTACGACAACAGAGGGAGAAATTTTAAGAAAAAAAAGCCGGTAATTATTTCAAATGGTTGTAACTCTGAAAATAATGCGAATTTTTCAAAATTATAATTGAGCCTCTGTACAGAGGTCTACTTTTATACATCAAAAAATTATTATAATAGAAGCATTTTTCCAAAAAAGGGGAACATTTTGAAAAAAAAGGGTGATTCTAAGTTAATTTTTAGCCGAAATATTGTATTTAAATATTTTTTTTTTGTCAAAATGTCCTTAAAACAATTTTATACATGTATTCTAATCTAAGTGACACTCAGTATCATGAAAATTGTCCATTTATGCGCCTTTTTAAAACCACGGTTCTGAACATAGTCGGATAACATAAGGAAACATTTCTGTGTGTATGTGCGCAGTCGCCAAATGCCATGATGCAGTCAATAGTGGAAACAATTACTGCATTGGGTAACATCTCTTGATTTGTCAAAATTTAAGAAAAGGTTTTGCGGAATTGGACACCCAAAGTAGAGGGGAGGAGTTACCGGCATACTATAGATAAGAATTCTTTTTTTTTGAATTATTGGACATAAAAACTTGAAATTTGGTGACCACTTAGGTGTACACAAGGAGGGGTCTAGACCTGTGATTTTTTTTGATTGCTGATAATCCTATGTATATAGTACTTAAATTTAACTAAGCATTTATTATTATCCATTTTCTTTATTAATTAATGCTAATTATTAATTTAATAACTTACATTTTACTGTTTTTCGATCCCATAATCGACAAAATCTAAAGAATATGCTTGGCGGCAAATTGAGGTATGATACGAGAATGGCAGACTTTCGACCCTGGACCCGTTCGCCCATAGAAAAATGTTTGAATGCGCCACTGGACGAGCATGTATCTTTTGTTGATTAGAAATTTTCTGTGAATGCGTTTTGCGGAAGTAAACATCCAAGAGTGGGCTAGATAAAAATTTCCTTTTGAATTATGAGACCTATGGATTTGAAGTTCGACAAGCACATTATTTTTCTTGAGTAGAGATCTGATATGAAAAGATTTTGCGGAAATTGTCTGCCTGGAAGGGTTACGAGGGTGGCGTTATAAATAAAAAGATTTCCCGTTTTTGAGCTATTGCACCTACACACTTGAATCTGGCAAGCATGCTCCTTTTGTTGAATAAAAATTCCCTAAGGACGGGTTTCGTGGAAATCGATTCTCAAGGGAAAGTTGTGGAATATTCCATTTTAGAAATTCAAGCCCTTCTCTTTTTAAATAGATGAGGCCTTTAAAATTGTCATTGAGTACAATTGGAGGCTTAATACTATGACTTAGATACTATTAATAACTTTAAAAAAATATACATAGTCACACATTATCACGAAATACCCAATAAAATGGGCATTTAATGGATAAAAGTAAGTAATATGTAATAATATATAAAGTAGTAATATGTAAAATTAAAATAATTAAAAGTAAAAAACTCTGTGTTACATACTAATGAATAAATAATCCATAGCTTTCGCATTTCTATCTATATAAATATTTTAAATCTGCTTTTTCCCTAAAAAGATAACATGATAGACGACATAAAATGTGAAAAATAGTTCAAAAATTATTCCCTGGAATATATCCTTTACATTGTATCGTTTTGATAAATCTTAATAAATACATTCCTTTAAAATAGAAATTAATGTTTCATTTAATCATAAATTAAGCTTACTACAAATGGCACAGAACTGCCAAGAATATTCTCCGAGGAAAGTATGGGGATTGTTTTCAAATTGATTAACCCTTTTCCATCATCCTCTTCATTTGCCATTTTAAGTTATGCGGCTTAAAATTGTTTCCCTACAGGTGTAAGCTGGCGATAACCGTGAAGGGGGAGAAATTGAACAGAGAACTTTGGGAAAAAAATGTGCCCACTTAATTTATTTCTACTAACATTCTTCCTACTGTGATTTTGGGGTTTAAGGATATATTTTTAAAAGGTAAAATTTTTTTTTAGATGATTGGTATTGCTAAATAACCTGTAAATAAAATGAAATAAAAAATAAACGTAAGCTGACAGTAGCTAAAATTATTTTGAGTAAAGAATTTTAATTTAATGCTAATTGACTAAAATTACTTTAATTTTTAATTTTGCATTTGTTAACTTTGTTTACTCTTTTTTTATTTTAGGGTGACTTACTACATGCGGAACCATGATTTTGGAAAAGCATATAAATGGATAACTTTTTTTAATATTTAGAGTCAGCTATAAATCAGATTATTTATATAAAATTGTTTAAAGAGCATTATTACTAGAAAAGTTCTTTGGCAATTTTGACAAAAAAAAAAATAAGGGAAAGAAATATTTTTTAAAACATTCTGCTTTTACGAAAAATGTTTCTATAATAATAAATTTTGTCTATATATAACTAGGGAAATTTTGTTCAGAGCCTGAAGTAGTTTTTTTAAAAAATGTAATTTAAAAGCGGATTATTCATATTTTTTAAAACATCAGTGTAGAACAAGGGTACTAAACTTTTTTTTCCCGGGGCCGCATACATATGTCAGCTACTTCACGCGGGCAGCATGTTACTTATTTAACACGGGCCACAACATGAGGATAAATGGGGGAAGAGGAGTGAGAAATGCTTTAAAAGCAAGATAACATTGGAAATTTTAAATGTGGAAAATTATATATATAATCCAAATATAATAACTCCAGTTTTGCTTTCTTTTAGTTATTATGTTTTATATTCTTTATTTTTGTCACTAACACTAAATTAGAAGCATTTCAGAAACACTCCTTCACAGTTTCTGCATCAGTAAACGGTTTCATATGATTACAAATAATATAACAAACTTCATGGAATGTCTTCGTTACCGCAGTGATATTACCACTGACAAAACACATTGTTGCTGCTGCAAAGATTATTCAAGAAAGTCTATTTATCACCTTTTGAAAGAGATCTTCGAAGAAAAGTGTCATGAACATTGAATGATTCCTGTTTATTATTATTATTTAAATACAGCGTTTCATGACAAATCATGTTTGTTTTTTCACTACAAAATAGTCAACCTCCCAATCGTCTTGAAACGATATATTTTCTACGAATATTTTTCGCTTGCAAGATAGGGAAAAATAGTTAAAAAATTTGTTCCACCCCCAAAAAATTGCCCCTACCCACTGTTGTCGTTATCACTAATCAACCATTCCCAAAAAAAAACGAAAATCAATTCGTACTCGTACGACACCAACACTAAAAAAAAAAATTGATATATTTGATTTTTTTTCAAAGAATTCCTCGAAACTTTTTAAAACAGTGTTCTTAAATATGAATTTTCAGAGCAATGGACCATGACCGGGGCCCCATAAAAAAGGGTCTGGGCCGCATGTCGCCCGTAGGTTGAGTATCGCTGGTGTAGAACATTTTGAATAAAAAACATCGGATATTATTGTATTTCAATTGATTCAACTTCCGAAATAATATGATATTTCTAAACTCTTCCTTCAAGCTCTGCAGATAAGTCTTAGCTGTTTATAAGTAAACTACTATAAACTGCTACCTATATGTAACAATTTT
>BMAV01000824.1:0-2500 GCA_019973955.1 Trichonephila inaurata madagascariensis
ATGGTATAAAAATTTCGACATTCATTATTCCAACATATATATATCAGTCGCGTGAAGGGGGATTTTTTTGGTTCAGAAAATAAATTTAGTTACCTTATCCTTCGGTAAAATGATGTTGTTCTCAAGAGAGAGAGAAAGTCGTGGAAAATATGCAAATCAGAATAATATAAAATGCCAGAAATTATTCTGGTTCCTTTTTTCTTTGAAGAGTCTTGTGCAAAATTAGGCTGGAAGACATGTTCTGTCAATGGAAAACGTTACCTAGAAATGCTACGAGATAATTGCAATTGCGAGATGGTGCACCTCCTCATATTACGATCGAAGTGAAGCAGTTCCTGAAAAAACATTCACTGATGAACGAATACTGAGCCGTCACTTTACACATGGATGTCCATCTTACTCACAGGACATAACATCCGTTGATTTTTGACTCTGCGGTAATGGTATTTCCCGAGTTAATCGCAATATCCCCTCTTCTTTGGTGGAGTTGAAGTATGTTATACGCCATGGATTTCCTTGCATCCCAACAGAAATGCAACATGATGTAGTGAACGTTGTTATCAGTCGTTTGTAAAATGTAAGTTGTTGTGAGAGAGCTCACAAAGAAAAGGTACGCTAGCATTGTGGAATAGTTGCAAACATGTGCTGCCTACAAATAAATTTTTTTCAGATATCTGGTACTTATTTCTGTACAGCGCCATCTATAGAAGAAAAATGTAACTAACGTTTTGTCTCAACCAAAAGAAAAATCTTCCTTCACGAGAACGACTTCATCTACAAACCGTATTCGAATGCGTCAATTCTTTAATTCCTAAGCACTTTTAAAGTATTTAGACACTTATGGGACGCCCTCTATATAGATGGATACATATATAGACAGATATAGATATAGAAAGAGACATACGCTTATACATATGAGAATAAATGAAACGAATAAATATGATTTCAATTAAAGTACAAAAAAGTTTTAACTGTGTATTTTCTTAGTTTTTAAATTCAAAATAATTTGTAAGACACACAAATATTTGTGTTTAAAATTGAGAACATAAGTTACTAACTTAACAATCCCTTGAGAATAATTGACTGAAATTTCGAAAATATTTATATGTAATAATAAAAAAAAGTACTCATGCTTTATTATTATTATCATTATTATTTTAAAATTTATATTTATGTGCGGAGAAAATAAACTCCTAAATATACTATAATGTTATTCTTTTTAAACGTATTGTTAAAGAAAATAATTAGAGTTATTTCGATTTTTTGAAAACCAGAATAAACAAAAACTCTAGAGAATATTAAAATAGAAACAAAAAAAAATGTCCAATTGGGGATTCTTAAAATTATGGAACAAGTTAATAAAATGCAAGAGATTTCTCGATTATCAACTAAAAATATGCGTTCCCCAAAGAAAGCTTTTTTCTCCATCTTATTTCCATTTTCGCCCATTTTTCTTATTTTTCTCAACATAAAAAATTAAAGGATTAATGTTTTAATAAAACTAAAATACCGTGAGATCATATATTTTAAACAAGGAAGATTGGAAGTAAAAATTAAATTATCTCCAATACTTACCGTTAATTAACACATTATGCTATCGCCCGTTTCTAAGTTAATTTCTTTTTTTCCTTTTTAATTATGAAAGGAAATTTCCTCAGTACATTAAAAATTGAATATTTAAAAACTATTAAATTATTTCGGATCCTAAATATTGTTGGAATAAATTTTAAAAAATAATATCCATGGGATTTCTTTTTCATCCAATGTCTTATATTTATTTTGTGAAAGACAAATTACGATTATATTTTTTATCGAGGCTTTTAAAATGAGAATATGAATTTCATTTTTTTAAAAAATGTACTAAATCTAAATTTCAAAATTATTGACAAAAGTTTCATTCCATTTATGAAAGCAATATATACAATAATGCGTTTAAAATCATCAACAAAAGTACTGTATGAACTTTCTTAGAGGGACAATTATATTCTGCCACTACTCAGTGACGCAACAGCCCATGAGGAACAAGGCCTACTGTGTCTATCTCAGTTTAAGTGACCATAGGCGCTGGGGTGCATATGCAGATATTTCGGTCAAGTGGTCTGTCTGACGAAACCCCCAGTGTTCAGCTCCAAATCAAGCTTGGTACTCATTTTTCGACCCACTGAAGGGATGAAATGCTTAATCGAACTAGCCCAGCACGGGATTTGAACTCCGGAACTCAGGCGTGGAAGCGAGATACACTACCACTCAGCCACTGACTCGGCCTGAGTTATAATAAAGATACACTATAGTGCTTCTTAAAAAATAAATCAACTATTAAAAGCTGCCCAAATTCCATTGCTGACAGACATCATTATTCTGAACCATAAAAAAGGATGAGGACAAAACTTGAACTTGTACACTTTTCCTTTACTTTCACATCACACCAATTCTCAGATGTCTGAGCCCAGACAGATTTAAAATGCAACGGCCCCCTAAAAGCGCTGGGTTTTCAAGAGTA
>BMAV01000824.1:5000-25820 GCA_019973955.1 Trichonephila inaurata madagascariensis
AAAACGATTCTGCTGAATTACCTTGGATGTAGTTTGAGTGCTTTATTTACAAAAAACCATCTGTTTAAATTTGACTCATTATTAGTAATAAATACTCAACGCAAATCAAAAAATTTTTGTGGGAAAACTTGTAAAGGCAGCATCACTCATTACTGCACAGTGAAAAAAAAGCAGTTTTTTATTTGAGTATCAACGAAAAAAAAAAAATATGGCTTAGGAATAAATCAAAATTTTTTTTCCTAATAAACAAAGTAGTTTTTTTATCAACATGAAAATAAGTTTAGTAGAAAAACCGGTACAGGAAGTGAATCTAACTTCATAATATTGAAGATTCGAATTATCGAGAGTCTTATAGGATAACTTCGAATTATCGCGTGTTGTAGTCTGTCCAACCACAAATTTTACTTCGAAATATTTAGAGTACCAAAACCTATGGTTTTAGTTCGAAATTTTAAGAGTTTTTCTAGGGGCTGAGCATATACTTCGAATTAGCGAGAGGTTCTTATTATCGAAAGTTCGAATTATCGAGAGTCGAATGTATATATATATATATATAAGCAACCCACTTGACTTAAGACACTTTACTGCAATAACCTCTGTTTCTGGTTTGAAACGTAAGGGAATGATGAGACCTCTTGTTTTTCTAGTTGCACCTTTATTACGTTCATTAAAAGACACACAAAACAAACAGAGATGAAACCCCAACAGAAACGCGGGCAATAAGACAATCCCAAAAGCCTTATTTAAGCTATCCGGAGATCTTAGCTTTAATAGTTCCTTTAACTTTAAGCACTTAGAACCATATGATTTCCGTTAAGGTCTTCTGTGACTGTTTAGAATACTCGAATAATGCAATTTTGATGCATCTTGCTTTAAAAAAAGCATTAACTAGTCAGTTTTTTTATGGAATAAAATTGTGGATAACAGTACATTTTCTGCTAGGAAAATGAAGTGTAAGTGTATTGGTCTTGACGTCACTTGAGGATCATGACCATCAATTGAGAGAGAAATTAAATGGTGAAGTATTACACACACACACACACACACACACATATATATATATATATATATATATATATATATATACCATCGAACCAAAACCATATAAATACTACAACAATTCTTCAATATAATGGTCTAGGTGACGTGGAATACACTTGATTAAGAAAAAAGTACTATTTAACCATTGCTAAGGAGAAAAGAATACATATACAGTTAAAATTACTTTACACGGAAGTGAGGTGACTGAAACAAGTGTTTCTTGTTAAAAGATGTAGCGTAAGAGAAACACATATATATATATATATATATATTATTAGAGTTTATTTTATATGCATAGATATGTATACATGCATACATTTAATAAAAATCAGTGAAACGAAAATATTCACGGAAATTAAACACACTTAAGACACAACTTGCAATTTTTTTGAAAAAAGGAAACATTTATCTAGTGTTTGGAAAATAATCTGTTATTTTTCTTTGCATTGCTTTTTTAGAATTCATTTGTGAACAATTGTTAGATATTGTCCATATTGTTACTCTTTTCACCATTGGAATGTATGTCTATATAACAGTGTATATTTTTTATATCGCTCCTCATTTTGAATGATGTGGGGACAGGAACTGCATTTTCAGTCACATTTTTCTCTGGAATGTGCATCAATAATATTTTTTGAGCTTTGAAAAATCTCCAGAATGTATTTATTTGCTATTCTTTGGGTCGCACACACATTATCTACTGCAATGAATTTTTTCGAAAATACAATAAGACAGTCTAATACCCAGCTGGTGTTTTCCATACTTTGTTAATTTTCAGAAGGGAAATATTTTCGTGTTAAGAGAGAAAAAAATGCATGAAAACACAGAGTAGATTGTCGGGACTGTTGTATTATTTCGTCTTAACCATTATTTTGTTTTAAGCATTTTTGCATTGAACGTTTTTCAATATATATATATATATATAATGTTATTGAAAATCATAAACACAATTTTTTGTTCCAGTGTGTAGTAATATCTCCTAAATAAATATTCTATCCTTTTGGAAGTAGCCTTAGAAAAAATGCGCTTTAACCCTTTATTTACCGACGGTACTTATAAGCATCACTCATTTTAAAATTACATAGAATAACCATTTTTACGAATACCTTTCGAATACTTAGCTAGGATATCCTTTTAAATGTATTTTAAGATATATGGCAGCAAGGGTTTTACGATGAGTATTTTAGCGGAAAGACGAATAGTTTTATTGCAAAATTGTGTTTTCAGCTGACGGTGTTTTCAGTAGATTGCAAAGATTGTCATTTTGATCCGAAAAGTTAGTTAAAGTCTAAATATATGTGGATGTTAATGAACACCATTGAAAATGACGACTATTTATTTTAAGTAAACAGTTTATATAATTAATTTTACAGTTTAATATATCTTTAATTCATTAATTAGCTCTAAAGGATAAAATTTCCCAAAGTTGAGCATTTTGCTTATGTATATCCCTTAACTTTTAAGGTAGTGATTCAAAAAAAAGTATATTGCATGGAAAACACTGCAGTAAATCAAAATGCGGTAGGTGAAGGGTTAAACTGTTCGAATTAATTGGAACACACGCAAAAAAATAATTTTTTTCTAAATATTTTGCTTTTAAGTATTGCATATTTCAAGTAGACAGAAAAATTAACAGAGTTTAACCTTCAATTTGTCTTACTGCACTTGATTTGTATCCCTGTTAAATAAACGTGTTTCAACACTGAAAACTACCTTTTGCTACTCTTTAATGGTTCAAGGTCTGTATTTTTGGCACATGCTAAATATTTTCCTATCATTTTCTGAGTTAGAAATTATTTTATTCATGAGTTTGTTGTCTTACGATCAACTCCAGGTGCTTTTTGCGTGCAATTGAGGGGTTCACTTCAACATTTTCTCTAACAAATTTATTCGAAAGCCTGTGTTTGTATTCCTGGAATTTACTTTGAAATTTTTTATTAGACTTTTATATTTTCTTGGAGTAATTTTCCTCGTGCACCCACATTTTACTTTTTTTTTAGACAGGATTTTCCAGAATCTTGAAATTTTCTTAAAATTCTTGAAACACTTGGTTTTCTCATAGCAACTGTCGTAGATATATTTCTCATATTCACAGAAGTAGGTTTGTTATGAGTGATTATTTCCTCGGAGTAATATCCATCTTTGAACAAACAAAAGTTATACGTCTTACATGAAATACAAAATTATATATCTACCAGGTCCAACACTAAAATATCCACAACTGAGCTACTGATACATTAAAATCAGTCAAACGAGCAAATTGTAGTCAAAGTGAATCCGGCAATCTACCACTAGGCAGATATAGCTAATTTATGGATGTCCGAAAATCACTGGTAATCACATATCAGACAAGAAAATATGTTTGTCCTAAATAATTCGAACAGTGTAGTACTTAAAAAAATTCTACAATATACTCAAGGGTGTTCGTTATTCGTTATAAAGTAAATATCTTTTTGTCACAATTGAATTAAATATTAATAATTTTTAAAATAAATTGTGTAAAATATCAATTCTGTTTTTTTTTTTTCTAAATTTGTTATATGTGCTTGAATGAAGAAAATGTTTTACAGAGAATAACAAGGCACATACTAAAAAATTACCTAGCATTATTTTTACAATGCAATATTTATTATTTAAGATACTCGACTATGCTCGTAACCGTGATTTTATAAAAGCGTACAAACGAATATATATATCTATATATGTTATATTTAATGTCACTTAGATTACAATACACTGATAAAAAATAGTTTAAGAATATTTTTAAAATAAAAAAAAATATTTAAATGCAATATTTTGGTAAAAATGAAAGAATTACTTTTTTTTCGAAACATTCTCCTTTTATGAAAAATGCTTCTATAATGATAATATTTGCTTATATATATATATATATATATATATATATATATATATATATAAAATTAATTTGTATAATATTTCAAAACCAGAAATAATAGATAATGAACATAACAAGAATATAACGTAATAAAAATATAAAAGCAAATTTCATGAAGATCGAAAAATACTAAAAGGAACTATAAAAAGAACCTAGCGAGTCAGAATGCAATTTCGGACTTTAGGACGAAAAATAGTTAGACTAGTTTTAAGGCGCCAACCTTCCCCTTTGCACTCGGTAGGAAAACCAAATAAAATAAACAAAATTTAAAGTATATAATAAAATTCAAAGTATATAAAAAATAAACCAAAATTCAAAGTCACAAAAGCACAGAGCATTTGATAAAACCACTCCGATTAATATATCGAAACAAATTTCCAATTTTTAAAGCAGAAGAAAAAAATAAAAAAATTATTAAACGAAATCTTCCAGTTATAGATCCCTTTCCAAGAAAATAAAGTATCTTTGGGTATCTTTGAACTGTATCTTTTGAACTACCTTTTACACTAACGGCATAGATAATATCGGATTAGTTTTTTTTTCAATTTTGGTAGGCTTTGAATTGTTGATGTCAAAATTTTAAATTTGTAGTTTTAATTTGGTTGTTGTCTAAAATTGTAGATATTTATGATGTGTGTGGAAAAGATGTAACTTGTGTAGTGTTATGATATAACTTCACACAAGACCACTAACATACTGGCTTTGAAATCTATTTTTTTTGTGTGGATTTGAATCAAAGTATAAAATGATTTAAATATTTTTAAAATAAAAAAAAATATTTAAATGCAATATTTTGGTAAAAATGAAACAATTACTTTTTTTTCGAAACATTCTCCTTTTATGAAAAATGCTTCTATAATGATAATATTTTGCTTGTATATATATATATATATATATATAAGACATCTCCAAAGGGCCTGAACTACAACTTTTGAAAAATTCACATTTTCAGATTTATTACCTATTGAAATAGTTATATCAGTGTTTTAATGTTAAAATTTCTATACAGTAATGTAATAAAATATAGATAAATTCACTTTTAAATTGTATATTTTAAAAATTCTAGTTCAGGTTATGTACAGAGGTCTGAGCTACATATAGGCAAAATTTTGTTACAGAAGCATTTCCATAAAAGAAGAATATTTGGAAAATTAATTAATTTTATGTTAATTTTTTTTTCTCCAAAATATTAAATTTAAATCCATTTTCATTGTAATGATATTCTTCAAACAAATCCATACGTGTATTCTAATCTAAGTGACTCACTGTTCTATACAAAAAGCAATATTCGTTTGTACACATTTGTAAAATCAAAGTTCCGAATCTAATCGGATACATTAAGGTACTCCGGCACATGAATTTTTGAAAAATCATTGATTTTGACTTTTTTTATATGTTTTAAAAGCTTAAACAGTTCTGCTTAAAATGATATATGATATATAGAAATACGATAATTAAAAGTATTGTTATCTATTTTTTAAAAGGAAGCTACTCTCATTGACGTCCAGCGTTAAATGAGCTCCTCTAGGAGACAGTACATCATGCTTAGTTTTTCGATGACAGCATAATTTGTTTTGTCTGCAATTAGTGTAATTTTTTTTATACATAAACGAAGTGTTTTTCTTTTGAAGAAAGGAAAAGACAACTCAACATAGTTAACTTTTTTTGTTTGATTTATTGTTAAATTGGATTATATATTCTTGTTTGAACTTGTTGATGTGAATTCTAATTTATTCATCCGGAATTTTTTTTTCTGTTTAATCCAAGTTTTACATTAAATTTTTATTAGTTTTTAATTAACGACAAACTTTATGGGGAGATCTAAAAAAAGTATTTAAAAAACGTAAAAATGTCGGCGTTCAAAAAAAGAATGCTCAAAATGTTTTATCTATCTTATCAGACAGCACAGAAACTGTTATTCAAAGTTCTTCTAAGCGAAAACTTATTTCAAACAACAGTTTATATGAAAATATGGAATGAAGTAATGAAAAAAAAATGTTTTAATAGAATTAAATTTATTGAATATTGCTTTATTGAACTTTGTAAAATCTGTGACCATTCCATCTCACTGGAAGCTTTAAAAGAGTTGGAACTGTGTATTGCATAGAACTTTGTTGTAGTATTTGCTCAAAAAAACATGATTGTCATACCTCAACTGAACTGAGGAATGAAAATAAACCTTTCCACTCAAATATCAGACTGATATTTTATTTCAGATCTATTGGAAGAGTTCGCTCTTCATCAGAAACATTCTGTGGACTTATGAACTTGCCATCTCTACCTTAAAAATTCCGTCCCTATACAGAACTATGGTTCGACTCTACTAAATTTACCAGTGAAAACTCAATGAAGAAATTCTGCTGAAATGGCAACAAGAAAAGAAGGTAGCCGAGACATTACTATTGCCTTAAATGGTTCATGGAGGAAAAGAAGATATCAGTCCCTCAAATGGTATTGTTACATCTACGAGTGTCGGTACTGGAAAGGTTATTGACTATGAAGTGTTTTCGATACATTGTAGGTGCAAAACTGCATTTAATTCTGCTCATAAACCATGATTTATTGCCAAAATATAGTAGATCAAGTGGAGGCATGGAAGTGAAAGGTGTAACAGCCATTTTTGAGAGATCCGAAGCTCATTTTGGCGTTCGTTACACAAAATATTTGTCCGATGGAGATTCAAGAGGTTTTCCATCGATACTTGCCCTGAACTCTTATGACACCCAAGTGGAAAAATTAGAGGGTGTTGGGCATAGCCAAAAGCGAATGGGTACTCGTCTTTTGGTTCCCAAAGTAAAAACAGAGGAAAAAAATTAAGCGAGAGAAAAAGCCTAAGTGGTCGCAACCGACTCACCGACAATTTAATTTCAAAAATTCTGAGGTATTATGGTATGGCCCTTAGATACAATACCGATGATTTAGAAAGCATGAACATTGCTGTTTGGTCTGTTTATTTTCATCGTTTGTCTACAAATGAGATCCCTCAACATGGATTGTGTCCTGCGGGTACAAATTCAAAAAAGTTTCAAGCAAGCAAGTTTCAAAAGGCAGAAGCTGAATTTAACGAAAAATACTATGATCACAAAAAACATACACATGCGCCATTTTCTATCATGAATGAAATTAAGCCAATTTTTAGAGATCTAGCTGACCATCTTATGTTATTAAAAGAGTCTACATGGAAAGACTCAAAACCCCAATGAGTCAGTTAATAATACCATATGGCCAATGATTCCAAAATATACGTTTGTGGAGATTAAAACTCTAAAAAATTCGGGGTAAATATGGCGGTTGCACAATTCAATATGCGTTTTATGTAGCCAAACTAATCATCTTAAAACATTGTGATATTGAACCAGGTTTTAATGGTGAGTCATGCTTTAAAAAATCAGATGCTCGTAGGATTAGTCTAATTAAATTTCCATTTTACATTTTTCTTTTTTTAAATTTATTTTATGTGTAATAAAATTTGAGTGTTTAATAATTTCAAACTATCTCTTTCACACACACACGCGCGAAGTCTTATCAAAGTTAATATAAATATAATTAAATTAAATATTTCTAATTGTTTGTGTTTAAGGACATTTTATTTAAATTATTTAACTGTAAATATTATATTGCGTAAGAGATTACTGGAAACCGAAATGAAATTTTGCATTAAAATTTTCCACCGAAACTAAGAGGCTGCGTTAACAGATTGGTTTTGATTTCGGAAACGTGACCGGCATTATAGATTTAAGAGTTCTCCAGTAGTCCCATATAGCTTCAAAGAAAGTGATATCACTGCACAAACAAATTAAATTTTGAAAATGAATAATTTTTTTTAAATAGTCTTCTTTTAATTTACTTAATCTTACGGTATATTTATTAAAATCTAAGAATAATTAGAACACGAAACATTGTAACATGAATTGCATGATTAATAAAATATATTGATATTAATAAGCTTATCATAAAAAGACCAAAAATTCACTCAAAGTTTGCTTAAGGTTGATAATATTTACTTCTTAATATATATATTTGAAAAATGTGGAAGTTTAAAAAAACGAAAAAAACTTTTTCTTTTACATATTATAATAAACAAATGGAGATATATTGGCTCAAAACAAAATTTATTAATAAGTAATGTTAAACAGTAGAAAAAAACTTACCAGGAAATAAGTAAAAAAATGCTTCATGGAATTATGTTATCAAGTTAAGATGCGCATCTAATGATATTTTTGCACTGAGATGAAGCATAAATTCATTTATTTTCAAGATAATCTCAAAAGAGTAAACATGCAACTTAATTACCTAAAATTACAAAGTCAAGATGATTTATTCCAATGGTTAATTAAGAATATTCAAAAATATATTTCGACTTAAGATACATTACAGTAGAATTATCTAAGACTTTAGATGAAATCCCTTTTACTTCCAGACAAAGAAATGATGGCCAAATGATGGTCTCTAAATTTTTATTAAGTTGTTTGTCTGCTTAAATAAGGGCACAAATTAACATAGTTACTTAACTACCGGATATTTCTCCACTCTGTTTTAAAGCTGTAACTTTATCAATTTATTCTAGTGTAAATGCACATTACTGACGTAGTTAGCGCCGAATCAATTGTCTGGTATTCTTTTGTGTTAAAAGATTAATTACTTAGATCCTATTGTAACACCGTGAATTTAATATAAAGTAGTTGCAATCATTAAAGTAATTACTTTACCACAACGATGCTCAATCACCAGGATTTCCGAATTAAAATTTATTGAGAATCCGAGGTAAATAGGGGAGTAAATCAGCACTTATCTGTACAGAAACACTGAAGCGGTAATTATTTCCATATATAGACTGAAATTAGGTCATCAACCCAATAAATATTACCCATATCACATTTTCTGGAAAGTAATGTCAACTTTCGATCACTATTATTTGTTGAACTGATTTGTAATTCTTATGGTTTACTTTTGCCGAAAGATGCTGGAAAATTTTCATAAAATTTATCCCAAAATATATTAAGGGAAATGTATGATTGTGATATATATAATCATAATAAATAAAATCGATGTAGCAGAATTTGAATATAATTTTCATTTTTTCTTAATAAAATAATTATATTAACAACTTTATGCCCGAGCATTTTTCTTATATAACATATGTACTCTAAAATATAAATTATAATTTAAGCTGATACGCGTATAAAATAAACTGAAAATACCCATTGAGAGAAAAAACATAATTTTTAAAGAAATTTTTTTCACTTAAAATTATTTAATCTAAAATTAACTAGTATTGCGAAAATTGAATTCTAAAATGTGTAATAAAATTTTTCAAAGTAACAAGTTTTGAATTGCAATCTATGAAGAGATTTGAATCACACAAATATTCTGATTCAATGCTAGTTATCGAGACACAACTCAAATACTTAAGTAAATAAATACTATACATTTCTTTTACATTCCCTAGAGCAATCCATTAACATTTTTCATGTATGTAATATTGTTATGTCAACTTTATTTTACTCGAAATCTGATTTGTATAGCTTATTTTATCACCTCAGATCTGTAATAAATGATTTGCAGCCATAATATCATTACAAAACATTTGTTTTAAACATTTGTTATATTTCCAGTTTACATAATACAATAAAATGGTGTGTAAAAAATCAGTGGATTTATTTCCCGGAAAAGAAATTATTACAACCTGCCTGAAGGCATTAATAAAGTGCATCACAATATAATGGTTAACGTAAAAAATTTTAATGTAACAGTGTGAACTACATTTATATATTTATATTACCCGAATAAGTAAAATATAATTCAATCAATTAATTTTTCTAGATTGAAACATTTACTTTTGAAAATAAATAGTTTTATCCTCGTTCATTTATATCTTGGTGTTAATCTATTTGTAATGATTCTTAAATATTAATTTAATGTACAAAATCTCTCATTCGTTATAAGTCTGAAGAATGGAGGAAGGTATTTCATTATTCATCATATACGTGATTTGTATGTATTTTAATATATTATTTTACGCATTCTTACAATTTTATAAAATGAGTTATCTCTATTTTAATTACATAATTCCAGTGTTCCACAAATTACAGATTCAACAAGTAATGCTTATCCAACTTTAGATTCAGTATTCTAAATATTAATTGAATTTATTACAAAATAGCGTGGGCAAACAACGCGCCTGCTTTAGGTAAAATTGTAATTTGATTGAAACATTAATTTTCAATCTAAAGCGATTTCTAATATCCTTTGATTACGAGCCCTTAAAATGAAACTGTGCATGTGTGCTAATAAGTATGTAGTAAAATATAATAGAATTTATATATTTTAATCAATGATTATACATTTAAATTGAATTGCAATTGTACTTTAAGAATTAAATTAAATATGAGCAATGTGTGTACTAATTTTATTTCAGTTCAATGATATATTATCTTATGAAAGATTAGTTGTACTTTGTCTTCGTGCACATGCACTTTAAATTCAGTGCATTCATGATGTTGAACTCTCAAATACTATTAAAATAAAATATACCAACCTGTAACATAACATTAAGTTCTCATGATACATGATAAAGCACTTGTCAGTGAACACGACCCCATGACACCCCAGCTGTATAATTGTATAATTCTTCAACCAAATGCATTGAAACTCATGGTAGAGCTCTCACAAGCCATTTTTCATCAGGACAGTGCTCGCCCACACACAGCAAAGTTTCACAAGACTACCAACCTCATATTTCCATCTTTTCTCATGGCCTACACGATATTAATATTTGTCATATAAGAGCATATAAGAAGTTATCTAGGATGACAAGTTGGATAGTCTAGGACAGGGGTGACGATACTTTATGAATCAACGTGCTATTTTTTCTAAAGAAGTGTATAATGAGGTACAGACGTGCCGTCAAATTATATTGAGATTATTCGAAAAATAACAAAACTAAATACTAACAACTCAAAACTCTTTATTAACTGCGAAAAAATACTTTTTGTACTGTATAGTTGTAAATGTTTTAATTACACGTGTAATTCAAATTCAAGTAACATTAGTGTGACTTCTGTTGTTGCAGATTGGATGGCAAATAACTTATAATAAGAATGTAAGATGTTACTTTTAATAAAATGCGTGCCAAATTGGAGTCATCTGCCAAATGGTTTCTAAGCGATTAATTATTTTTGCTGGATTCACTTTTTTGACTAGATGATTTGTTATTTGTTTCAGAATGTCGTTTTATAGACACGATGCTCTTTAAATCACTGTTCCAAAACATAAACACACACCGCTTTGTCACCCCTTTACTAATAATGTCATATTTCTAGATTCACCAAATTTGAAAGTCTCTGTTACACTTACTATCTTGAAATTTCCATTTTTTTTGCTGAACTAGCCGTTTTAAATAAGTTAAAAATCGTAAATATAACAAAGATAAATTTTAAAATACAGTTTGGTCAATGAAACTGACTATGCTATGCGCAAAATTTTTTGCACCATAAGCAACTGTACTGAACGACGTAACTAAGACAAGACAATAACAAACGAGGGTGCTCACCGCCACCCTGGGACGGATAACACGCGTTCGTTCGTAATACTTCATAGTGAACTTTGTTATTTTGAGATAAAATGCAAACCTTTTTGAATGCTGGTATGCCTAAATTATTGTGTTGCATGCCATTTATGGTACGCGTGCCACTGGTTCGCCATCCCTGGTCTAAGAGTTTGGTCGAAGTATAGGTGCAATTTCAGCAATTATAGAACGAAATGTCGCAGGACATCATACGGGACTTAAATGCCGCAAAACCCTACAATACCCCATCATGCATTCAAGATAAAAGGAGCAGCAAGGTACTGAAACCTAATTTTTTTTCAAAGAAAAAAGTTATAAATTCTGGTTTTGTAATCGCTTGCTTACATCAACGTTGCACTTAAGGTATGTAAAATTTCTTTTTATTCTGACACCCAATTCTTGGTGCACAGATTTTTATGTCAATGAGTGCATATATATATATATCTTTCTCTCTGTATATATATATGCATAAATCAAAACTTCCATTCCGTTTGAATAAATTTATTATAAAAAATAACATTTATATTGTTGAATTAAGCTTCAAATTGAATTCATTAAAAAAATTTTAAACAAAGCAGTATATTAAAAATACATGATACAAATAAAGTTTTATATGCACATATAATCCATTTATCTTTTTTCATTAAAAATCATATTTATCTATGAAACAAAATTTTGAAGAATATTATTCGTCGAAATAAAAAAAAAATATTTTTAACAATTTTATTTCCTATGTATAAAAAGCGTTCTTTCATGATAAGACTGGCTAATTTCAAAAAATGCTTTCATTTTTCAGACAATAGACGCATTCTTTTTTTTCAAATTTTATACTTGTTTTGTACGTCTGAAATTCTTTAGTAGGGTTACACTACAGTAGTTAAGCACCAATAGTTTTGTGTTTTTTGTTTAGGCACCTTAAATTGTAAAACTTATAGAATAAAGTTATTCATTTAATTTTAATTCTATTGAAAATAAGCCTCATCTATATGGCATTTTCTTACGAATTTAATACTATCAAATCAAGAAACATTTGAACATCCATTAACATTTTGACCGTATCTTATGAATGTTTTTGTGAAGTTTGTTAAAAACCGCTGTTAGTAACTTATTGCAATAAAATAATGCGTTTTATTTCCAAAACAATGTGATATCAAATGTTAAAAAGACAAGCTAGATTTTTATAAGCTTTCTGTATATTTGAAGGAAACAATTTTATATATGTTTTCCATATTTTTTTTCTGATATTTGGTTTGTAAATAGGTGCAGGAGTATTTAGACAAAATTTAAACATCAACATTTGAAAAAGAGAAATATCATTTTTAATTATTTATTATTACATGTGTTTGTATCAGTTATAATAAATAACTGCGTATAAGAGTTGTGTAACATGTTAAATAATAGATGCACGTAGAACTCCTTTTTTATAGAGGTACTAAACATTTTACTAAATTTGTCAAAAGTTATTAAAAATCCGAAATGGTTTTGTGAAGTTTCAAATATAAAGGTATCTAATTCTTTGGTGTGTACAAAACTTTTTTGGTGGAAATGACAACAAATTCCTTCACCATAAAATACATAAACTATTTAATTGAATATATTAATTTTAATAAAACTTAAGTAAGTAAAATAGTTATAATGAAAAAAAAAACATTTTCACCATTACCATTTTAGGCCATTTTTCTTAAGTGAAACGAAATTCTTATACATATGTGCTTCGGATATATTTCATTTTACTTCAGCAACTGTGCAAAATTCACCTAATTTAAATGAAAACAATGAGAATAAAATATTCTGTTTACGGTTCCATGAAATAAGAAATGAAGAAGAATAAGATTCAGTAGCTAATTAAGCGTGACTGATAATACAGAGAATTGGAGAAAAAAAAAGTATAAGAGTACTATATGCTGTTTGCCTTTAAATTACTTTTCTTAGAAACTATTATTCTTGAAGTTGTGGAAAGAAAGAGAAAAAATAAAATCACATCGATTTTCTTTCTCATTTTCATCAGTTTCCCAGGTTTTATTCCGAGAAGAAAATCTTAACAGGAAGAATAACGTAGTGTTCCATTTAAATGATAAAGTAAAATATTAATCAAACATTATTTTCCTTTCCCTATTAATCTATATTATATTATATGCATTCCAAATTTATACAAATAAGAAGGAAATGAAAATAGATTCCTTTTTCAATAACAGAGTCTTAAATTTGAAAGTATCAATCAATTTTTAATTTAGAAATTTTTAAATACTGCTAAAAATCGATAATTTTCTTAAATGGAGAAATAAACTATTTACATTTTATGATGAATTATTTATTAGTAATAAAATATTTTGATGCCTTTTTACGAATGCTGTTTCAAGGAAAATTGTTAACACTTTAAAAAGTATTAATTTAATATTGTTATAAATAGTTACATTTTTTTCCTTTTCCTGATAAATGTTAATCATTCTCTAAAAAAATCTTATACTAAGAATGTTATACATATGCTCTGTTATGGTACATATTTATAAATTAAATTTTGCATATCTGTTTATTTGAATTAATTTACACACATCTGATACTTTCACTATTTGTACTCAGGGATCTTATATCCTTCCTAGATTTTCAAAGACCAATTAAAGTAATATAATTATTCCAACCAGTCTAACGATGTTTATATAAATCTCTTGCACTATTTACTATTATGAAAGCATTACGATAATTTACAAAAATAATTATGTAAATTTTAAAATCATTACAGAAATTACAAAACTTATACGGAATGTTATGAAATTTTGTAGGTAAAATTTTAGCAGGTTCTAATGTATCTAATGTTTTCATTGAAAATATTAAATTGAAAATATTAGATGCATTAGCAGCTGTTAAAAGCTAAATATACATCCAATATTTTCATTGAAAACTCAAAATTTGATTAGTAATTTCTTGACTACACAACTCAATTTTAAATATTTTTATTTATATGTATAGGAATTATAAAAAAAAAAAAAAAAAATGAGATAAAAAAACCCTTCTAACAATCATAACACACATCTAATTTTAAGAAAAATATATCATCTTATAAATATATAAAGGATATATAAAATAAAAATAAAGATACATCCAAAAAACCTTCAAACAATCATTAAATTTGGAGGATCAAAATAAATTTTCGAATGATAATGTTTAAGATAAAGTGAAACAATTATCTCTCCCGATTTCACTAACAATATAAAAATATCTAAAGTTGTCAATGGCAGCAGCTATTTTATTTTATTCAAATGCAATCACCATGATAGTGGACACAAATAGGAATGTGGTTGATATTCTATTATGAGAAAAGGCAATGTTACACAGAAACAAAAAAAAAAAAAAAATCGAACTATAAACGAGGAGTTTTCACCTTTTACACATATATTCCCCTTTATCTTGCTCTAAACTCAGTCATCCTGAGTCTCAGCAAGCTTTGTGATTTTTTTTCTCGTGAATCTGAAGAAATTTGTTTCATATATAATTGATTTGATCATTTCATTTCTGATGAAGCTGTTGCAGAACGCCACCAGGCGATAAACGCTAGTCATTGTACAAATATAAGCAAACTTCCACGCATACTAGATGCGCCCCGTTCTACCACAGCATTCTACACCCTGTTCATTACATGTTTCTGTACTAGTTGTAGCATATCAATATGCTGTATAAGTAGAATATCGCCAAACACAGTTGAAATTTGCTAATTAATTTCGTATGTGGTTGTTGCTGATTACAGCTGGGCTTTACGCCTTGTCTAGATAGAGGAGGTACATTTCTCGTTCACTGGTGAGTTTAATTTGGAGAACTTCAGGATAGATACAAATCAACATTTCTACAATACTACGCAAATGCGCTTGTGTTTTACCGTATAAAAAGCATCACCATTATTGGCCCTTCATTTTTGAACACAGTGGTACGAATACTTAAGGCACGAATTTTCGTTATGAACCAATATTGACCAATTACATCATTTCCAATTTGCAGCAACGAAATTACCTGTCTGACATCATGTGCACAAGATGAAGCTCCACGTAAAGCACGTTGTGTTGACGAAATATTTTAAGGAAAGTATTATCTCCCACCAAGGAAGTTTCCTGTGCACATCAAGATCAGCATTAAATTAATGTTTATAAAAAAGATAATTATAGGGGTTTTCGACATGAGTAACATATAACATAAAACACATTTTTCAAATTCTTTTGACACTAATGTAAGTGCGAATTTATAATGACAACTGTCATCAGAAAATTTGGTAGAGATTTTACAGGTAACGTTATTTTTAAGAAAAGGATTACTATTTTTGAAAAAAATATTGAAAATTTTGATATATAAATATAAGAACAAATTTAAGGTATCTGACTACGTTCAGAACCATGATTTTGCAAAAGAGTATAAATGGATAATAAGTATGATATTTAGTGTCACTTAGATTAGGAAAAGTATATAAAATTGTTTTAAGAATATTATTACAATAAAAAAATTATTTAAGTACAATATTTTGACAAAAAGTGAACATAGAATGACCAAGTTTCAAAACAGTCTCATTTTATGAAAAATGTTTCTATTATAATAGTATTTTGCCTGTGTATAGCCCAGACCTCTGTATAGAGGCTGAACTAGAATTTTTGAACATATAACATATAAGTGGATTTATGCATATTTTGCTACAACAGAGGGGGGAAATTTTAAGAAGAACATGCCGATAATTATTTCAATTGGTGGTAACTCTGAAAATAATTTGAATTTTTCAAACCTCCTAGTTCAGACTCTCAGGAGAAGTCTTTACTTTATTTAAGCACAAAATATTATTACTATAGAAGCATTTTTTATAAAAGGAGAACATTTTTAAAAAATGTTATTCTAATTTATTTTTTTGCCAAAATATTGTATTCAAATAATTTTTTTTTTTGGTCATAATGTTCTTAAAACAATTTGATACATGCATTCTAATCTAAGTGACACTAAATACCATGAAAATTATCCATTTATGCACTTTTTTAAAATCACGGTTCCGAACGTAATCTCGGATACCTTAAGATTTTGACAATAGTCTTTCTCTCTTTTTTATCTATTGTCCTTCAGAGTTTGCATAATTTTACTTTCCATTTATCAACTTTATACAGATTTTATTCTTCTTTTAGTAAGTATTTACTTTCAAATTATATATGTGTATGCACTGAAAGGAAAAACAAAACTGACTCATGATGGTTAAAAAGCATGTAAAGATAGCAGAGTTCGTTGTATATTTTATACTAATATTTAATGGTAATATTTCATCAAAAATGATTTTGAGAAACTTTTTGAAAATTTGTTGCAATATTTTGAATTTTTTTTTCTGCCAGCAGACATTATTCTTCCAGAAATCTACTTAAATTATAATTGAAAAGTATATATATTAAAATGTGCAATAACCCAAACGAACTGCATTTCATTTGTTCTTGTAAAGATTTCTACCAAACATTTTGTACACTGCATACTGGACTTAGGACAGAAGATAGCTTGGGCTAAACAAAATGAAGTAGAGTTTTTTTTATTGTTATTTTGTTGCATTTTTGAACATTAGAAACGGCAAAATGAAAAAAAGTTTTCTACAATTATATGCAAGGAAATTTAAATGAAAAATATAAATACTATCATAAAAAAAAAACAAATTCATCACATTAAAGAAAAAAAGTAGTCTTAATCCTTTATTTTTTATATGATTTAAAAATCAGTTCTAACAAGATTACATTTTGAGTGAGAAATAAACCAAAGTAAAAGAAAATGTGAAAGAAAATTATAAGCAGAATGCATTGTGTAAAATTTTATATAAGTTTTTTTTTTATACATTTTATATAATTTTATAAAATTTATAAGTCACTGAGTGATTTACTCATATATTTTTAACTTTCTTATCTTCTTTTCAAAAACGCTAGTTTTCTTTCTTGTCGAAGAAGTTGTAAGTTGTGCTCTAAATTAGAACGTTCTCGATTTGAAAAGAATCAGTTTGTTCTGCCCTGGTTGATTCAAAATGATCGAAAGTTGAAAAAAAAAACAATTGTAAGAGAAACGATTATTTCAGCAGAAAGCATTTTGAACTTCAGATGGAACTCAAAGACACAGAATGAAACTGATCAAGCCTTTGATAAAAAGAAAAGTAGATTTTGCTTTTTTTTTAAAAAACTCAAAAAATAAAATATAATACTAATATATAGAATGAAAAATTTCCTTGCTGAAGACAACGTTTTTGATTTTCAATAAAATCTTACTTTCCTTGTTTTGATATAGAATTCCTATCATGTTCACTAAGCAATGTTCGTTTAATACTCCGCAATTAAATTTAAAAGCGGGCGATTAAATATTTTCTTAGAAAAAGAAGGTTGCCCAACCATTATAAAACCCATATGATTTTTCTGAATTTGTCTTTTCTTTAATAATAGTGAATTTTTTTGAACTGGTTAGTTTGATCAAAGTAGTAATTTAAGAATAGGTCAGACGTACAAATGACTTTTTATTGAAATGATTGTCTCTATAGTAAACTATTTTTATTACTTTGTTACTTACTGTTATTTAAAAAAAGTTTATTCGAAGAACCTTTTATAATTACTATCACTTATAAAAATGCAAAATCTACATTTTTTACGTAATACAAACACGATTAATTTTATGGGGGAAACAAACGTTACTTATGTATACTAAAGTCAGAAGGCTTAAGCTTTAGGAGACTTTTTTGAAAAGTGTTAAGCTTTTTCAAGGTTGAATTCCATCTCGTTTCTGTAATATATATTTTCCTATTTTTAGACAGAAAAACATGCATTCCTTAATAAATGTATAATATTACTGATAAATGTGTGATCAACAACTTTTAGGAATATTAATTTATTGCAAAACCAACATTTTAACGTTTATTTATTTTATTTACACTCTAAAACTAGATCAATATGTATATACATATTCCCATGTGATAATTATATTTTAGCACCATTTTTTAAAAATTATTGTGCATGTTAATAAATAGGAATAATAGTCTTTAAATTTTATGCCATGATAGCCGAGGTCTGGATATATCAGGCATATTTTATGGAGAAATTTTTAATGCATTATAACTTAAGGCGTGTAAACAATTGTTAATTTTGAGAAATAATTATTAAATTTTAAACAATGACAGAGATTTTATATGGAATTTCGTGAAGTTTAATAGCGTACATATTAAAAACAATGATCAATTCGTTTTGCTTTCTGACTTAATAGCATGTATACTGGGACTATATACAAGGGTAGAAGGGTTTTTTAAATACTTGAACCTTTTAATTCCTTTTTCACATTTCCAGTATATTTGGTAATTTCAAAAAGCATCCAATATATATTAAAACTACGGAAAAAATATCAGTAGTAGGTAGAATTTATAATATTCAGCTGATTAAATGCTATAGTCAGAATTATTTCAAATGAGAGTCCTCCGATTACCACGTAACACTGACCTACTTCTGACTACATCTTAAGCACAATTAGGATTATGATCAATGTTTTCGTTGAAAACGAAAACATTTTACTGTACTCTATCAGAAACCTAATTTGATCCATTGAAAGTAAAAGAGAAAAACTATTTAATTGGAAGAATAAATTCATCTGTGGGAAGAAAAAGTTGTTAAAATGTAACAGTGATAATGTGTTTGAATACAAGTCATTATGTAATCAATAAAAATGAGATTGATAATGTAAACAAATTTAAAAAAACAAGACTAATCATATTTATCTCTCGACGAATAATGATACATAACAAAGATTTGATATCAATTCATTTCTCAAGTAGAAATACAATTATGTAACACATACAAAAAAAATTATTTCCTTAATTTCACTGCAATTGATTTTATTTCCTTAATTACACTAGAGAAAGCGAAAATGTATTTATTGAATATCGAATAAAATAATATAATTATGAGGTACTGAAGAATACAGTATAAAAAAGAATATGCGACAAATTTGCACAATAATAGCATTATGAAGTAAAAACTTACATATAGTAACTAGAAAAATATTTTTTTAAAAATATTTCATACGTTAGTTTGAACTTGTTTCAGTTAAGATTTTAGTGGGAACATAAAACGAAAAACAACTTATAACTGTAAAATATGTATTTCCTATTTATAAATCTTTTAAGTGACTTTGATCAATTTGATTTGAAACATTTGACTTTGATTTAGAAAGTCAACATTAGAAATTATTAAGAATATCCACCCCATAAACCCTTTTTGACCATTAAAAAGTGTGTAAGTTTGAAAATAAATCGATTTTTTTTGTTTTTTTTAATGGACAATTGATATATCGATGAGTCATCGGACAAAGGTAACACACTAATGTGTTTGGCACATATTGGGTATTGGACACATTTACCTTTCATAAAATACTTGTCAAAAATTGATCCATTTTTAGTGACCATATGTTCTTAAAAAGTGTAATGATTTGACGAGCATGACAAACATTGTTGACAAACTGATGAGAAGGACAATGACCTGCAGAACAAAATCTAAGCTTGGCAATTATCAATTGGTTTCATTTCAAGTAATTTTCGGAAATAATTTCTAAAAGGAAATTATATACATTTTGTAGTTATTTTTGCTTGTTTTTTCAGAGAAATAGCCAAAAATTGTATCATTTAGAATAGAGTAAAGGTTTTATGATAGATAATATGAAAACAAATCTAAAAGTCCTTTTATGTATAAGATATTTTTAGCACATGGTTATTGCATATTAATATGATTTTTTTTTTCATTTTATTGATTTATTTTTAATTTTATCAACATGGTGGAAGCAATTTAAGAATTATTGAAGAAAGACCTATATATATAGTAATTTTAAGTAAAAATCAAGTGACGAGCAAATCACCCTTAAATAAAACACTTCATATTTTCCCCCAACGCCAAAGTGATGACTTTGATCCTTAACAGATTTTTCGGCATTACCCACTCTGCATGCCGGGTTTTCAATTGGATTATAACTCGAACAAACGATTTAACTATGCTGCCCAAACACACGTTAGGAAATTATTCAGTTAATACGAATGCCAATCATTCCTTTTATATAGATTAATGCTTTAAGTGCTGGTGTAATAATGAACATCAGACCATTTCTTAATCTCTTAGTAAAAAATATATATTGTATTTGTTTCTAGTAAACAGTTATCTTAACTCATAACCTTAATTACTGCACATATTCCTAGTTGTGACTGAAAGGCTAAGACTTTCAAGAGAGATGCTAATCATTATATGTAAAGTTAAGAACTCTTAAAAACCACAGTTACTCTTTCTCTCGTCTTTCGCTCTCATAT
>BMAV01000824.1:25920-42133 GCA_019973955.1 Trichonephila inaurata madagascariensis
AAAAAATATATATTGTATTTGTTTCTAGTAAACAGTTATCTTAACTCATAACCTTAATTACTGCACATATTCCTAGTTATGACTGAAGGACTAAGACATTCCAGATGCTAATCATTATAAGTAAAGTTAAGAACTCTTAAAAACCACAGTTACTCTTTCTCGTTTTTCGCTCTCATATTTAAAACTTAATCATATTTATATATATTTAAATCATTTCGAATAGAAATCAATCTAGAAAAATATAACATTACATTTGCATCGAATGTCAAAGAAAATTTCTAGATAATTGCTGGACTTTTTTCCCGAATTCAATGAAATTTTAACTGAACATTTGCCATGTATTCTGTAATTAATTCAAAGTATTAGGAATAAAAAAAAGTTATTATTTTTATATTTTTTTCTATTCCCATGTCTATGTGTTACTTAATCCATTTTATCCAACTGTCCAATTTAGGGGACTGCTGTGTGTGAAGAATATCATATGAAAATCTCTATTTGAATGTTGCGAATATTTTGACTGTTGGAACATGTAGAGATATGCGTGTTAGCTTCTCCCAGTGTGAGTTATGTGTTTCACCCCCTCCTCCTCCTTCCTCTGGAAATTTTGCTTATTCATCGCATTTGTGAGAGCTGCTTATATCATATCTTTGGGGTAGCAGAATTCTTTTCAGTTCAATTTGGACATTGGCTGAGCATTTTTTTTTTGTAGTACTCTTGCTTTATGATCCCGGTGGATAATTAGAGCAATAGTGTTCTTAGGTAAGTTTTAATAAGTTAATTTTTAACTGTCCTCAAAATAGGATAGTTTGACGAAAGGCATACTATTGACGCGCTGTTTGTCTTTTTATAACGGAGAGCAAAAAAATAATAATTTCCCTTCTAGTGTTTCCCCCCTGCTGAGTTATGTCAGAGCAAATGTTTCTGAAGTTAGAGGAAGCATTAGAATTATTAAATAGTTTAGATTCACACACAGATGAGAGCGATGTTGAAATTGGGTTGTGTTACCACCAGATGCCAGTGAACTAACTGACGAAGATGGATGAGGGGGGAGGGTGAGAATGAAGTAAATACTGGTGAGACTATTGTAAACGATGCCCATGGGTGTTTGGAGGTTAGAAATTGAGATAGTTTCCCGCATGAACCAACCACAAGCTCTAGTTGCTCGACAACGATAAGCAGAATAAAAACTGAGAGACAACAGCCATTTTGGACAAAAAATAAATCACCGCATTATGCAAAAGGGGAAACACAGGATGGATTAACGGCAAGTGGCTTGATCAAGAAGGTGGGAATTGTATTGAAAGATAAAACACCCACAGAGCTTTTTGAGCAGTTTTATTCCTGTGAAGCTTAAGATCTCATTGTAAAAGAAAATATGCGATATGTAAGAGATGTAAAAAACGAACACGATTTCTTGACTACTGCTCACGAAATACGTGTTTTTAAAGGAATATTACTTCTAGTTGTTTATTATTAAAATATATGTGAATGTGATTATTTGTCAGATGCTGAAGACGTTGACATTAACCCTTGTGAAAATTGCCATGTCACGAAACCGATTCCAAAACTTGAAATATTATTCACACTTTGTGGATAATGGAACTGTAAGTCAGCAGGCCAAGGATCAACCTTCCAAATTAAACCTTTGTTTGTCATACTTATTAATAATAATTTTATAAAGTTTGGACACTTCTCTGCAAATATAAGCATTGATGAAATGATCATCATGCATTATGGTAGGAATTGTTTGAAACAGTTTATCCGAAGCAAGCCAATACGTATTGAATATAAACTTTGCGCTCTTTGTTGAAGCGAAAGATATTTTCCCATTTTTTTTTCTTTTTACTGCAGTAAAGAATCTGGTGCAAGAAATGATACTCCTCTTGGTACTCGAATTGTGATGAAACTAACGGAGAATTTTGTGAACGCGCTTCAATTTACACTTTATATTTTTATAAATGTTTTACTATAATTTGTTTTTTTAACTGGGTTTTCGAGCTACAGGAACCATACAAGAAAATCAGATAATCCCCGAGTGTCTTTTAGAAGAATCTACGTTTATGCGGAAGAAAGAAAGATGCACGTTTTATTTTACATTTAAAGAGAACTCTAAAATTTTCCTCGTGCAATTGAATGATAATAGTACTGTCACTGGTGCTACAAATTTCCGAACTTTAGAACCATTCTTTAATGTGAAAATGAGAGTAAGAGGACACAAAGATAAAATTAACGTGAAAGTGCCAAATTTGATAAATTCTTAGAACAAACATATGGATGGTAGGGATCACCACGACTGTTTTGCTGAACGTTTTCACCTGAAAATTCACGTAGAAAAGTGGTACTGTGGTCACTTTTTATACGTTCACTCCATAAGGCTATCGTAAACGGCTGGATGTCCTTAAAACAATTTTATACGTGTATTCTAATCTAAGTGACAATAAGTATCATGAAAAGAATCCATTTATGCGCTTTTTTAAAACCACGGTTCCGAACGTAGTCGGATACCTTAAGTTAATATCCCTGAAACAGTTACTCGTAATCTGGTACGATTGAGTTTTGCAGACTCAAACGCTTTGTGATTATCTCGCGGTCGCTAAAGGCCAAGACACGTGTTATACTTTTTAAAAGATAGGTAGTACTTAAGTCTTATTACAGATGTTTTTAATCAAAACCTTCTTAAAACTAGAAATACTGAAATTCAGTATATACCTATATTGCCCAAAATCAGTCAAAATGACTGCATTGTCAAAGAATGATTAATGTGCAGAGAAATATGTTTAAAATTATTTTTTATATATTTTATATTTTTTACAGTGATATAACAAGTTATTAGTAAATATTAACTACAAAAAAATTACTGTACTTTGAAAAAAATATATTCAAAAAAAATTGTAAGAAATTGTGCATTATATGTGTAATTGTTTTTCTAATTGAAATTAAAATGCAGCCAAAATGACTTTTTTGGTTAATCTAGTGTTAATGGAGCCACTTCACTTCACACACACACACACACACACACACAAGTAAACTTAAAATAAGGAATAACAGTTTTTTTTAATTATTATATCAACAATTTTTTTTTATGTCAATATAAACATATTATGAATTTGTACCAGAACTTTTACGCTTAAGAAAATAAAATATTAAATTTATTCAAATATACAACTAAATCAAAGTGAATCATAAATTTTATACAGTCCTCCTATAATAACCTGATCAAATGAATTTTTTTAAAAAAATCGCTTTTTTAACCTCATAGCGTTGCAGAACACTATTTTATTCACCAAAGAAACACTTGATACTCACTAGTTCATGAAAAACAAATAAGAAACAAGAAAAAACAAATATTTTGACTGTTTGCTGCTCTAACGTTGAAAGCATTCTATACAAAAAAATATGAAGAGAGGAAAGTAAATAAAAAAATATCAAAATTTAAAGAAAAGAAGTAAAAAAAAAAATGCTTTCTCTCAAGGAATTTCACGAAAAATGCGATGGTACTTAATCTTTTTTAAATGACATCGTGCCATGAAAATAGCAACAATTTTTGCGACTGTTAAAAAAAATATGCACTGTTATTTATACATATTTTTGTTTTTATTCCTTCAAACTCTGAGCCTAAGAGAATTATTCGAGATACCTGATATAAGTCATAAACAGTTTTAGCAAGAGTTTAAGACAGTGCGCTTTCATTTTGAGAAAAATATTCTTAAAAAAACATAGCATCCCTTAAAATTTGAATACCATAGAAAGAATATTTCGCTTTTTAGAAATTAAGAAAAATGTTTCTTCAACCCTTTCAATTATGTTTTCTATACGCAAATAATTCGCATTGATTACTTCTTAAAAATTGAGTAAACAAATCTATATTTTGAGCCATATGAGAGAACCAAGATTTGTTACGAGATACGTTTTCTTACATTCTCCAAGTATGTTGTTTTTCAGCAGTTGTGTTTTTATTGGATTTGGAAATATTCTTTTTCTGGGTACTATATATCAATGAAATGTTCATAATCTTTCAAATTCAAACCAGCAGTTTTATTTATTTATTTTTTGTTCTTTTATTTTTTTGAAATATTCTATCTTCAAATCAAGCATATTGAAAAAAAGCTTTAAATTAGATATTCTTCTTTTCTTTGTCTTACAATTCATTGCTGTAAAATTACCATGATTAACATTATTTCTTTTTTTTTTTAAATTTCTTCGCTCTTAGGATTTTAAGAGGTGTTGGAAAGCTAAAATCTTATTTTTTTTGGCAGTTTGAGATTTTTACATCTTCAAATTGTATAGATTTTAGCCTTTCTAAAAATACCTTATTTTATAACCTCTAAGTTAATTAGAAACCCTTACATAATTTTTAAATAATCGTTGAAAACGCCCATTTCAATGGCGAAAAATATAAACAAAGTACGTTTTTGCTTAAAACTTGAATGTCTGGTATAAAGCAAAACATGTTTCTTTTGTTGTAAATTGAGCCTTTTATTTTTCCCCCTATTCGATTAGAAGTCTCACTGTATACATTAATATCAATTTATCTCAAAATATAAATTTTGATGTTCGATGTACCTTTACTGCAGTGTTTCTCAAAGTTTCAATATTCGCGACCCAATTGTCAACCATAATTTTCATCGCGCCCCCCTCATACAATAACAACGTATTGAATTCAATAATAGTATATATACTTTCATGCTAAAACCACCATCCAACTTTAACCTCTGAAGTGACACCACCGTGTATAAACGCATCGCTCAACCAAAGCGTTAACTTCCCCGGACGTATGTATACGTCTTTCCGAAGTATGATCTTCACGGTGCACTGCTATCCATAAAATTATTGCGAAGGTCTTGGGATGCAATAAAAGGACCTCACAGAGTGAAAAATAATTCCTAATGTTTGCAAAGAATTTACTTAAATTAGATTATTTGCTTCTTCCCCCTTCCCACCAATACATCACATACACGCACCTTCGTGGAAAGCGTTTGTCATTGAGAAACGAATCGCATAACTTTTAATCGACAGTTTTAAGGAATTATTTATAAACCGTACAAATTATCAAGATAAGTAATAATTTTTGTATATAATTTTTATATGACGATCCCGTGGGGGGGGGGGGGGGCAATAGTAATTATTAAACTGGTTTTTAACTAAATATTGTTAAATTAATTATATAAAATATATTAAGTAGCACTGATACATTTATAAGTGCAATATACCAGTGTAAATATGTATTTTATTTTTTATTATGTCAGAATGTGTATTTTGCTGTTTTAGTTTTAGTATTTTAATAATTTTTTTAAATAATTTTTTGCTTACAACTTTTTGATATGCTCGCACCCCCTCATAGAGTACACGCCCCCCAAGAGGGGCACGCCCACAGTTTGAGAAACGCTGCTTTGCTGAGAAACTACTGTTCACAAGTATGCAAATTTTTAACACCATTTTATAAGTTTCACTTGTCAGAGTAATGGAATTTTTGAACTCGTATTTTAAATTTTTTAAAAAGTCAGATTTATTCGAAATTTTGCACACTTGTCAAGGATCGATGACAATACAATAATTTCATAATTTTGTGTCATTGTCCTAATCAGGATTCTCATTAAAAATATTTTAAGAATTTCAAGAGTTGACGACTAATTTATTATATCGTTACCAGATTTGGCGACTAATTCATTATATCGTTACCAGATTTGGCGACTAATTGCATAAACTATTTTCAAATTTGTCCAATAATTCAATATGTCATTTACGATTTGGCGACTAATTCCAGATTTAGCTACTAAAAGATTAAGGAGCAACCCTAAAACAGAGAATAGGCTTGTGGTTAATACAAATAAAACAAAAAAGTGTTCTTTTTGTAAAAGAAGGGTAGATTGGATGCGTAGTGTTTCTGAAAATGGAAATAAAAAAAAAAAAGACTCGTGCATGTGAATAAAAATATTTTATGTTCTAACTGCTAAATATTTTTATGTTTAAAAAAGAAAAACGTTTAGAAGTGATGATACGAATTACCATTATAACAATACATTTAAAAGGTGATAATACGATTGACATTTATATACATAATATTTCTTCTTAACACACTTTTATTAACTATACCTGTATCTATAGAGACGGAATGTTAGAAATATAATAATATGAGACTCATCCGAGACCCCATAAACGGAAAGAATAAGTACCCTTCAGACCCATTAATTAATATGCATTGAAGAGCAAGACTAATTCCAGCAACCACCTAATTCCGGCTCCAATTGTCAAACTCAAGGATAAATTCAACTGAGAATAAATGATAGTTTTAAAGCTAAAAGAAACAAGATTTTCCTGTAGATCGAACTAAAAAATGAAAAATAACTTATAGTTTAAAAAAAAAAAAAAAACTAAAAAATACGTTTTTATAGTGAATCGAACTAAAAAGTAAAAAAAAATATTATTAATATAAGAATAAAATTATTAATGAAAAAATGTCATTGGGAGGATAAAAGCATGGGGTGCTATATATTAAGTATTATAATTTCTTACTAGTTCTGTATTCCGAAATTCTTCGTGTAAAGAATAGCACAAAGCACCCCACGGTTTTACCACAATGACATTAATTTTCTCATTAATCATTTTATTCTTATATTAAGATTTTTTTTTTTTTTATTTTTTATTTATGGTATACTTTTAATGATGGCTAATATATACTGAAATGAGCTTTTTGTAAAAAGTCAGAAGTTCATTTTTCACAAATTTTTTATGTGAAAAATGGGTCTGACTTCACTATGTTTGATCAAATATTTTATAAATTATGCAAAAATTCAAAATTAGTTAAAAGCTCAGTTCAGTGTAATTAGAAAGGTGTACTTTAATTGTAATAAAAAAATTCAAGCATGCTCATATAACAGATTTTGAGAAAAGGTACATCGAAGACAGCCAATTTAACATCGTCAGTATAAAGAAAGAGAGAGAGGCTTACAACTCCGCTTAATATAATTATTTATTAATAAAAGATAGTATGAAAGCATCAAAATTAATATATTTTAGAATATTTAATCTTCTGACAAAAAACGCCCTATTTTAAACTTAAAACATTTTAAAGATTGTAATAAAAATAAATTATTGTCGCATTTTATCAATGAAATTTCACGTTTCTTGCAGTAGGAAGTATATTTTGCTTTACAAAAAACGAAGTGTACTGATTTATAAAACTCAACTCAAACTCATGGGCGCAACAGCCCATCTTTCCAGTATACGTGACCCTTGGGCGCTGAGGTGCTAGAGCAGATGTTACGACCAGGTGATCAGTCTGAAGATAGACCCCCAGTGTTTTTGCCCCCAAGCAGAATGGTTGTTATTTATAGACCCACTGCAGTAGAGATGAAAGGCTGAGACGACCGTGCAGAGCCCGAGAGTAGAACATTTGGCATAGAAGCATGATACGCTATCACTCGACCACTGGGCCTATACTGATTCATTTTTAGAATTGATTTTAAGCGTAATTTCACATTATACGGGGCACATAGAAAACTCCCTTTAACCGGAAAATGCCAACAAAAGAGCCACTGCTTTATAAATGAAGTAGCGCTATAGTAAAGAGACTACACCTGAACACAAGTAAGTACAAATGACAGCAGCTCCCCTAGTGGCGAAAATCGGAAAATAGGCGTCGTAAATTACAAAAAACGGAAGGAAATAAACAAAATTTCCACCTAGAAAGTCTTAGAGGATCAATTAATGATTAGGAAACGGTATTTTATTCTCACGAATAAGTTGAATTATGCCTGTATACTCCAAAATGCTCGAATTCATTTTATGTAAATTTCAGGAAAAATAGCCATACATACGCTCAATTTATAACATAAAACCAATGCTTACAGTCTGATCATATCACACAAAAGAAAAGCTAAGACAAAGTGTTACGCAGTGACAATAAGTTATTGTATTGTGCTCGAAGTATGTGTGGCAATTTTCTTTTGCGTTACTTTTGAGGGACATTGTCAAACTGTATTGAAATAAGTACGTATTTTATGTAATAAATTGCGTGTATTTCGTCATACGATGGCTATTTCTTTCAAAATGTTCAAAAAGGGAGTAATTTCAAACATTTTTGGATATTCAAGTGGAAATTTATCTTATCCATGAGAACCAAATGTTCTTACGGGTTAATTAATTGAAGCTCTAAAGACTTTCTAATGAGAAATTTAGTGCTTTCTTGTTTCATTTTATATTTCGAATGCCTATCTTCCGAATTTCACCTCTAGGTGCGTTGCTGTCGTTTGATTAGGTTAAGTGTAGACGTTTTACCACTGAAGTCGTGCGTGACCTCATTTATATAACTGAATCTCCGTCCGGAAGCAGTTTTAGGTTAAAATGACTTTTCCATGCCACCTGTATATAAATCCAGTCATGTTTGTAAATGTAGTAGTCAATGAGAATTCCAGAGACGAAAGAAAGAGACAGGGGGGGGGGCCCTTAAAACTTAAGTACTTTTAAAAAAAAAAATCAGTGCCATGTTGAAAATAAATGCTTACAATATTTAGTCAAAAATTATGTTCAGATTAAGAGTAAGACATTTCACTATAGATATATGGTGATCTTTGAAAGAGATAATTCAAAATTGACCATTTCTTAAGCATTTGGCATTATTTTTGAATAAAACAATATGGATTTTGAATATGGCCTTTGTATTACTACAAAAGCTCTGAAAGATTTAAAGGCATTTTGCAAAGTTTAAAATAATAATAATAATAGTAAAAAAAAAAAAAAAATCGAAATGCACTAACTTATAAGGTTTCTGAAAAGTTGAGGTAAAAAATTTAAAACAAAAAATTTCTATCATCAATTTCAAAAGGTTAGAAGTCACTCTGGAGAAGCTATAAATACAAAAAAACTATCCTTGTTCAATAGGTTGCAAATCATACTGATAGAGGACAACACCTGGACACAATACTTACATTCCAAATCACGAGAAAATTTCAATACTTGGCAAAAACTTGCATCACATATGTTGCACTCCCCAGAGTAACGCCATCCTATTAACGTATGTTTCTTCTGTTTCAATGCTTTTAAGTAAGAATTAAAATAAAGAAGTAGAATATTTTTTAAGCTTTTAAGAATTAAAATAAAATTAAGGAATTGATTACAAAGCAGGGGTTGATTTTTTCTCTTTGAAATTTAAATCCTGTAATATATATATATATATATATCAATAACATTACATCATATTACAAATTATATCAAGATTCCAACAAGTCATAAATAAGTAATGATAAAAACTTACTTCTGAGTAATGTGTACGCATTATGTACGAAAACAGGGACCGTAGGTGGCCTAGCGGTTAAAACATCGGACTGCAGACCGAAAGACCTGGGTTCGATGCCCGATGCCACCAAATATCTACGTGGCATCGGGCAAATCATCTATCTATCAATCATCTATCCAAATATCTACCTATATACGTGCTCGTTAAACCATTGGTTTAACGAGTCTTGTTTGCGGTCGCAGCTGAAACCACGAGTGCACGGGGCTGAAGAATATTTCCCTCCCCACCTGTCCCATGCCTAAATTGTGGAGTTGGAGATCAGTGGTGTCGCCATTTATCGTAAAGAAATCCAACCTATCTCACAGGCTCTGGCAACATTCCTTCCCTTCGGGAATTTCACCGAGTTAAATCGTGCTGTCACCTGTATGGTGCTCAAGGCTACAGCCAATGACAGGCGTCCATCTAGCTCTTTGCAACAATGAATTTCGTGTCCCTCGATCTGACTACGTCTCAGACAGGTGGCATTATGAATAACAACAACAACGAAAAAATGGATCATTTTTAATAAAATTTAAGAAAGCAATAAAGTAAGATATATCACATTTACAAGGGCATTTTTATAATTTAATTTTAAATTTATATATTGATAGGTTATTAAATGTAGATATATATATATATTTATACTTTATGAAAAAAAATGTCGTTTGAAAATAAAAAAAATGATGCAATAACTTTTTTTTTCTTTAAATAGAATTATTGATAGTTAATGTTTTATTCGCTAAAGCATTAAGTGCTTTGTTAAAAAAAAGTCAATATTGCTTTAGTTAAGAATATTAGAAAAATATTTTACTAATAGGTATGCATTAAATGCGATAGCTTAAATTACATATTGTGCTTAAAGAAAAAGCGTTAAAAAATTATTAAAAACACAATATCCTTTTACTGGAAATCTACTTATAAAGTAATCAATTTTATCCATTATATCCATGCAAATTTAACTCTTTTACTAAAATACTTTTATCGATTGAACATTAGCAAACTTAGGTGCGAAACTGTTTCGAGTATATGACAGGTTTCAAGTTAGAAACAGAATTAAATCTTAATGCACTTATTCTAAATTTGCAATTAGTTATGTGAAGCATGGAATTGGATTCCAACATTTTACTGTAAAAGAAAATATTTTATTTTTCATTTTTTTTATTTTTTACATCTTTCTAAAGAATAGTTCACCCTTTTAAAAATCCCTCGAACAGGATGAACTAATAGTATGTTTATTAAACTTTTATTTTAACCCTTTATCTACCAACAGTAATTATAATTACTTATAAATACTCACTTTAAAAGTACATAGAATAATCATTTATTACGAATAGTCTGACAATACTTATAAGGTATATTCATTAAAATCCACTATTTCAAGATATATGGCATAACGGGTTCTATGATGAGTATTTTAGCGGGGAAGTCGAAAAGTTTTATAGCAGAAATTGCGTTTTCAGCGGAAAGTGAAGATTGTCATTTTTTTCCGAAAACGTAGTTAATGTCAAAAGGTAAGTTTCTTATATTCTTTTTTGTATGTTAATAAAGAGCTTAAAAAATGATTTGACGTTTTATTTTAAGTGTACAGTGTATATAATTAATTTTACATTTGAATATATTTAATTAATTATTCAGCTCTAACGGATTCAATTTCTCAGATTTGTGTATTTTGTTTATGTATATCTCTTAATTTTCAATGAAATGATTCAACAAAATAAATATTACATGAAAGAAACTGCAGTAAATCATAATGCGGTAGATAAAGGGTTAAGTGAAGATTATAGGATTACTATTCAAATTAAAAATACTTTTACTTCGCTTTTTAATTAATTACATTAATTTAAGGGGACATGGTACGATTTATGAAAATTTTTTTAATTTAAGGATTTTTAATATTTTTTTGGTTGCCTCCTATGTATGTATACTATGTTAAACATATTTTGTGCTCAAAATTTCATAAAAAGCTAGCCATGTAATTTTTTAAGGAAAAAAAAACTTGAAATTTTTGAAGTGATTTTAAAATGATACTCCTACAAAAAATGACGTACACGCATGAAATTTGATTTACAAGTACGTCACACTATGTATAATAAAAGTTTGTATGGGTTTTGCGTTAACGTGATTGGTATTCATACAATACTTCTTTTTATGAATGATTATTGAAAATTCCTTAAAAAATGTATAAATTCTGAGTTTAATTATTTTTAAAAAAATAAATATTGCTATTGGGAATAGGTAAAAAAAATTCAAAGCATTAGGCGCAATAGAAAAAAAGCCTTAGCATTTTAAATGAAGACAAAATAGTTATTTTATCTTGATATACGGCAGTTTTTTCAAAGTTTTGATTTGCCATAGGGATGTGAATAAAATCGAACGTAAAAGCTCTATCATAATTCTGCGTTTTTTAAGTTTAGAGCTTTCAAATTTTGTGAGGTTATAGAAAAGTATATAAAAAAAAATTTAGGCTAAAAAAATTAAATTTGATTTTTTGACCGATTTTGGTCAATTGAATCGTACTGTGCCTCCTTAAGTTAATTTAGCTAAAAGTATAGATTCTTTATTTATAAGTCTCTAGTATGAAATAAACGGTATTCATTCATTTTTTTTTTGTCTTCATCCAGGTTTGCAATTATTAAACATACCTTGAAGAACTCAAAGGACTTTCTCCAATATTTCAATAATTGACTTGCGTATTACTCAATATAGTTGTTGCTGGACTCAAGAAAAATAAACTCACTGATCTGATTTTTAATATCCGAGCAGATAACAATGGGTTAGCAGATACAAATGCTGTAAACGTATATTGACTGTAATCCGTGTTGAAAAGGAGGTAAATACTAACATTGAATTTATGGATGAGCTTACATTTTTGTATTCTTACCAGATTTTATAATTATGATGAAAGTCCTCGCCACGCACACACATATTGAATAAAATGTTATACAATTAGGAAGTTATTTGTTAAAAATTAAATATTAAACTAAGTGAAGAAAAACGGGTAATTGTAAGGAAAAACTTGTTTCTAAAAATCAGATATGATTTTACAACTTGAAATTTGTTTTTTGTTCAATATATATTCCTTTTTTAATTTAAAGGGCGTGTTTATACTTCATTTAGTGTACTGATATTTTAAAATGTAAACATGGAGAAACATATTTAAATTCATATTGCATTATAAAAGATACATATGTATCTGTATTTTCTCCAATTAAAATTTTTTTTCTTGGATGTAAGTTAATCATACATCGATATCTTGTTCACCATGAAACAATAGAAGGGTATCTTTCAGAGCGAAATTGGAGTCTTCCCTAAAAGGTGGGAAAATGTGATAATAGTCAAAGATACTTGATGAAAGTTAATTGTCTTACAAGGAGCGGGCACGACAAAGGAAATTCATTTGGGGACGAGACTTAGTGTAACAGTAGTAAAGCTATAGGGTATTCAAACCCCAATGTAATTCCTTCGAATGGCCAGTCAATTCCGAGAAAACAGCGTTCGAAATTCATACTAAGCTTATATACAAGTTATTTTCTTCATGATAGTACGCCGCCGTAGCGTGATGGTCAGCGTATCGGAGTACTATCAAATGGACCGGGGTTCTATTCCCGCGAGCGCCAACTTCGTTTTTTTTTTTTTCTCTCCAATTTATTTTATTATTTATTTTCAGAATTAAATGATTTTATTTTTTAAAAAAGATTCATTGATTTTTAAATGATATTCTATATAATTATAGTAACTATTTCACTTTTTAAAACACAAAAACAACTAATACATGGTATAACTACAATTACTTCTGTCATTAAAATCCAATTAATTGTATTTTTAAAATTATTCCGTATACTTAAACGGCCATAAAATTTTACTTCCGTTTCTAACAAAAGATTTTGTTCAAGAGAAAGGCAGCTGTTTTTAAAGAGCAGGTGTTATATCCTTTTAAGAAAAGAATTTTTTTAGAAACAAAGAATGCTTCAATAAAAGGAGAAATGATTAGGATAACGGATTTTGATTTACAATACAACTTTGTTAGTTTATTTCTGGATTTTTAAGAGAGTTTGTAGTGTTTCGATAGACATTATTTCACATAGATCTCATATAATATAAATAGTTTGAATATTTTATATTGAAGATGTGTGTGAATAAAGATATTGTTTTTATGATAATTATCACTCAGGTTCTTGTATATAATAAAAAAAATATGTAAGACACAGTTAACTTTTTACTTATATTTATTTAAGTTTATTTATTATAATCTAATTTTATTTTTTTTACTTTTTAATTATATTTATTTAACTTTATTTATTATTATTAAATTTATTTTCACTTTTTATTTATAAGTATTATTATCATAACTATTAGTTGTTTTGTGTTTTAAAGAAGTAAAATATATAGTTATTATAATTATATAGAATATTTAAAAATCAATGAATCTTTTTTAAAAAATAAAATCATTTAATTCTGAAAATAAATAATAAAATAAATTTTAGAGAAAAAAATAAAAACGAAGTAGGTGCTCGCGGGAATAGATCCCCGGTCCATTGGATAGTACTCCGATACGCTGACCATCACGCTACGACGACGTTGTATCAGGAAGAAAATAACTTGTATATAAGCTTAGTATGAATTTCGAACGCTGTTTTCTCGGAATTGAGACTGGCCATTCGACGGAATTACATTGGGGTTTGAATACCCTATAGCAGTATTACTGTTACACAAAGTCTCGTCCCCAAATGAATTTCCTTAGTCGTGCTCTCCCCTTGTTAGATTCATTTGTGGTTTATAAGGAATGAAAAAAAGGTCTCCCGTTACTGCAAATAGGTATTTAATGACAGGTAATTAACCTTAGATTAAATTGCAGTCTGTCATGAGCAGGTGTAGTATTAGAATGTAAACATTTATGTAACTGTAAAATATTTTGGTAGAATAAATGTATTTTAAAATTCTTGATTAGTCAGCAATTAGCCCTGACCTCAAGCTTATTGAAATATGTTGAGAATTAAGTAGATGACGGTTATAAGAATAAACTATGACACGCGTGTATAAAAACCTTTAGAGCTCCCGTTGAGAGTTCTTGACATATTCTTGAGCAGTAGATAATTTAAAATTCTATTATAAGGATGTAAATCAAGAGTGCGAAACAATATTCTGAAAACATAAACTAATCATAAGCTTTAAATATTCTTTTGTTTTAAACTATAATTTATTAAAGCTTTCTTCAAAATTTTTATATGATATTTATACATATTTTGTGGTTTTTATAATCATTATATATTTACTTCTTATAAGTATATAAATATTGCCTCAAAATTCACGCAGCGAATTATTAGGGCTGTTAAAATTAATTATTTTATTAAATAATTAACTTAAGGAACAATAGGGTACAAAGATATTGTCAGATAACTATTATAATATAATGGACCACAGTGAATAAATAATATATATTACCAAACATTGTATCTTACTTTAAAATTTAATGTTTTTCTGCGTATTTGTATAAAATCTATAAACGTAATAAAAATATTGCAGTTGCCATTTCTAAAAAAAATAATTAGTATTTCAATTTGAAGATCATCATATATAATCACACAATCGTACAAATTGTGCAAAAATCCTATATATAAGACAATTTAAGATATGATAGCAGTTAGAAAACGCTACATATTTCCATCATGGATTATAGAATAGCAACATATTACAATTCAAATAAAACTTGAAAATCATCGCAGCTGTGGATATAACTTAATTTATACGTACATCTTTTTTGTATATTTATTGGACTACTATTAATTTATAAATAGATATCTACTGCTAAAATAGCTTATTGAGGATGAGGGTTCTTGCTAAGTAACACAGAAACTATATAAGACCCGGAGCGTTCAATACTTATTTTACTGAAACTATGAGTTATGATAGTAAGCACTTTGAACATATTTTTTTGAAATTCGCTTAATGTTTTTTTTTTTTTTTAATTAATTAATTTTTGTAGTGGCTCTGAGAAACTGTAACAATATGAGATCACATCCATCACTTAATGAACCCACTTATATTTTAAGTAATATTTTAAATATAATTGTTTATGCTCAATATTAAAACATTTATTTTTATCGTTATTTTATTATTATCGTTTTGGCCTCTCTGAAAGTCATGAATACAATTGCTTCATTGAATAAATCGTCTTACTAGTTTTATTCGAACATTTGCATGTTAAATTTAACAAGACGGATCGTGTTTTGAATGTTTTGCATTATAATATTTTGATAAGTCTAGACTTACTTTACTTTTGTCTATGACCCAAGTCTAGTTATATTTGATTTATTTGTTTCTGTACATGTTTTCAAATATTAACTGCATGATAATTTAGTACTTTTTTTTTTTGGTTTTTACTTTGCATTTTAATATTATTTTTTTTTTTTTTTTTTTACTTCAAATAATTCTAATGTTCTAATTTTTGTTTCAATATATTCCTAATCTTAACTTTTTTGGAACTGGTTTTAAATTGTCATGAAATTCAGTTGTTATTAGCCATTTATTTTTTTTTCGGTATAAGATATCCCAAAAATATTGTGTGTATTGGAAATCTTGCACCATAGAATTCAATCGCTTTACCAGCTCAGTTCATTTTACCTTCAATTTTACTTGTTTTGCTTAACATTTGTTTTGGCATCATTTCCATTTATACGTTGAAGAAATTTAAAATGCACTATGAAAAGATAAAAAGTAGAAAATACCTCTAAAGGTCTTAATACATTTTTTGTGCATATTGATAGACAAATGTTTCAAAAGTGAATGGTGAATTTTTTTTTAAATAATAATACTGTTTGATATTATTTAGATAGCTTTAAATTTTTATATATACAGTTTATTTTATTAAAAAAAAAGTTTGTTTTATTTAACTGTAAAAAAGAAATTACACTGGGCAACAAAAAAAAAAAAGTTTTTGTC